>CM019167.2:11226204-11421728 GCA_009739505.2 Apolygus lucorum
TTTTTGAGACCACCCGGAGTTCTGTAGGACAAAACGTTCGCTCACTACGAGAATTTAAAGGTTGGACGTACGATAAATCAGAAACACGAGTGTGAATCGCAAAAGAGGCCTAATCTCCGTTCAAATTAAAGCTGACCGAAATGCGACCGATGTTTTTCTTCATGTTGGATGGTTGGTGGCTTTGCAGACGAGTGATCTATAGAAAAATAATAAACCATTGTGTAATCATTTGCAGCGTTTTCAACCTTGAAAAGTGAAATTCGAGCAACTCGAGCCGGAATTGTAACTCTCTACCGTTTATAAGTTATACATAACGGCGGATAAGGATGATTGTCCTGAATTTCCCGTTCATCAGGACCCGAATAATCACCCATGATGAGGAAGTCTCAGAATAATCGGAAATTCTTTAATCAAACTATGGGCTATATTTTAATACTGTTGTCAAAAAATGAATTATTAAGAGGTTTTGTAATTGAATATTTGGTGTTGATTAGATAAATTCAGCTCATCAGACCCGGAACACTCCCCCCTCGATAAACATAGTACGAATGCAGTAGGTATACGACCAACGAAATAGCTAGTACCTTCTCAAGGCAGAACTCTCATAAAACTGTGCCACCAAGGGCCTCGACGAAGGTTTAGGGGCTGCACCCCCCCCCCCCCCCCCCCACGTGAATCCAAAATAATACTACCAGGGAGGTAGGTATTCTCTGAGGGGTTTTCTCGAGCGTCCATAGACGACACCAAATGTGTTTGCCCTCAGAGCTGAACTCAATCAAATCTTACAAATCAGTAATTAAATTATCAATCATATTGATATCATATTTGATGAAATATAACGAATGTAGCAACGTAGGAATTGATATTGAATGTTGTGGGAATTCTCCGCCGACATACAGATATACGTCCTTGATGCACTAGTAGATTTTGGAATATTGCAGTGAAAAAAAAAAGCCTACACTCGTCATGTGGCTCTGTTCATTCAATGATTATTAGAGATTATTATTGGTGCCACAACTGGAGATATGGCCTAGTTGCACTGAAAAGAAAATTCAAATCATCTTTTGACTTCAAACTGTTATTCCATAGCTACTCCGGTTTATCCGTAACTCAAAGGCACGTCTTCCTGCGAAACTGGATCATGCGTTTTACTGGTCAGCACAAGGTTAAACCAATGGTTTCCAATAAGGGACGATGAGCGAAATCAAATCAGAACCAATTCTGACGATCGTTTGGACGGATTTAAAGACTCTCCATAATAAAAACGCTGCAAATTATTACACAACGGTTTATTATTTTTATATAGATCACTCGTCTACAAAATCACCAACCATCCAATATGAGGAGAAAAAAAAAAAAAAAAAAAAAAAAAAAAAAATCAAAAAAAAAATTTTAAAAAAAATCAAAAAAAAAAACAAAATCACCAACCATTGATCGCATTTCGGTCAGCTCTAATTTGAACGGAGATTAGGCCTCTTTTGCGATTCACACTCGTGTTTGGATTTATATATATATCACTATAAACCCTTAAATTTTCGTAGGGAGCGAACGGTTTGTCCTACAGAGCTCCGCGTGGTCTCAAAAAATTCTAAAAATTCTATAGAATCTTAATTTGAAGGAAAAACAATACCTTTATAACAAAATTTTTTGAGTTAGGGCGTTTTCAAAATTTCAAAATTGATTTTGGAACCCTTAGGAGTGACCTACATCAACCAAAAGCTTCGGGGCACAACTAGACCACAAATGGAGCCTACATACCAAATTTCATCAAAATCGGTCAATGCTAAGTGGCAAAAGTGCCGCGTACGGCGGACGGACGGCCAAATTTTTATTCGATTTTTGGATTCTACGTACTTTGAAACGTAAACCATCAAATTTTGAGGGGGTGTTAAAATTTTTTTTTCTTGGTCGATTCCTAAGGTTCATTATTGAAAATAATAAACCAAAAGGGTTGAGTGTCCTCCGCTACGGCACCGACTAGGGTGACTCGCCAAATGAATGAACACTTAAGCTCTTAGCACACTAGTGACGAACTTTAATGTCTATAGTTCTTAAAGTTTCAGTACTACACTACTTGAATTTGTCTGATGTTGTTTGAAATTATATAAGGAACAAGAATAGCATGGGAGAAGACGAGAAAAGTTGATTTTTATTGCTAATTTTCCACAATAAAGAAGTTAATGTATGAATGAACACTATTTCCTATTGAATGAACCCTGAAATTCCAGTGAATGAACACTCCATTCCCAGACATATTCACCTGTTCATTCACTGGATATGATAGTTATTTAAACAAGTTGAGGCAAAAACGCTGCAAATTATTACACAATGGTTTATTATTTTTCTATATAGATCACTCGTTTACAAAATCACCAACCATCCAATATGAAAAAGAAAAAAAATAATAATAATAAAAAATAAATCAAAATCACCAATCATCGATCGCATTTTGGTCAGCTCTAATTTGAACGGAGATTAGGCCTCTTTTGCGATTCACACTCGTGTTTTGATTTATATATATATATTTCAATATAAACCCTTAAATTTTCGTAGGGAGCGAACGGTTTGTCCTACAGAGCTCCACGTGGTCTCAAAAAATTCTAAAAATTCTATAGAATCTTAAATTGAAGGAAAAACAATACCTTTATATCAAAATTTTTTGAGTTAGAGCGTTTTCAAAATTTCAAAATTGATTTTGGAACCCTTAGAAGTGACCTACATCAACCAAAAGCTTCGGGGCACAACTAGACCCCAAATGGAGCCTACCTATGGTACATACCAAATTTCATCAAAATCGGTCAATGCTAAGTGGCAAAAGTGCCGCGTACGGCGTACGGACGGCCAAATTTTTATTCGATTTTTGGATTCTACGTACCTTGAAACGTAAACCATCAAATTTTGAGGGGGTGTTAAAATTTTTTCTTTCTTGGTCGATTCCAAAGGTTCATTATTGAAAATAATAAACCAAAATCAGCAGTTTAGTTGTTTCTTTACTTGGGAAGCCTCCATTCGATTTAAAAACCGTGAAATAACCCTCCAGCCAGTGAATGAACAGTCGTTCATTTACTGGTTGGAGATCATATTTTAGCTCCCACTGTATGAACACCCAACAAAACATACCATAATTCAAAAAATTCCCTTCTACCAAATTAGTTCTCTCTAGAAAAACATATCAGCTACAATAACAAAGCATGAAATTGACTAATTTAGCATTTTACTTACCTCTAAACACTAATCCCCAGGTAATGGCCAACTCCAGTTGTTACCCTCAGAGACGTTCTTGGCGACTGAGCTGTTGATAACATCAAAACCGAAGAAGATGGCAGACTTCTTTTTATCTACTGCTTCACCCTGCTATCTATGATATGTTGATGGAACTAATGATAAACACCGTTATCGCCAGGGTGCATCACAAGCCTTATTATTCCCAAATAACCTCGTACTGTTCATTCACTGGGCGAGTCACCCTACTTGGAAAAACCTCAAGAAATCAAGCGAGGTCGCGGACGGCCGGCCAGACGAAGAACTACGCATTGGTCCAAGCATCCAAAGTGTGGCCGATCCGGTGGCCATGATTGTCATAGGGGACAATCTAATCCGCACAATCTCTGAAAATTACTTCGAATTCGGATGGAAAATGTAAAGTTAAGGCATGTAAAAGGTTTTTACGTTTGCGCATGCGCAGGACTACCATCGACACGGGAGAAATTATTTTCACGAAGGATCGTCTACAATCCCCACAATGTATGATTGCTTCTTCCGATCTTTTGGTTTATTATTTTCAATAATGAACCTTTGGAATCGACCAAGAAAAAAAAATTTTAACACCCCCTCAAAATTTGATGGTTTACGTTTCAAGGTACGTAGAATCCAAAAATCAAAAATTTGGCCGTCCGTCCGCCGTACGCGGCACTTTTGCCACTTAGCATTGACCGATTTTGATGAAATTTGGTTTGTAGGCTCCATTTGGGGTCTAGTTGTGCCCCGAAGCTTTTGGTTGATGTAGGTCACTTCTAAGGGTTCCAAAATCAATTTTGAAATTTTGAAAACGCCCTAACTCAAAAAATTTCGATATAAAGGTATTGTTTTTCCTTCAATTTAAGATTCTATAGAATTTTTAGAATTTTTTGAGACCACGCGGAGCTCTGTAGTACCTACTAACCGTTCGCTCCCTACGAAAATTTAAGGGTTTATATTGAAATATATATATATATAAATCAAAACACGAGTGTGAATCGCAGAAGAGGCCTAATCTCCTTTCAAATAAGAGCTGACCGAAATGCGATCGATGGTTGGTGATTTTGATTTTTTTTTTTTTTGATTTTTTTTGATTTTTTTCGATTTTTTTTTTTTTTCTCTTCTTCATATTGGATGGTTGGTGATTTTGTAGAGGATTTATCTATATAGAAAAATAATAAACCCTTGTGTAATAATTTGCAGCGTTTTTCTAATTACTTTGTAATTGGGCTCGCCCGTTTGTACAATAAATAAATAAATCTCTGAAAACGTCATCAAAATTGGGTACAAAACGTGGAAGTTCTGGCTGTTTTTGCGATTACGCATGTCCAGAGGCTTTTATCAGTCCGGGAGAACACGCATTTCATAGGGGACCATCCACACCCCAATCCGCATAATCTATGAAAAATTCATCAGATTCGGATGGAAAATGTAGAAGTTAAGGTTAGGTATACGGGTTTTACGTTTACGCATGTGCAGAGGCTACAATCGATCCGGAGACAATGATTTTCGTAGGGGACCATCGACGGAACCAACTTTATTCAGAAAGGTCATGAACGTAAAACGCGAGTGGAAATTTTGATTTTGGAGAACATCTTTTCTTTTCAACCTTGAAAAGTGAAAACAAAGCTTCCGCTACCTTGGTAGACTCGGAAGCAGTTCATCCTGCAGCTGCCCTTTCCACTCCAACGCTATCTCTTTCGAAACGTCAATTTCAGGTGCAACTTCGATCAGGTATTTCGAGGCGTTGCGATTCATCAAGGAGTTGAGTGTTCATGAGATTATCACCTGTTTGCCTGCTAGATAGAGGCAATATCACCCACCGTGCGACGATTGGCTACGGTAATTTGATACCATCACTTCAAAGACACAAAATATCCCCCCGAGGGGGCGCTACAGAAGCGAAACACGGCTTTTTTCTCTTCAATAACCCCGAAAAACCTATTTTGCGGATCAATGTACCGACCTGCTCTCTTTTCTACCCCCGTCAGGTTTTATTAAAAATACCGTGGATTCCATGTTCATGAAAGTGCTAAAAAGATCCCCCCCCCCACCCCACCCCTTTCAATTTATCGTCTTGAAACGTATTTTCATCGATTTGGCGATCGTCAGAGAAAGATCTCGAGGGAGGAAACATCAAAGGCCACTTTGTTCAGGTTTAAACCAACACTTGACTGTCGGACGGGCTTGTGGAAAAGCAAAAGGTAGGTATTTATGTGGGTATACAATGCAGATGAAGGGCTCTCAGGATCAGTGAGGCAGTTGCGACTTCCCAGAAGGTCTCAGAGGATTTCCACCAAGCGATTTATCGGGAATCCGGGGTAGATAGTTTTGCGAGGGGAAAAGTATCAATCGGCCGCATAATAGTGTTCAATGTCAACCATTCAACGAATCATTTGAGCTTTACCTACCAGTAGTTTCGAATCTCGAGTTCAGTTAATGCGAACAGGTATCTGATGCAGGGGCGCTGGACAATCGAAGTGACTAATGAGATTAATTAAATTGGCTACGTATACCATACGTAAACTATACGTTTCGTTTGAATATCTATTCCTTGGTGGAAATCAACCTAGGACTAGGGATAAATTATCAATAATAGATACAAAGCTGCATAGCTTCCTCGAATTCATAACCCGATTGAGTAGATGCTCCGATGCGAAGTAGATGATCTCAAAACATCAATCTCCAAGTATCTTGCACTACCCTCAAAGGGGACTCTACACGTCAACCCGCACAATCCCTGAATATTGATGAAAAATTTAGATGTTATGCAGAATTCCTCGTTTGCGCATGCGCACAAAATACATTCAATTTGGGGGCATTGATTTTCATAGGGGACCTTCTACACGCTAACTCGCATAATTTCTGAAAATTTCAACGAAATCAGATGGGAAATGTAGAAGTTATGGATGAAACAAGGAAATACACGATTGCGCATGCGCAGTGGCTACTATCGGTCTGGGGGGGGGGGATGATTTTCATAGGGGACCATCTGCACGCCAACCAGAAATCGAATGTAAAATGTTGAAATATATGGCTGAGGCAAGGATTTCATGACAGACAGACACGGAACCAAAATTGTTCAGGAAGGTCTGAAACGCAAAACGTGATTAGAAATTTTGATTTTGGAAAACATTTTGCTTCCGAGTCTACCAAGGTAGCGGAAGTTTTGTTTTCACGTTTAAAGGTTGGAAAAAAAAGTTCTCCAAAATCAAAATTCACTCGCCTTTTGCGTTTTAGACCTTCCTGAACAATTTTGGTTCCGTGTCTGTCTGTCATGAAATCCTCGTCGGCATAGCTATACGAAGTTATTGTAGAATCTACAATAACTAATAGATCTACAATAACTAATGCGCATCTGATGCGCACACGTGAATTTCCTCTTAACAGGCTTCCAAATTTCGCCATCTGATTTCGTTATAATATTCAGGGGTTATGCGGATTGAGGTGTAAATGGTCCTGTATGGAAACCATTGCTCCTGGACTGATTGTAGATTGTAGCTGAATCCGCGGATTAGGGTGATGGAAGCCCAAAGCTCTGAAGTCTAGTGGCTTATTATGCTGCTCGGACGACAGTAGCTACTGTACATGCGAAAACGTGAATTTCCTCGTAACTTCGACATTTTCCATCCGATTTCGAAGAAATGTTCATAGATGGCCCGGATTGACGTGTAGGTGGTCCCCTAAAACGGTAGTGCAATTGATGTTTTGAGATAAACTACTGAGCATCGGCTCATCTCTACAATCGGGTTATGGATACGAGGAAGTGGCCACAGCCACTTGTTTTTACCTTTCTACTTCACAAAATCCTATGAAATTTAGTTAGTGTGCCGAGGAAGTAAAGTATCATTTTTACCTTCATGAGAGCCCGAAACGGGGTATTTTGAAATCTAAAATCGTCGATGAAAAGGTACCCAACATGTAATCCTCTCCACACCCATAGCCCTGAATTTGAACAGCATTTAAAAATCCATGATCTACGATACACAACGAGATCTACGACCGCCTCCCTCGCTTCCACCAACTGTGCCAGCCTGGTACCACAACAATTGAACTTTCATATGTTGGTTTTGGTAGGTAGTTGATAGAAGAACAAATCTATATTCAAGGTGAAACACCCCAAATACCCACTGTTTTATGGTGGGTTTCAAGGTAGAACGAGTATAATTTTATTAATATGTTATCGTACACGTGAAATTTACTATTGTAACAGTCCTCAATCTTCCCGTTGTTGTTGCATTGCCTGTCTGAGGTGATGCCAAACATCCCCCCTTGTAAGTTCAGGAGAATCTCTACAGATTGAGAAGCTTTTGCCATAGTAGGTCTACCCGATCTAGAGGTTCTTGGCTCTCCATTTTGGCCCCCGTTAGACAAGCAGAGGCTGTCCGTTCTTCTGGAATTGATGGACGGAGGCTCAATAGACTTGGGCTGAGAAGGATGAAGTCCGCGACTGTGGTGGCTCTTTTCCCTTGAGAACAAGACTCTGACGGTTCCGTCTCAACTGTCGTCCTGAACCTTGTGGTTCGACCAGTGTGACCTAGGTTCTTCCGCCTTACTCCTCACAGTCCCTTCTTTTGTAGATCTGGGAAATGACACCCAATCCCCAGGGTCCAATTCCCTCAGAGCATGCGAGCGTTGACGAATATCAAAATTTCATTAATAGGTCAGTCGACGAAATAGTTCTGGCTGGAAACTCATCGTCCTGTTTCCCTCGAAGTAACGCTGGATGAGTTGGTACGGCGTCCCTGAGGCGTCGACCCATCAGCAATTCAGCCGAAATGAGCTCCGTGGCGAGGCATCTGTTAGGAGTCGTTCAGCTTAAACTTGAGTTCTGGATTGTTAACATCTGTGAACACGTGGAGTAGGATCAACGTTTCATCTAGAATTCTCTGAAACTTACTTCCAGTAAGGAGGGATTTAAGAAGAACAGAAGTAGGGACGTAGACAGAACAAACAGAAGGCGTTCAAACTTTCCCTTGTAATCTAGCTAAATATGGAGTATTGGCATCTAAAGGCAAACGCAGCAGGGAAAGGTTTAGTTTCTCTGTGCCACCAAGCCAATCAAAAATGTTGCGCAGAGAAAATTCGCCTTTCTGCCCCCCCTGAGAGGTTTCGTGAACTATAAAAATCTCCTTCGCGTGCCGCGGCTGAGGTTTTCCGAATCGAATTTGCATAAACCGTCGAGGAACACGACATAACCACCACACCTATTGATAATTTACAAATTATCCAAATTTCAGAACGGGAACAGTTTGCGTCACCTTGCAGGAACCCGCTCCGTGTTCAGTTAAACGTTCAGTTAATAACATCCAGTTATTTACTACCGTGTCGAAGGGGAGGGGTAATATTTGCACATTACTATTCAATTGTGAGGTTCGGCTCGACCCCCATTGTTCGTCACGATTTCAGGTTATTTCGGTATATTTCCAAGTATCTCATGTTCAACAATGGAAAATGTTTTAGGCCTGTTATAATCCATTACTTAGTAGATCACGTGTTGTTACCTCTTAAGTACCAAATTTCTTCATTCTCATTTCACATTCATCCGTGATAAAGCGTATACTTGTCAAGGCATTCATTAGTACAATTTATTCAGCGTAAATAAAAAGTCTGCCAAGTGGGTGTGGCACATAGCTTCCTCGTATTCATAACCCGATTATATAGATGATCCGATGCATAGTAGTTATTCTCAAAACATCAATCTCTAAGTACCTTCCATTACCCTCATAGGGGACCATCTACACGCCAATCTGAACAATCCTGACAAATTTCGTCGGAATCGGATGGAAAATGTAGAAGTTATGGATGTTGCAAGGAATTGACGTTTGCGCATGCGCAGCGGCTACTATCAGTCCGAGGGTGATGACTTTCACAGGGGACCGTCTACACGCAAACGCGCACAATTCCTGAAAATTTCATCGAAATCGGAAAATAACTTCGTATAGTTATACCCGTTACAAGGATTTCATGACAGACAGACAGACAGACACGGAACTAAAATCGTTTAGGAAGGTCTAAAACTTGAAACGCGAGTGGAAATTTCGGTTTTAGAGAACTTTCTTCTTAACCTTGAAAAGTGAAAACAAAGCTTCCACTACCTTGGTAGACTCGGAAGCAAAATTACAAGCATGGATATACCTACGTCCTGATAGATTGACAGTTGATCCAGGTTTGGCTTCTGCAGAAGAGAACTACATTCATTTAAAAAATAAGTGCACTAATTTCCTGACAGTGTTAGAGGCCCGAGGGGAAGCTAGACTCTCGCATACAGCAAAAGAGTGCATTTTGGCAAATTACGTATCGTCTGCAATCTACAAACTGCT
Organism: Apolygus lucorum; assembly: GCA_009739505.2. Lineage (NCBI taxonomy): Eukaryota > Metazoa > Arthropoda > Insecta > Hemiptera > Miridae > Apolygus > Apolygus lucorum. The sequence continues at coordinate 11,235,765 of CM019167.2, forward strand.
CAGTGACGGACTTCAATTCGGCAATCACAGTTCTTGATGAACTCATGTCAAACCGAAAACGTCTGCCAAGTGGGTGTGGCACATAGCTTCCTCGTATCCATAACCCGATTATATAGATGATCCGATGCATAGTAGTTGATCTCAAAACACCAATCTCTAAGTACCTTCCACTACCCTCATAGGGGACCGTCTACACGCTAATCTGGATAATCCTAGAAAATTTCATCAAATTCGGATGAAAAAAGACAGACACGGAACCAAAATTGTTCAGAAAGGTCTAAAACGCAAAACGCGAGTGAAAATTTTGATTTTGGAGAACTTTTTTTTCGTCTTTGAAAAGTGAAAACAAAGCTTCCGCTACCTTGGTAGACTCGGAAGCAAAATAAAATCTATGCTAGACATCGCCTTGCAACTTGGAAGCAAAGTCCTGGCGAGTCGGTCGACAAATTCTTGCAAGCTTTGGCGGTTTTAGGGAAGGAGTATTCCTTCAAGGATGTGACTGAGGAACATGAACGATTACATTCGAGATTCTTTCATCACAGGTTTGGCCTCTAATCCCATTCGCCAGCACTTGTTGGAGAACAAAACTTTTACCAAGGACCAGGCGCGAGCACTGGAATTAGCTGAAATCAAATCCCCAAAAAACTCACTAACCAGCAATTTTTCAGCAGCTTTAGAGAATTCCATTCAGTGACACTCTGAAAGGAAAATCTCTGATATTTTTGTGGATGTAAGCGCCATCCTCGTAGCCATTGTCCAGCAAATGGTGAATCCAGATTCGTGGAAATGGCCAAGTTGAGCGGTGGGATATGGAAAGTAGTACAAATGGCTCTTTGTATGGCTGGTTTAAGAACTGAACAATGGGAACTAGTATTCACTTCAATCCGTCAGATCTCTACGACCACCAATGCTACACCACACGAAAGAATGTTCGGCCACACTAGGAAGTTAATCAACGGGCATTCACTTCCAACATAATTATTTACGCCTGAGAAGGTGCTGATGAAATCTTCACCACCATCAAACAGTAAATACGATCCCGCAGTTATAGAAGTTGAGCTGTTGAAGGCAAATCCATGTTAGGCTACCTGATGAAAGAGAAACCACAGTATCTAACCGGCTTTTAGCACTCGTGGGAGATTCTGATCACTCCGTATCTCAAGAATGTCTACAGGAGAAGTCGTCAGTCGGGTGCTTGGTTCCAGACACTACTTGATGGACCTAGATGCTGGTCGCTTTATCAAGCGCCACATTATTGATCTCCACTAGGGTTCCGAAGACTGTTCATGGTGATCAGCACCCTCTCAACCGGAAATGGTCTGCAGCGTTTGGAGTGCCCTCTTGCCTCAGCCATCTGAGGAACTTGATTGTGGTCCGCAACTACCTCGAAGCCCACCTTCAAGAATCGGCCCCCAGAGGCAGCAATCCACTGGAGATCCTCCTCTGTAGCAGAATCCGGAACTCCGTAGATCTGGCAGGCCCAGACGTCTTCCTGGGTACCTCAGAGGCTATGAGATGTCGAAAGCAAACAACGGGTTTTTGATGTACAACTTTTACGGTGATTCGAATTCTTAGTTTTATTGTGTATTCTTCAAACTAGTGGGGAGACTGTCATAAATCTTGATTACTTATTGATCAGTCCTACCTACATGAATCTCTGGCTTCACTATGACAATACCGAGTTGAGCGTCATCCAGTGATTGAACCCTGACAGGTCAGCTGATCCCCTTAATGCGCGTCGCTTGAAAAAAGAAGATCGAAGAAAAAACCGGACTGGCCTCCGAGACTTGCTTCGGATTTTTGTTCTTCTCGTGCTTTACAAAACTTTTCCTTTTTTTCTGTTTCTCAAAAGTAGCATACCTACCTAACTATTCGTTTTGTTCAATTTTTAATGTCCTCGATTCTCTTATCCGCGATTCAAACAATAAACTTTTACACAGCAAATATCTATGTGTTTAATTTCTAGAGAATTAACAGTTTTTTCCAGCACGCCTGTTGCCAAGACCGTTAGGCCCCACTAGTATTCCTTTTTTAGGAAATATACCAGTTGTTTTAGTTGTCGAAATCCCCCTGTCTCGTGTCTCCGTTCTCCCTACTTCTACCCTTCTTCAATCACATTACCTTCAAATAAGCCGAAACTAACGACACATGAATTACTAGGTGTCTCAGAGAAACAGCAGCTGAAGATCTGATGGATTTGAATAAAAAATTTGAAAATTAATCTTGTCATTTTCTGTTTCAGGTGAGGACCACTGGTGAACAATTTCATTGACTCAACGATTCCACGGTTACGGTAGGTACTTTATTACTCTTCCTTTTCTCCTTTTAGGAAGATTCACGAAAGTATAGCTCCATAAATTGTACCTATAAAGTATTTTCGGTGTCTGCTCGATATTTATCATAAGATCTCGACAGATTAGGTAAGAATTGATCGTACGGTTCTGAAATGTTGTCTGTGAAAAATTTCGTCATTATCGGGTACCAATTGATCCAATCAAGGGTCCAGCTCCCAACTACCCTCGTAAATGATTTTAAATCAGATCATTGTGGCCGTTTCAAGAGTATGTTTGATGTGGATTAGCTATACTTAGTTTATTAGTATTTTTTGACCGACTTTAACGCGCGAAAGAGGAGGTTGTATTTCTTTATTCTGGCACCAAACTGTCTGGTTTTTTTTAAATATGTTCTACCAGTATCCATGGTGGTCCCGTTTCAAACAGATTTCATTTTGCTTTGTTAGAAGAATCGAAAATTTGTGAAAGAAGTTGAAAAACGTGGTTCCCGTTTTCGGGAATATTGGTCCGCATTCACTTTTCTTCCCCTGTGACTTCCGACTGAGTCGATGACGGACTATTTGTGTATATTCAAATTGAAGATCTGATGGTAAGCTTTAAAATGATATGCTATATGAGAGGGGTTCCGATAGCTAAAAGGTGCTGCGGGGGGGGGGGGGGGGGGGGGAGAAAGGGGGAAATTATAGCGGGTTATTCGCTCAAAACCTGCATGAGCCGTACCAAACGTGTTCATGAATGCTCAAGTATGTGAGTTTTCCTACCAAATATGAGTGATATAGTACAGTTAGATTGTATCAAGTGGGTGTAGCACATAGCTCTCCCATCACCGATAAAATGATCGGGTAGGTACCATGATCGGGTAGGTACCATGATCGGGTAGTATGGGAGAGTGATATAATGACAGCTATAATGATATATAGAGTTCGTTATTTTTTCCCTACGTTTTGGCTCTTTATTTAGTCATTTTCAAGGGAGAGTGCAAGAATCCTCCGAAGTCAAAAAGTGCACCAATTTAACAGGTATTCTCCTGAAAAACACTGAAGTTGAATGGTTCTATCACTCGCTTTGGGCTCTACTTTGCAACTAAGTTGCGCGAACGTGCATTTCCTTGTAACACTCATTACTTCTACATTTTCCACCCGATCCCGATGCAATTTTCAGAGATAGTGCAGGTTGACGTGCAGTGGTCCCTTATTAGGGTTGTGCAAGGTGATTGAAATTTTGAGATTAGCTACTATGAATCGGATCATTAATTCAACCGGGTTATAGATAAGAGGAAGACTTTAAACAATATATGGAGTGGGCTTCAGGTAGGTGGGGCTCCTGAGAACTTCCTACAAACGGCAACCACTTCCAGTCCGCTCACTGCCACAAGAACTGACCAGACTACACCGACTTGAATGATCGAGCACTCTGGCTTGTTTATAAATATACCTTGACCGTCTAAAAGTGATGTAGCACAAACATTCAAAGGAGGGTGAAAATAGCCTCTTGAAGTAGCAGCACGTCGAGTTCTTAGGGTGGTTTTTGGCTCCGTAACTGTCCTTGGTCAAATCAGCCTTTCCCAGAACGTGGGGGCTCCCCGTTTAGCTCATCACTTATAAATCAGAGCGAACACGCGAGCACTGCCTTGTCAGACCTTTTCAATTTTCTCATATCTGGTTGCAAGTCTGACAAGCGGACTGCGGCAATCATTTCTCTGTATCGAACAGGCGAGGTTCGGTTCCGTGATGTAAGTAACAATCGATAGGCCGTATGGAACAGAAGAAAGTGAAGTTTCAACTACTCTATCTCGTCATTAATTGTGTAAAGAGCCGGCGGCAAAGTTGTTAGTGAATATTTATGAACTATCAAAGTTGGAGGAATCTCGTCACAGCGGATTTCTCGCTTGCGAGTTTTTTTTTCTTGTCCTTCCCCCCTCTCTCTCCGTTTCTCGTCATTCCTTCTTTACGGAATCGACGAGTGGAAAGCCCGTATGTCACATCAGGTCAAAACAATGCCGAGCGATTTGTCACGCGACCCCGGGGGGGGGGGGGGGGGGTATATGCGTTTGGAATGGAGAGAATGGGAGAATAAAAGGGCTGCCAAGTGAGTGGGGCAGTACATCACCTTCATATCATCATGCTGGTGCAGTTCGAATATTCGTTCACGGCTAGAAATGCTTAACTGAGTATGAAACGAGGCCTCACTCGTCGGATCCTTCGAAATAAACGAAAGAATGGAGAATTCCTACCATCCTATTGAGATCCGGATGTTGAGATATCAGGGTGTCCGAAGATTCCCCGAAAAAAAATTCCTTGAGTTTTCCAGGTTTCCCAGGGTCAATTTTCGACTATTTCCTGGGTTCTAAATCATTTATAATATACATAACTGTGACATTTTGAAATAGAAAAGCATTAGAAATATAGTAGGATATCTATAAACAACAATCTGCTAGTACTTATCAGTCCGGAGCGAAGATTTTCATCTACATTTTCATCTACTCCAATCCGCACAATCCCTAAAAATGTATTCGAAATTGGATGGGAACAGTAGAAGTGGCTATCGGTCAGAGGGTGATTATTTTCATAGGGGACCATCTGCAACTCAATTAGCTCAATTCCTGAATATTTAACCGAAATCGAAGAATAACTTCGAATAGTTTGCCCGTTACAAAGATTTCATGACAGACACAACCGAGACTTCGATTTTTGGATGTCGATGCTCGATGTTAATACAATTTCATTCATGAATGAACGTTGAAATCTTCGAAACTTGTTGGTTTACTCGAGAGAAACGACCACTTCAAAGGCTTGTTTTCACATTTGTATGTTTGAAGAAGTCGAGAATGGACGTTGAAACCATCAAAATTGGTTACAAGGATTTAAAAAAAATAAATAAAATTTAAATTTCAATATTTTCTTGTGGAGATCACTCTTCTACAAAGAAGACAGCTGTGCCATTGTCACTATTTATTAATTTTTGTGTTTTGCCTACCAACCATACGTACTTACTAACTACCTACTTGGGCATTTTTGAAAATTTCAACCATTATATTTCCATTTGCATTCCAAAATGAAGGGTTGAAATTTTCAAAAATGCCCTAGTAGGTAGGTACATCTGGTTGGTAGGCAAAAAAGTCTGATAAATGGGTGTGGCACATAGCTTCCTCGTGTTTATAATGGTGATTGTATAGATCATCCGATGCATAGGTAGTAGTTAATCTCAAAACATCAATCTCTAAGTACCTCCCACTACTGGGGAAAATTAGGTTTCCCCTGTTTTTGTCTGATATTTTTCCTCTTAGATAACTTGATTTCGTCGTACCATCAGGCAACACTGGGAGGAGACGGCGATCCGAACAGCCAATCAGCGAGCGTTCCCGCTTCACGTTGAAGAGGTCCGTTTTCCCGGTTATTTTTCGAAATGGTAAATTTTGACTGTCTCCCAAAAATAGCAGGAGATTTGTTTTCCGAAATCAACCCGATTTTCATTCATCCCACACCATTAACTATTCAGGAAAAATGCAAACAAAATTCGGTGAAATTTCTCATTTAGAGACGATGTTCTTGTTCTGATGACACATACAGGTCGTTGAAGGACCTTCCGAATGGACTCCCAGTCGAAATTTTCCTTCTCGACAGCAACAGCTGGGTTTCCTCTAGAAATGCGCTACAGTATAAACGCTACAACTCACAAACGTCACGTTTATTTTTCGTCGGTCAACGGAAATGAATATTTTCAGAAAGGAGCCTCCTGGGCCGGAAAGGACCAAAACAATGAGTAAATCGCTCATAATTCCACCCGGAATGAACCCGCCTCTGGAAACATTCCATATAAAAAGTTCTCCGGAATAAAAATGCAAACTAATTAAAAACACTATGGGAGCCACATTTTTGCTTCCTCCTCGGATTTAATAAAACCGCTCCATTTTATCCTTCTCCGCTCCCGGTTTTCACTTTTTATTCCTTTTTATTCTTTATTCCCTTCCTTTTCTTCTTCGGGAGAAGCGCGATTGTGATAACTGAGGGGAAGCTGAGCCGAGGAAGGATCCTTTTGTTTTTGACCGGGAGGGGAGATAAGGTCCGGAAGCAAGAGAATTTGACACGAGGCCGTCGGGGTATCTGCGCCCACCAGTCTTCCTAATACAATTCCTTATTCACTCGGAGGTTTGTATAGCTTCTTCCCTGAGCTTCTTTTCAAAGGCGGGAAGAAGCAATCCGTGTTTTAATCAGACGGATAAAACGAGGGGGGTGTTTAAAGGGGAAATTTCAGGGAAATAGTCGAGAGCGACGAGATATCTTAACTGCTGAGAGTCGAAAGGTGGAATACGAGTAAAAGCACCATCTTTCGGCACCTTTAGTGTTCAGGAATTCTCGAAAAGGGTTAAAAAAAACCAAGTACCGGCGGAAAAATTATCGTGATGCTAATTTCCCTTATCGAGCTTCTGCACTGGGTCCGAAGTTCAAGGACAAATTTTTGAATTCCTCAGAACAATACCATTAACAGAAAACCATTTGAAGAACAATACGTGTAAGGTTTATGCAGTTGCAAAAAGAAACTCATTTAGGTACTTTTTTTATACCTATCGATATAAACAATCGTACGCATGTTAACCCATTAACTTCCTAAACTTATTTTTTGGTTTATTATTTTCAATAATGAACCTTTGGAATCGACCAAGAAAAAAAAATTTTTAACACCCCCTCAAAATTTGATGGTTTACGTTTCAAGGTACGTAGAATCCAAAAATCGAATAAAAATTTGGCCGTCCGTCCGCCGTACGCCGTACGCGGCACTTTTGCCACTTAGCATTGACCGATTTTGATGAAATTTGGTATGTAGGCTCCATTTGGGGTCTAGTTGTGCCCCGAAGCTTTTGGTTGATGTAGGTCAGTTCTAAGGGTTCCAAAATCAATTTTGAAATTTTGAAAACGCCCTAACTCAAAAAATTTCGATATAAAGGTATTTTTTTTCCTTCAATTTAAGATTCTATAGATTTTTTAGAATTTTTTGAGACCACGCGGAGCTCTGTAGGACAAACCGTTCGCTCCCTACGAAAATTTAAGGGTTTATATTGAAATATATATATATAAATCAAAACACGAGTGTGAATCGCAAAAGAGGCCTAATCTCCGTTCAAATTAGAGCTGACCGAAATGCGATCGATGGTTGGTGATTTTGATTTTTTTATTTTTTTTTTGATTTTTTTTTTTTTGATTTTTTTTTTTTTTTTTTTTCTTCATATTGGATGGTTGGTGATTTTGGTACACGAGTGATCTATATAGAAAAATAATAAACTATTGTGTAATAATTTGCAGCGTTTTTTTTTACATATTTCGAAAATATATCTGATATTCTGTCCCCATTAGTCTTTAGAACACGGAAATTTTTTTTTTAATCTGGTCAAATTTTATGGGTTTACGTTGCCATATCGCATCGCTGGGCGCCACAAAAACTGATTTTTTCTTTTCAAAACTGAGATTTAGTGGACCGTATTGCGATCTCACCGGATCGAGGAATTTTAGGTGAGTAATTCATCAACTCATAGTCACATTCATAAAGTCAAAACAGACCACTAAAGGGTGCTTTAGACAAAGTATCGTTGCCCAGATGATGACAATATGAATATCTCTAGCCAGGTCAAGTACCTTTTCAACTTGAAGTTTTTTTTTGACTTGTTTTATTGCACCAAGTTGCAATTTATAAGCAACATTCTTCTGATACATAGTGGTGTACGTTAATAAAACTAAGATACTTCACTTAGTTCTTATTGTACTGAAATTTGCACTTCATGATGGTCCCACTAAGTGGATTAGATCGTGTGGCATGGTTCTATTAAGTCTTCTAAGCAGATCATCTTTTGAGAAGCTGGATGACATCCTCATTTACATGATATTGGAGCCTCAAAAGGTGATTCATGGCTTGGCTGCGAATGACCTCATTGACAGATTCTATCTTCAGCTCGTAGTGAAGTCTGTCATTTCTAAAGTATCTGTATGCAGCATCGCAGTTCATTACTCTGGAAGCGCTGAATTATGTCTCGATTGCTCTGGGCTGTAAATCTGTGCACCCCCACAGTTGTGCACCGTAGGTCCAGACGGGCTTTAGGACTTGCTTTAAACCCTTAATAAGTATAAGCTTATTGTGGACAGACAATTTTGACCGTCGGCCCATCAGCCAGTATATTTTCTGAATTTGATCAAAAGCTCAGCTTTTTTCTTTTTAACGTGGGAGTTACACCTTAGTTTGGCATCCAGCGTCATTCCAAGATATTTCGCTTCATTGGCATACGGTATCACCTTGTTTTCGAGAAAGGGTTGAAGAAACTTGAATATGACGCATCGTGCTTGGTGAGCATCCAATGAGCTATGTGCAACACCCACTTGGCACACTACTTCGATTTACCGCGTATTTGGAAGGATAATTGGTGGTTCGGATGACATCCGATCAGGGCGTTTACCCACTGAAGTTTTGTGGAGCTTTATTTGAAGTTATTTTCGGATTTCGATGACATTTTCAGGGATTGCACGGATTGTGGTGTAGATGGTCCCCTATGAAAATTATCGCCACCAAATAGATGGTCTCTGCGCATGCGTTAAACTAAAAACTTCTCAACAGCCAAAATATTCTACATTAAGTCAAAGTAGACATTTTTAAAATTGGATTTTCGGATTTTACATTCGTTGACAAGTAAAACATCAAATTTTGATAGGTCTCGATTTTTTTTTTTTTTCCACTCGATTTCAACAGTTCATTATTTTGAAGAAAAAAAAATCAACCGCTGTGTAAAAATTTGCAGTGTTTTTTCAATATTCGCAACATCCTTCTCCTATTCGTGAAGGTTCAAAAAAATACTTATTGAATCCAAACTCGGGGAGTCCTGCAGTGATTTATGGCCCAGCTTTGAGGTTTCTAATTAAGGTTTTCTCTCCAGTTTCAGGTGTATCCCTTATTAATAACTTTCTCCTAATGAAGTCCGTGTCATGATAAAAGATCCTTCCGAAACGGCAAAAGATAATACGGCTGCGATGAAATATCGATCTTGGTGGAACTTTGCGTGATTCAAGAAGCGATCCCGACGCGGAGGCTATAAACCTCGCTTGTTCATAGTGGCCCCGACGAATCCTGCGAGGGTTGCCAGGGGGGTGGGCGGTATAATTCAAACCCATCTCTTTCTAGGGGGGAGCCATAAAATAATTATCGCAGACAGCAGGTACAACAGAGGCTGACGGTTGAAATTTACGGAGGGCGCCAGGAACCGACGCATTTCGCTTCAGCCGATGGAATTCTCGAGCAGGATTTTCAAAAGTGATATCAACTCAATCGCTAGTTTGGTTGCAATTATGCGGTACTCGGGAAACTTTGGTGACCATTTAGCAGCAATTCTAGAGGGTTCAGAAACCAGTTACGCAAAGGAAAGTCAGTCTCATTTATCGAAGAATTTGGGCGGAGAGATTGCGTCAGTAGTGCTGCCAGCTCTCTCAAGGTGTAGATGCAGATCATTTTGAGAGAGCTTTCGGCGATTTAGTCGTAGATGTGAATTTCTAACTAACCTGTTTCTACTGATCGGCAGATTGCTGACAGTTTTACAAAAGCGTAAGGAGTTCAAAAGTTTGAACGACATGGAAATGCCTTGGGTATGAGTGTAAGGGTGAACACTTTCATGTGCCCAACCTTCATGGGATCGTAACTGCAACTATCTTCCAACAGCAAGTTCCTCTTACAGGTTTTTAGGACGTCCCACAGTAAGACTTGGGCGTCCTTATGAGATTGATCTGAGGTGAGGTTGGACAACACTCAACAGGAAAAAAAACAACCTCACACTAATCCGTTTTGGACCATTCTGAATCCAAATCCGCGAAAAAAAACCATAGATGAATGTCTGTGTGTGTGTGACAAAATCCTGTGTACTCTGCCCAGGCCTTAGTTTTTTCTACATCGCTGAAATTTTAAATTTTTTCTTTTAAAGGAAGGTTTTTTTTAATGCTTAAAAAACGTGCGTTTGCGGGCATAATCATGTAAACTCTGCCCAGGCCTCAATTTCCAACCGATTTGCGTGTTTCTTTTTTTCCGACTCAGAAATCTTCCAAATTGCACACTATTTCACCAGAGTATCAAAATTAGCATGCTGAAGGGGCAAGTGGGATATTTCACAAAATATCCAATTTTTCAATATTTCGGCTCCTTTACAGCTTACGTACCCAAGCTTTGAAATTGAGGAACAATTCTCATTATACCTCCGTTCTTTCATGAATTATTTTCTGTACCGCATATTTCGTGTTTTTTTGACATTTTATGTCTTTACTCTGGCACATAAATGAAAAATCGTCACGCGGGGAGCGTCACGCGGGGAGCGTTACGCGGGGAGCGTTACGCGGAAATTTCTGATGATTTTCGCTTACATAAAATGTCTCTCGTGGTTGCGTACTTGTACGAAAGCTGTAGCCACCGATTTCCTTTTTTGTTTCACCACGAATACGGTTTCACTACGGAATACACAACGGACTGCCTATCAAAACTGATAGACGAAAGTTCAACGTTACGACGTATTTCCGCTTTGGTGCCAGACTGGCACCATTGGTGAGGTTGTTGGGGGGGGGGGGGGGGAGCTCGAATTCGCATGTTGGGTTTCGTAGATCATAGATTTCAAAATGCTTTTCAAGTCAGAGACTACCGTGCAGCTACAAATTGTATGGTGGATAATGTTGCGGTGGGGGGAGGGGGACCTAAAATACTAAATAATATGTTTACCTCTTGTTTTCAAATTTCAATTTTAAGAGGATTTTCAAAAAAATTACAAATTACAAAAATTAATTAATATATAATTAAAGTAATTACAAAAATTACTATAGACTCAGAATTTTCAGCACGGAAGTTTTTGCTTCCATGACCACCAAGGTAGCATGGTTTTCACTTTTCAAGGATGAAAAAAAAAAATTCTCCAAAATCAAAATTTCTGCTTGCTTTCTCGTTTTAGGGCTTCCTGAACAACGGAGTGTGCAGATGGGTCGGAAAAACTGTTCACTGTTATTTTTATCTAAACTAGACCTCATTCTGAGAATTTTGACACCAACCGCGACCTTACAGCGTGAGAAGATCTCTTTCTATGACTTTTCAAATTTTTTAATATTCATGACGTCACAGTGGGCTGGGGGGAAATCATAGAAAAAGATCTACTCATCCAAAAAAAGAACGGCTGGTGTCAAAATTCTCAGGATAAAGTCTTCTTTCGATTAAAATGTTTAAAAAAAAAAATGGCGCACCCCCCATTTTGGTTTTGTGTCTACGTGTCTTTAAATCCTTGTAATAACTATACAAAGTCATGTTCGGTTATGTTGAAATTTTTTTGGATCGTACGGATTAATGTATAAATGTTTCCTACGAAAATCAACACCCCCGGTCTGATAGTAGCGACTGCGCATGCGCAAACGGACTTCCTTGTAACAGCCATAACTTTTACATTTTCCACCCCATTTAGAAAATTTTCAGGGATTGTGTGGCTTGGCTCGTAGATGAACCTCGATGAGGGTACTTAGAGATTGAAGTTTTGAGATTAGCAACAATGCACCGGGTCATCTGTACAATCTGGTTATGGATACGAGGAAGCTATGTGCTACACCCACTTGGCAGACTTCTTTTCCAATTTTTTGAGAATTGAAAACAATTCCTCTTCCTTGGTATACTCGGAGGCAAAATTGTGACTGTCGAATTGAATTGATTTCACACGAAAATTTCTATAGAAATGAAAATTTGTCCATAAATATTCGTGGAATTAAATCAAAATGGCATGTAGAAGATGGGAGTGGAGAACCGCCAGGGCAGGTGGGCGGTAAAACATTTCCGTATTTAATCACGGAAGAGGCATCGACACAAATTCCTCTTGATGGCCTGTCGTCGAGGGCTCACGAAGGGAATATGGTGGCGGAGTGATGAAAACCCATCTATCTTGTACAGTTGTAAAGTTGTAGCGATAAAACCGCCCTCTACCCTTCCATTGCCCCCTCTCTCTGTCCCTATCCTACCTACTGCTCCCCTCCTTATTCTACCCTTCCATGGTTCTTTTATCAGGGGGCTATCGAAATTTTCACCCCAGTTTCCTCAATCACGGAGGTGAAGTCCGCCCTCCCATCAACCCTTCACCAAAAGGTGAATTTTCGAATCGAAAGATGTAGAAGAATAACGTGCCATTACTAAGTTGGATAAAATTACTCCTAATGATTCCTTTGAAATCGACCTAAAAAAAAAATAATAATAGTAACCCCCTCCCCCCCACTCGCCAAGATGGGCTCAATTTGGGTTCACAAGATGGGGTCTAGTTGTGCCCCGAAGCTTTTGGTTGTTCTTCAGTCACTTCTAAGGGTTGAAAAATAAGGGCTGAACTATTGAAAATGCCCTAGCTCAAAAAATATTGATATAAAGGTCTTCTTTCATCAAATTGATGTAGGTATTGAATTTTTAGAATCAAATGAGACCACCCGGAGCTCTGTAGGTAACCGTTCGATCTCACTGCGAACTCACGATGAATCAGAAACACGAGTGTGAATCGCAAGAGGCCTAATCTCCGTTCAATTTTTAGCCATCCAAAATGCGATCGTGGTTACTTTCTCCGAGTTGTACTCAGTTTTGCGTCCTCAGCAACTAATAATCAAATTTTCTAATGAAGGCACCCACAACTCCCTATTTCTTCAGATTGAGTGAGCAGCGTTTATTTCTTCCAAATAAACTTGATTGAGAATTTGGTTGGTAGTAGTACCTCTGGTTGGGAGGTGGTGACAATGGCGGACGAGTGATCTATACAGAAAAATTATTAACCTTTGTGTAATAATTTGCAGCGTTTTTGCTTTCGAGTCTACCATGCGGAAGCATTGTTTTCACTGTTCAAGGTTGAAAAAAAAAATGTTCTCCAAAATCTAAATTTCCACTCGCGTTTTGGGCCTTCCTGTTTGTCTATCATGAAATTGTAACGGGTAAAACTGTACGAAGTTATTGAACAATTCAGATGAAATTTTCAGAGATTGTGCGAGATGGGCGTGTAGATGGTCCCTATGAAAATCATTGCTCCCGGATTGATAGTAGCCGCTGCACATGCGCAATCGTAAAATCCTATAAGAGCGGAAACTTCTACATTTTCCTTCAGAATTCGATGAAATTTTCACAGAATGTTGGGGTTGTGATAGATGGTCCCTTATTAGCTACCATGCATCGGATCTATCCTCTATACAGTCGGGTTAAGGATGCGTGGAAGCTATGTGACACACTCACTTGGCAGACGTTTTCTAGAGCTGTTGGATAGAATGATAGATAAGTTTTTTATTGCTGTCATACGTTATGTACGTAACAATAGTACAATTTCTGCATACATACAGTTACAAACTACATACCTATATGAAAACATTTAATAACAATTAAAAACTTAAGTCAAAAACTCGGCGCTCCGCGCCTCGCCAGGGGGCAAGCCCCCTGGACCCCCGGTTACCTACCTCTATTTACATACTTCGGACGGAATTATTGAAACACAGAATGTGTTTTAGCTCACGCGTTTCACATAATTTCGCTACCTTCCTCCCACTAAATCAGAATCTCAATCAGAATCAGAATCACCAGGTTACACGATCCTCAGATCCGAATCATCGGTATCCATGTTGTCGTCCGAGATTTCGTTAGCTTTTTTTTCTGGTTAGTCCATGGCTAAAACACATTCTGTGTTAAAATTCATCCACTGAATATAGTGGGCAGACAATCAGGATATCCTTGATGTACGAGTATGTGTGGAACTGGGTTTTAGTCAGTGATCTAGTAGCTAACGGTAGGCGATTGTATAGAGATGGACCCATGTATACAAAACGCGATTGGAAGCCAGAGAGCCTGAAGAAAGGTACATCAATATCGTACCGATGGCGTTGTCATGCGTGTGGATATCGCGGCGCTGTTGGAGTGAGTTGGCATTCTTATGAGTTTACTCAAGAATGCAAAGAACGTACATGCTTTGCAACGTGAGTACCCTCAATTTCTTGAAGATTGGCCGGGATGGAGTGCGATGAGCTCCTCCAGCAACAGCTCTCTTCTGGAGACGAAATATTTTGCTAATGCACCACCAAGTTGAGCCCATACGACAGTACCGACGATATTAGGCCATGATATGCCAACATCAGCACTGTTGAGGAAACATTTGAAGAGAGTCGTCTTAGGAGGAATACATGTTTTGTGTCCACGAGGTGCACGATTTGAGCCAAGAAAATTTATCATACCTAGTCTGGAGTGACTCCGACATGAGGAACAAACGCTGCAAATTATTACACAATGGTTTATTATTTCTCTATATAGATCACTCGTCTGCAAAGCCACCAACCATCCAACATGAAGAAAAACATCGATCGCATTTCGTTCAGTTATAATTTGTACGGAGATTATGCCTCTTTTGCGATTCACACTCGAGTTTTTGATTTATCGTACGTCCAACCCTTAAATTCTCGTAGGAAGCGAACGGTTTGTCCTACAGGGCCCCGCGTGGCCTCAAAAAATTCTAAAAATTCTATACTATCTTAAATTGATGGAAAAACAATACCTTTATATCAAAATTTTTTGAGTTAGGGCAATTTCAAAATTCATTTTTCAACCCTTAGAAGTGACTTAAATCAACCAAAAGCTTCGGGGCACAACTAGACCCCGAATGGAGTACATACCAAATTTCATCAAAATCGGTCAATGCTAAGTGGACGGAAGGCCAAATTTTTATTCGATTTTTGGATTCTACGTAGCTTGGAACGTAAACCAACAGATCTTGAGGGGCTGTTAAACAATGTTTTTTCTTGGTCGATTCCAAAGGTTCATTATTGAAAATAATAAACCAAAAGGATGTCAGTGCAAGAGGATTTTAACTTTCGTTTTGTCTCAGGATGTTTCTGGATCATTTTTGATTAAGGAATTTTTACTTCGAAAATTCGCGAATGTTTTGAATGGAGCTTTGTTGTTTACCAGCGATGTTGATCTGACTTGGGTCTGATGTAACCTCCAACTTCACCTGCAACAGGATCTGGCTTTTTTCCGAGTCGTTTGTTCGAGAGAAGCCCCTTCAGAGCGGTAGGATTAGAGAGTTCTATGTGCGGACTGCCGCTAAGCCCCCCTCCCCCTCCAAATCATTTCGAAACGAGGAAGGCTTCTAAAAGGTTCTCAATCGTGTGTTGAGTATCGAGTGTTGAGTGCTCCAGCCACGTCACCGTGATTGTTGTAGGTGTTACAGGGTTAACGTCGTTTTCATAATGCCATAACAGGTTAACAACCGGAGTCCCCGCGTAGACTTTTAAAAGGTTTCCATGAGTTGTATTCGTATTCCGGCGTAGGATTCGAACACGGATGATGGATGCGGACCAACTTTTTATTTTATCTCGCGGGTTTTCCGATATCGAGAGAAAGATGAAACAGAACGCTGTTGATGAAATGTGTCAAATCCAGCATTTTTTTAGACCATCGAATAGACCTCGAATTTCCTTTTTTTGCCAACGTAGATCAGGTATACTGGATTAGCTATCTGTGAGACTGGCCAACATATCGACGGCTGGGCGGCAGAAGTGACCAAGTGACAAAAAACTAATTTTTCATCGAAGCGTTTCAAAGATTCTGTACTTCTCATTTTTTGAGTTGGCTGGCAGAAGTGACAAAGTGCGCTGTCCGCCCGAAATTCACGGTTTTGATCTGGTTAATGAGTTTTATTACTTTCGATTTCACCTCATAAATGGACAAAATTGTAATCATTAAGCTACGGGAAGTAGGTACCTTCAAGTAGGCACCTTCATCTCACCCTCGTACTTCAGAAAAGCACGGAAAATCAAACTAGATTTTTAGGTATTACGAATATTCTTTATCAGAGAAAATAGAATTACTATAACAGTAATAAACATAAAACTGCTCTTGACCACAATTGTAATAAATATAATCATACAGCAGACTTGGATAATGTCAAATCTATAGGGAATGAGTCCTTAACTATTAAGAGGACAATTAGGGAAAATATTAATATAGTTAAATATAGTGATATCTGTATGAATAAACAAAAAGACCTAGCATACTTAGGCGAACAATTTGAGCCATTAGTTAAAGTTACTGAACCTAGTCAAGCAGAACCAACACTTAATGTTCCTATTGAAAGCAACATTCCAATAGCTTAAGAATAATTTATAGTATAAATCCTAAATTCACTTAAAATAAGCACAACATGTAACCCATTATTCTCATCTGGTCATCCCCAAACCTCCATGTACTACCCTCCATGAATCCTTCCCAGGTAGAATAGGTGATAAATAGAGTAAGATAAATATTATCACAGTTAACCTATACCTTTTTATAAAAGTGCAAATGTGCTCCAGACAAACCAGTAAATTCGAAATATTTAAATATTATGGACACATAATAGTGAGATTGAATGTAAGTATATTTAAAGGATAAACCCTCCCTAGCAAAATGAACTCTAATTTTCAAACATTAACTCTAACTAACTCTTGCAGGCCAACCAAGTCTGATCCCTCGATGAATCAGCTCCTGAATACCTCTGTTCTCTACAAAAAACTAAATACCACCCAACTAGGAGTCTTATTAAGCATAAAGCAGGGTATAATATACCTACATAGTTTATATAAGTACTCACACATTGGTATAAGTACACTATACCAGGGTATAATATACTTACATAGTTCTGATGTAAGGCCTTCATCAGAACTATGTAAGCACCTAGACCTTTTTCAAATTCTTAACCTTCCCAACTTAAGTACCTAGAGTCACATCTCCAACTCCATCTCTTTGCAGTTTCCTACTGGAAATACCACCAAACTTAATGACACCAGGGTATATAAAGACCAGATGCACACTACTACTATATCCCCACTGTACCTGCTGCGGCCAATATGTACCGAATACCTACCTCTCGAAAAATGCTCTAAAACAAGGACCTATCTACTACTTAAAGCAACTCCGAGTAAGCTCCTCCACAATTACATCTTAATTATTATATATCATTAAGTATCTTAACTTAGGAAAAATCTTTGGAATTAGAAACCTTCTTTACATGT
Source organism: Apolygus lucorum (assembly GCA_009739505.2). Classification (NCBI taxonomy): domain Eukaryota; kingdom Metazoa; phylum Arthropoda; class Insecta; order Hemiptera; family Miridae; genus Apolygus; species Apolygus lucorum. The sequence goes on from CM019167.2 coordinate 11,253,103, forward strand.
TAAGTGTAAGACTGTTACTCTTCCACAGAGTTCTGATAATGCTAAATGTTTGGCGAAAGTACACTCAACTAATAAACACTCTTAAGGATATCGCCGCATTAAATCCACCCTCAACCTAAACACTTGATGAAAATGAAATAGTTTCACCCACGTGTTCCTGGTCAAATTATTCGTCCTACATCTTTAGCTTATAGGGAGTCGTCCTATATTAACCATCAAATTTTGATGGGGGTTAAATATTTTTCTCGTTTCATCCCAAAAGTTCGCTATTATTTTCAATGAACAAAAATAGGAAATTTTTCACATTGACGCTTTTTGTTGTCTACTTGGTTCTAAAATTTAGCCAGCCAACCAACAAAATAATGGGGTGAATTACTGGAGTTCCAAAGTGTGTGACCTCTTCTGGGTACCTACAACGTATTAATATAATACATATATGTCACTTTGGCATTCAATTCAACTAACGGATTTACTCTATTTTGGCTGACCGAAGTGACTATTTGACACTTGATTTGATAGTTTTGGATTATTCTTTTCAATAACGAACCTTTGGAATCGACCAAGAAAACAAATTTTAACCCCCTCAAAATTTTTGGTTTACCTTTGAAGGTACCTACGTTAAATCCGAATACAAATTTTTTTGTCCGTCCGCCGCTGCCGTACGCGGCACTTTCCTCAGTTAGCATTGACCGATTTAGATGGAATTTGGTGTATGGACTCCATTTGAGGTCTAGTTGTGCCGCGAAGCTTTTGGTTGATGTCAGTCACTTCTAAGGGCTGAAATTTTCAAAAGTGCCTTGGCCCAAAAACTCTCGAAATAAAGGTATTGTTTTTTCACCAATTTGAAGTAGCATCGAATTTTTAGATCCGATTGAGACCACCTGGAGCTCTGTAGGACAAATCGTTCCCTCCCTACGAGAAAGGCCAAGACTTACGGTAAATCAGAATCGCGAGTGCGAATGACCAAGGACGCCCAATCTTCGTTGAAATTTTAGCTGTCCAAAATGCGATCGCAGTTCGTTTCTTCGAGTTGTCTTCGTTTTTCGTGCTTAGCAACCAGTAATCAAATTTCTCTTTGAAGGAACCCCAACTCCCTATTTTTTCGAATTGAGTGTGAAGCGTAAATTCTTTAAAATAAACTAGATTGCGAAGTAGCCATCTCTTAAGTTCTTGTAGGGGCCTCGGTTGGTCCTAAAGAGCTCTGAGCGGACTCATTCCATTCTAAAAATTCAATACTATCTTAAATTGATGAAAAAACGATACATTCATACTGAAATTTTTTGAGTTAGGGCGATTTCAAAATTGCAACCCTTCTTTTTTAACCCTTACAAGTGACCGACATCAACCAAAAGCTTCAGGGCACAACTAGACTCCTATTGGAGCCCATATACCAAATTTCATCCAAATCGGTCCATGGTAACTAAAGAAAGTGCCGCGTATGGCGGACGGACGGAAAAATTTGTATTCGATTTTTGGATTCTACGTACCATGAAACGTAAACCAACAAATTTTTGAGGGAGGGTTAGGATTGTTTTTTCTTGGTCTATTCCAAAGGTTCATTATTGAAAATAATAAACCAAAAACTCCAAGTGGGTGTGGCACATAGCTTCCTCGTATCCATAACCCGAGTATAGATGATCCGATGCATAGCATACATAACATCAATAGCATATAACATACAAGCAATAACATACAATAACATAACATGAATCTCTAAGTACCTTCATAGGGGACCATCTACACGTCAACCCTCACAATGTCTGAAAATGTCATCGAAATCGAGTGGAAACTTAAGAAAATATGGCTGTTACAAGGAAATAACTAGCTAACTCGTCTTCTCCTTTGTTATGAACATCTTGGCACAAAATTGAAATTTTTTGCCCAAGTTATCATTTAGATTTAGAAAAACTTCAGGAATCATTATAAAGCATTAATGGTCCAAGTTTAGTGGATTTTTTTTCAATTTTCTAAAAATTTAAACCTTTTAATTTTATTAAATTTTCTAAACATTTTGGCATTTAAAACATTTACAAATATTTCTTAAAATTGCTAAATAATAGATAATTTTAATTTCAAGTTGAGCAACTCTAGTTAAGGACAACAAGTGCTATCAACACGTTTTGCTACCTTGTACGTAGATTCAAAGCAAGCAAAAAAGAAGAGTTTTTCGTTCTCCTGAAACCAGTAGAATTTTCAATCACATGTTGTCTCTTAGCTGTCGATATTCCACTCTGAAATTAGCTTAATTTTTCCTCAAAATGCGCTAAAATGACTGAAAATCGGTTAAAATAGTTCTTTGAAATTAGGCAAATTCACTCAAGCTGAATGAGGCGTATTGTTGATACTGATTCTAACTTGATAATGCCCATGGTTAGGGTGAACAGCATTGTTTCAGGAAAGAGAAAGTAATACCTGGAAGGTTGATTTGTGAAGAACACAAACAAAGAAGAGGATTAGTTGGGGGGCCATCGGATGGTCCTTCCTGGAAACTGAGCTTTCCGTAGCTATGGAAACGAACCTCGCGCATGCGCAGTGACGTCCAGGTCTCACCTAAATACCAAGGTCAGCACAATCAGTCAGTGCGTATTTCTTCTCCGTAGGTCGGGATGAGAGTGATAGGTTCTACGTTGTGGTTCCAGATTACTCCCAGAATCAGTGAATTCTCATGTGCGATGTTCCTTTTGATTAGGTCCGTCGATTCACCAAACGCGTTGTGCATGGCCTTTTCGAAACAGCGGTCGGAGTGGAAGTGTTGGTGTGGTGATAAGTGACCAACTCCATCATTCCTGTAATAACCATGTCTACACTTCTCCCCAGGTATCTCCTAGATTTATAAGCGTAATATTTTGTAGGATAACCACACTTCCAGATCTCTCTGGACATGTACGGATTAGATCGAAAAGTCGAAGTTTCAATGATGTCGGCACTCTTTCTGCTTTCTTCTCTTAGTGGAATGGGCGCACACACTATCTGACCTGAAAATTCTTCTTCTGAAGAAACTCTCACTCAACCCAGGGTGTCCAGCGACCAGAAAAACCGGGAATACTCTAGGAAAATTCAAGGAATTTAATTATTTTCCGAAAAACCCTGGAAAAAAGCCGCCAAACCTTTTTGTGGGAAATTCCGGCAGTCCGAGAGAGGAAAGTTTCAGTACGGAAAAATACTCACACTTGAAAATTTGACTTAGTAGGTCCAAACTCTTATTATATTGAAATGAAATACGAAGTGACGAACACTGGTTCCATATTAGCGCCTGACGATAATTGGTGACTCTACTCTAGGTAGTTTATTTATTCCGTGGAACTAGCCATAATAATAGAGTGGATGTCCTCCCGCGCAAACGCCGGCTGTTTCCGCCGGAGTGGAGTCCTTTTTACAGGCTGGTGTAGGAAAAAGGGTGTTTTTTTTTGGTGAATTTCTTTTGAATTTTTCACTGTTCAAGTTATCATACAGGATGGCCAATCACAAAAAGTAGTTGGTAAACGGAACCTAAGTACTTCTTGCTTCCGAGTCGGAAGCGGAAAAAATTTTTACGCTTTTCAAGGTTGAAAAAAAAAAATTTCAATAAATCCAACCTTTTTACTCGTGTTTTCCTTTTAGGCCTTCCTGAACAATTTTTATACAGTCAATTGGGGTAACGTTGAACCACTTTTCAATGATTTTGGCTTCGCATTGTATAAAAATTCAATTTTCCGGCCTTTTATGTCGAAAACAGGAAGTAATTGGCCCAAATGTTGCACAATAAAAGATTTTTTTTAAAAGCTTTCTGTTAAATACTCGAAATTCTTGTTTTTAGGGTGGTTCAAAGTTGAACAGGAATTGAGGGTAACCTTGAACCACCTCTGGTTTTTGTCTGTATACTGCTAAATTTCGGATGCTTCATTGATATTTAGGCAAAAACACCTTACATCAGTAGAGAGTAGATTAAATTTGGCTGAGTATGACTCAGAAGAGGTGGGGTGGTTTCCTATAACTCGGCCATTGGAAAATAATCTCGGCTTGATTCCGAGTCCAGAAAGAGCCTGGACGATTTCCTATTAAAACACCAATTTCCCTTACATATTATTCTCTTTTTTTTCATCAACAAAATACTAGACTGTCTACTTCGATATTCACAAAAAAAAAAACCGTTTAGATCATCAAAAAAATAAATGTGGCTACCCCTACACAAGAAAGTCCGATGTCGCCTTGAGCAATATTGTTCCACCTGGTGCAATGTTGGACCTGAGGTTTTATTTCATAGAAGAAAAAGTAAATGTGATTTATGCGCCTCCACGTCCTTAACTTAAATGGCCTTAAATGGATTTTACCTCATATTGGAGGTGGCTTCAAAGTTTCGTGCTTAGTTCGCTTGGAAAATGAAAATGAAATCTACTCGCAAGTAATCCCAAAACTAGAAATACAAATAGTAACCATGGAATCAAAATGTTACACACACCTGAGGAGCAGATATTCCGAATAACGAAACGAAAACTTGCTATCAAAACTGGGCACTGATAATCACTTGGAAAGATGAATATTGTTCGTACGCGGCGCACGTTTTCTCCTTTCCAGATGTTTTGGCAAATAAATTAAGGTCTCATCTTGCTTATAATAATTCAGCTGAGGAACTACACATTTTTATAAAATTGTAAGCGTTAAATGAAGTGGAAAAAGTAAAGTGGTTCAAAGTTACCCCAATTGACTGTACCGTGTTTGTCTGTACGTGTGTCTGTCGTGAAATTCTTGTAACGGGCAAACCTAAACGAAGTTATCTCTTGTCCAATTTCGATGTTGGAAAACACCAGGATTTTCTATTGAATAAAAAAGTATTTTTCGATCAAATTTTTTTTCTCTGTGAGATAACGTTTTTTGATAAGGTTTTTCTGTACGGGTGGAAACTGTATTAAACACAGTTTTAAAAATTCCGCACAAAAAGCACTACGGCAGCTTGTGTGTTCCTACACGAAAATTCCCACAAAACAGTGCTTCGCGTGTCTTCACAGGGCTGAAATATAAAGTTCAAAAAGGCTGAAGATTTTCTTTAGAATTTTAGTAATAAATTCTTATTTGAAGCATGAGTAGGAGATTTATTCAAAATGAATATTAATTTCGAAAAACTACGCAAGTAAAGAAAACGCTGCAAATTATTACACAATGGTTTATTGTTTTTCTATATTGATTACTCGTCTGCAAAGCCACCAACCATCCAACATGAAGAGAAACATGATCGTATTTCGGTCAGCTATAAAATGAACGGAGATTAGGCCTCGTTTGCGATTCACACTCGTGTTTCTGATCTATCATACATCCAAACCTTAAATTCTCGTAGGAAGCGAAAGGTTTGTCCTACATATCTCCGGGTGGTCTCTAAAAATTCTGGAGAATCTAAAATTGAAGGAAAAACAATACCTTTATATGAAAATTGTTTTGAGGTAGGGCGTTCTCAAAATTTCAAAATTCATTTTTGAACCCTTAGAACTGACCTACATCAACCTAAATCTTCGGGGCACAACTAGACCTCAAATGAAGCCAACATACCAAATTTCATCGAAATCGGTCAATGCTAAGTGGCAAAAGTTCCGCGTACGGCGGACGGATGGCCAAATTTTTATTCGATTTTTGGATTCTACGTACCTTGAAACGTAAACCATCAAATTTTCAGGGGTGTTAAAATTTTTTTTCTTGGTCGATTCCGAAGGTTCATTATTGAAAATAATAAACCAAAATTAGGCACACCCCTATTAGTACGTGTGGTTAACCAATTTGATCTCTTGGGGAATCAATTTTTCTTTTCCCAAATCTCTTACGTTTCGAAAACTACTAGAGTCCTTGACCGACTTTTTCACTAAAAATGTTCAATAAATGTTTTTCTCTCTCTATATCTCTAAAAAAAAAAATCCATCTATCTCTTCCTCATATTGTCTCCATGAAAAGTTGTTGTGAGCCAATGTAGTGCTGCCAACGTGGAAACACTGAAGTGTGACGTCACAATGCCGCCGATAATATCACAACGAAATATCGATATTACGATAATATCGATATCCCATCTCCACCACGGGAGGTAGAAATGAGCACATGGAAGAGATCGCCGCTATGTACTGGTGCACGTCTACTTCGATCGCAGCTATCTACTGGTGCACCCCTCACTCGACCCTTGAATGGAAACATTTCGAAATGAAAAAGCTCTCGTTTAAAATTATGTCTTACATTATAAAAGGAGGCCGCCCCTCTGAAGAAATTATGCACTCATTTCGTAGGTGAGTGCCACTGCAGTAATTCACTTCCCCACTCGACGGTAATTCCCCTTGCACTGATGTAAGTGGGGAGAGAAAGAAAGTGGGACGCGTAGAAGTCTTTTTCGAGAAATTCTTGAAATTTTTAAGCAATATTTTCCTTGTTTGTTGGAGAATTCCTTTCGTAAGGGGAAAAAAGGAAGGAACTACTCGTAGGGCATGTTGTGAGGTGAAAGTGCCTAATGAAAGCAAAGGGTGCATGAGCGCAGGAGGAATTGTGGTGAAAGAGGAGATGAGCACCGAAGGAACGGAGTAAAGAAATGAGGTGGTTCTTTTTTGAATGGACGGAAGAAAGAGAAGGCGGGAAGGGAAAGAAAGAAGGGGGAAAGAGTTGAGGGCCGTGAATGGGAAGCTGAAATGGGATGAAGCAAACATCCAGACATTCGGAGTAATGGCATAATAGTGGCTGAGCCTCGCGGCTCTTAACTTATTAGCTTGGAAAAGGCTTCTTCCCCCTCGAGGATGAATCAAGTCGACATCCGAACCTCCTTCAGAACCTCCAGCGCTGTCGCCTCATCAGAGTTTCTATTGACCCCCTCGACTGGCTTTCTCCCCCCCCCCCCCCCTCATTACTTTCCTAAGATACAACTTGTTGGGACCTACGCGATTGACACTTTCCTTACCTACGTGGAACGCAATAGTCGCGAGCATGTTAATTTGACTGCCACGCGGGTCTGGCACATAGAATCCTCTTATCCACTACACGATATTATTTGTTATTTTACCTTTTAGTTAAACATTTTTGCTTCCGAGTCTACCAAGGTAGCGGAAGCTTTGTTTTCACTTTTCAAGGATGAAAAAAAAAGTTCTCCAAAATCAAAATTTTCACTCGCATTTTACGTTTCAGACCATCCTGAATAATTTTGGCTCCTTGTCTGTCTGTCTGTCATGAATTCCTTGTAACGCGCATAACTATACGAAGTTATTGTCTGATTTCTATGAAATCATCAGGGATTGTGCGGGTTGGTGTGTAGACGGTCCCCTATGAAAATCATCATCCCCGGACTGATAGAAGGGACTTCGCATGCGCAAACGTGAATTCCTTGTAATGACCATAACTTCTACATTTTCCATCCGATTTCAATGAAATTTTCAGGGATGTTAAAGATCAGTATTTAGATGGTCCCCTATGAAAATCATCACCTTCGGACTGATAGCAACCACTGCGCATGCACAAACGTAAAATCCTTGTAACAGCCATGACACTTATATTTTTCATCCGAATTTGATGAAATTTTCTAGGATTGTCCAGATTAGCGTGTAGATGGTCCCCTATGAGGGTAGTGAAAGGTACCTAGAGATTGGTGTTTTGAGATTAACTACTATGCATCGGATCCTCTATACAGGGCGTCCCCGAAAACGTTCCCCCCCTGCTAAAATCGTCCAGGTAGTGATAAAAACAAAAATTTTTTTTTGAATCCCAATGATTTTTCCCAAGGATCTCAAATATGACCACGGTGCGCATTGCGCACGCGCGCAATCGTGCGCAACGCACACCAACTTCGTTTTTTCAAATGAGACCCCCATTTTTTATTGCAGATTCGGATTCTACGTGAAATTTCATGAACATTTCACCCCTCAACCGATTTTTTTTGTTGCGCACAACCCGCTCAGTGCGCGCTCAAAGATGCGCAACCGCTAGGTTGTTTCAAAATGTGCATGTACGAAGTACCTAAGTGTGATACATGATATTTTAGTATTTTTTTACGCTGAATCACGTGGTGATGTTAGTTTCTTGATTTTACTGCATTTTTATCAATTTATCGACGAAAAATGAACTTTTAAAAAAGGAAAATTGCATTTTTACTCATTACGCATCTTCTGTGCCTATCCGTTAACTTCATCCTTGTTAATAAATTGAAATTTATGTTTTGACATTAAAAAAAACTCTCCGATCGCACGTAATTTATTTATTTGTTTACTGGTTGCAGCATTGCATTTTTTGTGATAAAAAAAAGTGCCGCGAAAAATTCCTTGACCCCCAGCCAAAAGACATATCCATGTCAAAACGATTGTTTATCACACTGGAGTCTTCACTAGTAATTTCACAACTTGTAATTTCTCGTAAAAAACCCGTCCTGTCTACTTGAAAATCTTTTTTCGTTTATGTTGGAAAAAAGTTTTTAAGTAGACAGGGTGGTTTTGCCCTTAAAAAAATGCAATTTTCCTTTTTTAAATGTTCATTTTTCGTCGATAATTTGATAAAAATGCAGTAAAATCAAGAAACTAACATCACCACGTGATTCAGCGTAAACAAATACTAAAATATCATGTATCACACTTAGGTATTTCGTACATGCACATTTTGAAACAACCTTGCGGTTGCGCATCTTTGAGCGCGCACTGAGCGGGTTGCGCGCAACAAAAAAAAAATCGGTTGAGGGGTGAAATGTTCATGAAATTTCACGTAGAATCCGAATCTGCAAAAAAAAATGGGGGGTCTCATTTGAAAAAACGAAGTTGGTGTGCGTTGCGCACGATTGCGCGCGTGCGCAGTGCGCACCGTAGTCATATTTGAGATCCTTGGGGAAAATCATGAAGATTCAAAGATAAATTTTTGTTTTTACCACTACCTGGACGATTTTAGCAGGGGGGGGGGGGACGTTTTCGGGGACACCCTCTATAATCGGGTTATGGATACGAGGAAGCTATGTGCCACACCCACTTGGCAGACGTTTTTACTTAATTTAACCCTTTTTAACTTTCAGTAGTGTATGACAATCGACCCGAAGTAAATTATGTCAACTTTATTGGGATTTGGGTCCAACAGCAAAATCCTCCTCTTTCATCAAATTTTCGAAAAATTAATTTTCTTCATCAGGGCATATAACACACAATATACAATAATCAACAATACAGCTTCAACATAGCTAAGAATATAAAATATGTGTTACGTTTTTTATGGGGAACTTACTCAGAGGATGAGTTTATGTTTGAACATCAAACCACGGTCGGGAATAAAGAAGTTGTATAAACCAGGAACACTGAAGGAAAAATTTGGAAGTCAGTATTTAGATATTTAAGGTGAATTTGTGTATAAAATAATAGGTAAGTATTTAGCAATAATTAGGTGTAGTATTCTAGTAATATTTAAAAGATAAAATATGGCAGAAACAGACAAACAGTAGAAAAAACAAAACTCCACTTACCTAATCATGAAATTAGTGTTAAAAACTTGACTATTATAACTAAAAATTGGAAAAAAACACAATCACATCAGGCTTTAAATTTAATGATATTGGTAAAACAAATACATTGCTGAAGGCTAGGGATGCCGTTGCTCTCCAATCAAATCTTGTTTATCAGATAGGTTGCTCTGCATGTCCGGCTTGCTATGTTGGCCAAACAACAATGTGTCAAGGAGCGAAATCGTCAGCATGCTGCGGATTGCCGAGTTGCTGATGGAGAGCCTGAATGTGCTCTGGCTCGACATGCCATTGAGAACGGCCACATGTTCAGCTTTGAGGCGACCAAGATCCTGGATCGAGAACCGATTTTGCGTCGTAGATTATTTAAAGAGATGGACTCCCGGATCATCCATACATTCGGGTTATGGACACGAGGAAGCTATGTGCCACACCCACTTGGCAGACGTTTGAACAGAATGAACACATGAAGACTTTATTTCACACACAAGGAACAACAGGAACACAGGAAAAACGCAGTCAATGTGGTCTTGCAGAAATGTGATGATGTCAATGTAGTGGTTGGAAAACCTCACTGCTTAGTTCCGTTCCAGCTCGGTCATTTTTTCTGGATTTTTAGTTGCTTGGTGACCTGTTCCCTGTTTAAAATAGTTCTAAACACGTTTTACACATAGAAGAAAAACATTCTTTTAGAACCAAATAAAACAAAATTCAAGCAATTTAAATAAAGTTTTTTGGTACCTACCTATTTTGAAACAATTGTGATTTTTAACAAAACTGCTCTCATGGTTATCGAGGATTGTGGTCACCCTGAAAAGTAATACTTATCTAACAAAACAAGACGTCATATTTCAATTAAAATTTACCCAAAAATTTGATTATTAAGTGGCCAGAGAAAAGAATATGTCAAATTGGTTTTGAGTCATATCAGTGGAATTCATTCAAGAAAATTTTCCACAGCTAATGCTACTGGCAGCTAAAACTGTAATGGTTAGTTAGCTAATGCTCAACTCTGATAGTTGAAACTCAGCCTGGAATCGCACTTTCTCTTTTTTTCGTTTTATTTTTTTCATATCTTCCTTTTCAGGATGCTCTCCGTGCATTCTGTACAATTCCAGTTTTTTCACCTCTCAGTATCTTGATGACAACAGCTTCTGGTGTTGAAATTTGAGTAAAATTCTGCAGTTCTACTTGCAGCTTATTTCTTTCAACTGCCCTTTCTGTGCACTCAAAGAAGGTGTAGTGTTCTCTATCCGGGCATTGCAAAGAAGCAGGAGCAGATGCGTTCCCATATTATAGGCATTGAGCAGTCCTATTAAGAACTCCGTTAGGAAGAAGTTCACTTCTCCATGTTTTCTATCCATCCATGCCTGAATGATTGCCACCAGCCATGCAGTCCATCTCCCTTCCATATATCTTGCCGATTTGTCATTGCTCGCTCTCCTTCTTCCATGGTTATGCAAGATCCAACTCCTTCACCACATTCTTTTACTCTCTGAAACCAACTCTGAGACTGTTTACAGCTATTAATCTCAGTTGGGGGTATGCCACATTCAATACATCTGCCCACACCTCCGCTCCATACAAGAGTACTGCTCGACCAGGTATGGTTTTAGGCTCTTTATGTTCCTCATATGGTGACAAAGAGCAGCTGTTTTATGTGCTGTCCTACAGTTCTTCTTATGTCTTCACCGAAAGTTATTTTGGTGTCCAATATGACTCTTAAATATCTACCTGCGGGTTTAGTTGTTATTTCAGCATTCGCGATCCGCATTCAGATGATGGATGAATACCTCAATCGTTGTTGCAGCTAGTGCCATGCAATGGTCGGACGATACCGCATCGGCTCCAATGAGAAGATAATGAATTCGTTTGAGCTCCCGGATTCGTGAACCTTGGTTCTGTGTTATGTCCGTATCGGCTCCCCTACCCTCGTATGTCGCATGACATGAACCTCCAGTCCGTGTCCGTCAGTACTCCCTAAAAACAACGACTGGAGAGGACTTCCTTTTCTATGGGTATGAGTTAGTAATGTTATCATGTTTACATGTAGGAAGAATCTTGATGCATTGAAGGAGGCTTCACCTGTATTTGTTGACGGGACTTAAAAGCACCCCTAAGCTATTTTAGTAAATGTTAACTGTTTTTATCTCTGTAGGAAACTTCTACCTTCCAGTTGTTTTTAGCCTGCTACCTGACAAAACAGTACAATCGTACAAAGTTGTGATGGATCAGCTTGCACAATACGTTCCACGAGTGAACGACGAGGATTTGTTCGCACTCAAACCAAATAATGAAAAAGTCGACCGATTTTTCAATTATATCTATGACTAATATTTATGCAACACAAACTTTGAGACTTTCCCCCTCAAATGTGGGATGATTTTTCAAGTGGTGGACCTCGAACCACGAACTGCTGCGAATCTTTCCATGCCAAATTCAACGCTGGGTTCACCACTGCACTCCCTCACAAATACAATTTTATGGAAATTTTGAAACAAATTCAGGGTGACACGTACATCAAGCTCCCTAGCAAGAATGCTTGATTCAGGGGCTCAGAGACGATTCCGCACAAAGACGTGTTGCACGATTGGAGTCCGTGAAAAAAGTTTCTTTCGAATTGAGGCCACACTTCCGATTTTTTTACACGCATATGACAAGATGCAGTTTTTGCGCCCACAATATTTGTAACTGCAATGTCATACATTTCTAGTCAGTAGTTCTCCAATAAAGTGACGCGTAGGAAAACCCCAAGCAGGCATGAGTCATCACCAATATGGGTGAGGTGAGGAAGGGAAAGAACACGTCACCTTTTTTCCACTCTCCCCTCACCATACTAACTTGAGTATATAAGCCACACTGAGGGGTCTTCCTACATGCATTCGTACCTTGTCTATCCGACTTATCATTTTTTGACTTACCTACAGCCCAGTTCTTCCGAGGGAACGGTTTGCCTCATAAAGGTGCCCGTCCATTAGGTCGACAGCGCGGCGCGGCACGGCGCGACGCGAAAAAAAATTTCTAGAAATTTAATGGGAAATGAATGGCAGCCCGTCCACTAGGTCGACAGCGCGGCGCGGCGCGGCGCGGCGCGGGTCGAAACTTTTTCGCAATCTGTCGCTCTCCAGACTTCTGGAGCGCGGCGTCGCGCCGCGTCGCGCCGCGCCGCGCCGCGTCGCGCCGCGCCGCGCCGCGCTGTCGACCTAGTGGACGGAGGGCGAAGCGAAAAATTGTCGACCTTGGTCATTTTCGTCAGTGTTCGGCTTTCGTATACGAGGCTTAATCATGTGTGAAGCTCGAAAAACTTCCCCCTCGACATTCTAAAATAATTTATAAACTTTTGCTCGTCTCTTAGCAAATCTTGGAACAGGTGATTGTGCTCCCCCAGGTCCATCCTCTTTATTGGATGGACCTAAACTCTTCTCCTTTTCCCACCGATTTGGTCCTCTTCTTCTGCTTCCAAAGCTGCAACTAAAATGAACATTTCTTCTTCGTCGTCCGATGAAGACATAATATCTATGCCCCACATTTTCCTGAGAAGGCACCTTCTCTCGACGTGGCGAAACGGCGGGTCGAAAAATTTTATCCGCTCCAGTGGACGGAGCCTAGGAATTTCGCGTCGCGCCGCGCTGTCGACCTAGTGGACGGCCAGCTTAAAGGCGCCGAACCTCTAGCTCCCCTTAGCGACCTCTTCAGAACAGTAGGCCTCACTAGGTAAATGTTCCGCCTCCCGCCGGTGAGTCTGTTATCAGATGCCGAGGTTGTCGGATAGATTCTCTACGCACTCGTCCTTACAGTCAGCCGCGAGGGGCCGCAGATGGAGTGCTGAAGCCCTAGGCTTTTAGGGATTAATCTCTCCATTGAGTAGGATTCAGGCTAGGAACAATTCAGCGCATCGAGAGGACTCGACAACACGCAGAACACAACAGTAACCTTGCCTACAACCCAAATAATTGAGACCACACTTTTGAGTGATTTACATGCATATTTATGATAAGACGCAGTTTTCGCGCCCACAACATTTTTAATCATCCCTACAACTAGTCCTATCAACGAAGGGGTTATAGAATGATTCATTGACTGGACTCAATTAAACCCAGTTAAACTGTAGACAGTCCAAAGCCTGTTAAATGAGAAGGGAAACGTTGACTGGAAGCCGAACCGGCCTCTTCCCAATGGTCTACCATCACTTCCATTACTCGTGGCCATGACTGCTCCAGCTTAGCTTGGGCTGAATCTATCGTCCTTGTCAGAACTACTGCTGCTACATCATCGGCACAAGGAAACAGTCCTCAGGCATTACCAACCGAATATATACACAAGTTTGGGATGTAGGTATTGCCCAAATTTATTGTCTTCAAATTAAAAATGCGAATTCGAAGGGCAACGATCAATTGCTTCACTAAAACAACTTGGTGACCTCAGTAGATGAGGTGGCTGCAGTTGAGACGCGATTCTTCCAGTTTTCAGAAGGAAGGCGGCGAAGGGTTATGAGCCGAAGGTGTTATGGCGGCAGAGCGTGGGAGGCGGTTATTTCAGAGAGGCCTCGGAAGACCAAGAAGAAGAAGCGGAAGAAGATGGCGGGGGGATGGCGTTTTAAGGGCTTAAGCCCTCGAGCGCGGTGGATCCCGACTCAATGATGCATGACCCTCGACTGAGCCGCAGCCACGCGTCACGCCCGCCCTCCAAGTATACGTAATTCACCGGCCAAGTATGAAATTCGAACCCTCGCAGAATTAAAGGGTAACTTATTAATGGAGGACGTCGCACACTGACTTTAGACATCAAACATCGGAAAAATTCGCGTAAAAGATTCTTCTTTCTTAGATTGTTGGCGTACCATCGAGTAGTACAAAAACAATTTTGGTAGCTCCGAAAACTTATAGTGTTTTTGTACAGATATACCTGTATTTAAAATTATAACACAAAACTAATAATAATTATTAGTTTTGTGTTATAATTTTAAATATTTGTGTTATAATTTTAAGGGCAACAATTATTGTTGCCCTTACATTACAAGATAAATCCATTTTTACTGCAAGAATCAAGGAAATTCACAAAAATGCCAAAAGTTTTGAGACAAATACAACTGGTTTTATTGATCATAAAAACTTTTGCCTTTATAATATTATTAGGTAGTGTGATTATTGTATGCTCAAACATTTCACCACAATAACCACCAACGTGATAGGAAATAAAACTGAAATAACAGTCGATTGAAAGCACAGTGGTAGCGAGTAAATATAATGGAGATATAATGATCTTGGGGACATACAATGATCTTGGATTACTATCCTAGTTTTTCTTTTATCAACTCTGCTACTTCCAACTTTGGAGAAGAGGAAGAGGTTGATGGGGTGTCTCTTGAAACCGAGGAAATGTCTTCTAGTGGACACGATGATTGCATGATGTCATTTTCAGGGGGAATTTGTGTCACCAGCTGTAGTTCTGTTCTCGATGTCATAGTTGAGAGGCACAAAATCGTCAATCACCATCTGAAAGAAAAACAAAAACAATGTGGGGTATCCTTATTAGAGGTGTGTAAGACAAAGTCATTTGGCGAATTCGAATCCCAAACGGTCACTCATTACAGAGACCAGGTCTATTGAATCCGTTCACCCATTCACTTACAAGACAAACAACCAAACGGTCAGAAGTCACAAACGTATTGTTTAGTAATGCATGCATTCCAGGGGACGTCCCATTGGATGAGCATTAGATCAGTTTAACCAGTTGTTAAGTGATAAAACTGTTTGACTCGATGTAATTTATTTATTACTTTAGGCAAGAAATACTGACTCCCCCCCCCCCCACCATTATCCACCTTAAAATTTCTAGCGGCATGGGAGCCTCGAATCTGAAGAGCATTTTAAAATCCATGATCTACGATACCCAACATGCGAATTCGAGTTCACCCCCCCCCCCCAACCACCACCACCTCCCCAACGCCAACAATGGTGCCAGTCTGGCACCAAAGCGGAAATACGTCGTAACATTGAACTTTCATCTGTTAGTTTTGGTAGGCAGTCCGTCGAAGTTCACATCCGTATTCAAGGTGAAACACAAAAAAAAAAACACGAAATAAGCGGTTTATGGCATCATGGCACCATGTCCTGGCACCATGGTGGCTCCACTATTAGTTCCATGGTGGTACAGAAAATAATTCATGAAAATCCGGAGGTATAATGAGAATTTTTCCTCAATTTCAAAGCTTGGGTACAATTAGTAAGCAGTAAAGGAACCGAAATATTGAAAAATCGGATATTTTGTGAATATTATCCCCCCACTCACCCTCTCTCCTAGCGAATTTTGGTACTCTGGTAAAATCATGTACAACTCGGAAGTTATTTGAGTCAAACAAGAAAAGAAACACGCAAATCGGTTGGAAATTGAGGCCAGGGCAGAGTTTACAAGATTATGCACGCAAACGCACGTTTTTTAAGCATTAACCCCCTCTTAAAAAGCAAAATCCAAAATTCCGGCGCCGTAGTGCACAACTAGATAGTATTCCGCGTCA
The DNA here is from genome assembly GCA_009739505.2 of Apolygus lucorum. Taxonomy (NCBI): domain Eukaryota; kingdom Metazoa; phylum Arthropoda; class Insecta; order Hemiptera; family Miridae; genus Apolygus; species Apolygus lucorum. Next base: position 11,269,041 of record CM019167.2, read on the forward strand.
AACGAAAAAAGAACCACGAAAATCGTTTGAGAACTAAGGCCTGGGCAGAGTACACAAGATTATGCCCAAAAACGCACGTTTTTCGAGCATTAACCCCCCTTCCCCCCCCCCCTTAAAAGGCAAAATTCGAAATTCCGGCGACGTAGTGCACAACTAGATAGTTTTCCGCGACGAACAAAAAAAGAACCACGAAAATCGGTTGAGAACTAAGGCCTGGGCAGAGTACACAAGATTTTGCTACACACACACAGACATACACCTATGGTTTTTTTCGCGGATTTGGATTCAGAATGGTCTAAAACGGATTGCTGTGTGGTTATTTTTTTTCTGTTGAGTGTTGTCCAACTTCACCCCAGATCGATCGCATAAGGACGCCCAAGTCTTACTGTGGGACGTCCTAAAAACGAGCGAGTCTGTAAACTGAACGAGTCGAACATTGGGATCCAGGTCTTGACTCGAAAAAACGCTGAGTCGAATAACCGAACGTGTCGAGATTGGTTTACAATGAGTAGGTGAGGAGATGATTTGAATGAATAGAATGAGCTAAAAGACAAAAACAAATGAAAGATCGATTCGAATCGTATGAATCAATCTTTGAGTGTGTTTTGTCTTTTTAGTCCTCAGTTCATTCGAAAGTAATTCTTCACTTGGATGATGGAAGGTTTTGCTTAGAAAACCACTTCCATCTACTTCTTTCTGTTGATACTTCCTTGTCATTTACACACATTAATGAGCCATGTACAAACATGCATGTATATAAATATACATCCATATTGCGGGCAATTAATCAATTTTGTTGGCCTTCTGCCGTTGTTCTCGTAATTTAACCGGAAAACTCGATTGGTGGGTTGATGAACGAATGACCGTGTTCATTTTGATAACCCGTTCAGTTCTGACAAGGTCATCTTAAAGATAAGGTCTTTTCAATACCTTCTCTCCTGACCGACACACCTCTACCCCTTATGCAACATAATATTACTATCATCCTCTTTCGGTTTATTATTTTTAATAATAAACCTTTGGAATCGACCATGAGAACCCCTTCTCAAAATTTGTTAGTTTACATTTCAAGGTACGTAGAATCCAAAAATCGGATGAAAATTATGGAAGTTATGGCTATGGCAAGGATTTCATGAAAGACAGACACGGAACCGAAATTGTTCAGGCAGGTTTGAAACGTAAAATGCGAGTGGAAATTTTGATTTTTGAGAACTTTTTTTAGGACGTCCCACAGTAAGATTTGGGTGTCCTTATGCGATTGATCTGGGGTAAAGTTGGACAACACTCAACAGAATAAATAAAAAAATAACCTCACACTAATCCGTTTTAGAACATTCTGAATCCAAATCCGCGAAAAAACTATAGGTGAATGTCTATCTGTGTGTGTGTGTGATAAAATGTTGCGTCGGCTGCCCAGGCCTTAGTTTTCAACCGATTTTCGTGGTTCATTTTTGTTCGACGTGGAAATCTATCTACGTCAGCGGAATTTCGAATTTTGCCTTTTAAGGGGGGGAAAGGTGGTCAATGCTCAAAAAACGTGCGTTTGCTGGCATAATCTTCTACATTCTGCCCAGGCCTCAATTTCCAACCGTTTTGCGTTTCTTTTTTGTTTGACTCAGAAATTTTCCAAATTGCACACTATTTCACTAAAGTATCAAAATTAGCCTGGAGAGGGGGAGAGTGGGGAGATAATATTCACCGATATTTCAATATTTCAGTTCCTTTATAGCTTACTAATATTGTATTGTACCAAAGCTTTGAAATTGAGGAAAAATTTTCATTATACCTCCAGATTTTCATGAATTATTCTCTGTGCCACAATGGAACTAGTAGTGGTGCCACCATGGTGCCAGGACTCTAGACACCACTTATTTGGTGGGTTTTTGTTTGTTTCACCTTGAATACGGATGTGAACTTCAGATGAAAACTAAACAGATGAAAGTTCAACTTTGGTGCCAGACTAGCATCATTGGGGGGGACTCGAATTGCATGTTGGATATCGTGGATCATGGAATTTGGAATGGTCTTCAAATTCGAGGCACCCATGCCGCTAGAAATGTTATGGTAGATAATGGTGATGGGGGTACTAAATAAATCACATCGAGTGAAACAGTTTTATCGCTTACCAACTGGTTTAAATTGACCTACCGCTTATCCAATGGGACGTCCCCTGGAATGCATGCATTACTAAACAATATATTTTAAATGTGATGTATTTAAACATCGATGTTTTTGATCGATGTAGTAGCCCTATCTTGAAGGTGAGAGTTAAATCTTATTTACAACTGGGACACGTACAATGGGGTGGAGAGGGGAGTGCCTACTGTAATATTCTTTTTCATTAAGAAATCGGTCTAGAACGGCTATAACTCGAGTGCACAACTGAATTGTTCAACCGGTGTAAATTAGTGTCACCTCATTATTGCAGGGGGTTCAAGGGGCTAATTGCATTGCTAATTAAAAAGGCCAGGACTTCCTGCGTTGAGGGGAAGCAGGTATTCCAAAGATCGCAGCGGCCCTCACGACTCCCTCATAAATTATGGAGAATCCGTCCAACTCATGGCGTCCGAGCTCTCTCTTATTCCCCGCAACCAACTACTGTTGGGAGAAATATTGGATTGGGTCACTTCAACGGTACTTCAAGCCTTGGACGAAACGAATTATTCAATATTTAAATCTGGAAGAGAGGAGAGTAGCCGTTTCTAGGTAGCAACTCCCCTTTTCGCCGCAAGGGGCGGTGCGTTTACTCCTGCCCTCTGAATCGCTAAAGCTGGAAAAGCCAAATGCTTTGTGAGCCTTCCGAATAATAATTAAAATTTCTCTAAGCCTGAATTAGAGGTGGGTATCGAACAATAAAAATGTCTGCCAAGTGAGTGTGGCACATAGCTTCCTCGTATCCATAACCCGATTCTATAGATGATTCGATGCATAGTAGTTAATCTCAAAACATCAATCATTAAGTACCTTGCACTACCCTCATGAAGACTCTACACGTCAATGTAGAAGTTATGGTTGTAACAAGGAAATATACCTTTGCGCATGCGCAGCTGCTACTATCAGTCCGGGAGGATGGTTTTCGTAGGGGACCATCTACGCACCAACCCGCGCAATCCCTGAAAATTTCATCGAAATGGGATGAGAATTGTAGACGTTATGGCTGAGGCAAGGATTTCATGACAGACAGACAGACACGGAACTAAAATTGTTCAGGCAGGTCTGAAACTTGAAACGCGAGTGGAAATTTTGATTTTGGAGAACTTTTTTTTCAGCCTTGAAAAGTGCAAACTGGACTCAGGTGCAGCTGGAGTGGACTCGGAAGCAATACCTACCTGTACGTGGAATGTTTTCGAGCTAAGGTGTTTCCAAAACTTCTCTTCCACTTTTAGCCAGCCGAACGTGATTACGAAAACACTGCAAATGCACAACATTCACTTATCTGAAAAGTCATCGGCTTTTCCAATGGCCAATACCGTCGTTGAATGAACGATTAGACGAACTTTGTTCTTGATTATTGAAAACGCTCATCTCAGTGACAAATCCGAAACAAGAAAAAAGTGAAGCCTCCTAATGCATACTAGCAAGCGATCTGAGAACTATAAAACTATGATTGCTTAACTTGTGGCAAACCATTTGTGTTTTTGAACAATTTCTTAATCATCTTCCTTTGCTCAAGTCTTTTTCTTTCAAGAACGATTGGTTGGCCCAATTCGTTTATAAAAATTGAACACTTGAACAATACTTGAAAAATTGAACACATTGTTTATATTCATGAAAAAACCCATTATATTGAATATTTTCAACCAAACATTTTTAACATTGTCGTAGATGACTGAGAATAACAACACGTGTAGGAAGAACAACAAGACCACAATTGGAGCCTACAAAGCGAATTTCATCAATTTTTATCAAATTATTATTATTAATTTCTTTCGTTCGATTTTCGGGTTCTAATTACCTTGATCAAATTTTGTGAAGGAGTTGAAACTTTTTCTTACTCCGACATCCATAGAAAAAAAAAGTAAAGTAAGCAACCATTTCAGGTTGAATTTTCGTCCGACTGCCATTCTTGGGGTATCGGATATCCATAGACTTCAAGTACACTTGAACGCAACGAACTACTATTCGGAGTAGGGAACTCCGGCAGACGGTTGATAACAACCATGCGGCTGTTTATAGCATTTAATTATGAAACGTATTGTAATCACAGTATAATATACTATGAATTTATTATATTATAATAAACCAATTCTTCTTCTATTCGGAGTAGGGATGACACGATACTCCAAAGTATCGATACTCCTTTCGATACGATATTTTTTTAGGAAGTTTCGATATCCGACATCTTTTCGATGCCGATATTATAAAATATCGATAATTCGATAATATCGGCTCAAAGTATCGATACCACCGATATTTCAAATTAACCCACCGATGATTTCTCAAACCAAATAAAAACCCTATTAATTAAGATAATATAATATTTTAATTAAGATAAAGCAATATATATATTTTTAAACAATAATTTAAAATTTAATAAAAGTCAATGGCAATTTAAAATATAATAGAAGCCAATAATTGAAAATTTCATAAAAATGAATAATCGTTCCATTTTATTTCAATTCCAATTCTTCTTGTTTTTCTTCCACTAGAAATGGAAAGGATAAAGTAATAAATCAGTTCATTCATAAGTACAATACAAATAATACTATTTATTATTGGAAAAAAACCGTTCACCATCACGATTAATATTTTGCTTGCCTCCCTCTTGTTGTAAGTTCGGGAAAACGGGCTTGAATTCCTTCCAAACTCTCAATGGATATTGTTACTATTCTGAGCCTATTTTGAGTGTTATTCTGTGGCTGACAAAATATGGTATTGCTTCCGAGTCTACCAAGGTAGCGGAAGCTTTGTTTTCACTTTTCAAGGACGAAAAAAAAGTTCTTCAAAATCAAAATTTTCACTCGCGATTTGCGTTTTAGACCTTTCTGAACAATAGGGTGTGCGCCTGGGTAGGAAAAACTGTTTTTTGTTATTTTTAATGTACGGTAGACCTCATTCTAAGAATTTTGGTACCAACCGCGACCTTCTAGCGTGTGTAAATCTTTTCCTATGAATTTTTAAAGTTTCGACCGTTTATGACGTCACAGTTGGCTGGGGGGTCCCGCCCAGGCGAGAGGGGCGCGTGACGTCATAAACGGTCGAAACTTTGAAAAATCATAGCAACAGATCTACTCACGCTACAAGGTCGCGGTTGGTGCCAAAATTCTCAGGATGTAGTCTAGTTTCGATTAAAAATATATAAAAAAATCAAGGCGCACCCCCCATTTTGGTTCCGTGTCTGTCTGTCTGTCTGACGTTCGGCTCACACCTTGTCTGTGTGTCTGTCATGAATTCCATGTAACGAGCATAACTATACGAATTTATTGTCCGATTTCTATGAAATTATCAGGGATTGTGCGGGTTGGTGTGTAGACGGTCCCCTATGAAAATCATCATCCCCGGACTAATAGAAGCGACTGCGCATGCGCAAACGTGAATTTCCTTGTAATGGCCATAATTTCTACATTTTCCTTCCGATTTCGATGAAATTTTCAGGGATGTTACAGATTAGTATTTAGATGGTCTCCAATGAAGATCATCTCCCCCGGACTGATAGTAGCCGCTGCGCATGCGCAAACGTGAATTCCTTGTAACAGCCATAACTTCTACAATTTCCATCCGATTTCAATGAAATTTACAGCGATGTTACTGAGATGGTCCCCTATGAAAATCATAGAGAATGGTTTTTCAAAGAGGGATTCATTCATAGAGGGATGGTCCCCTGTGAGAATCTCAAATCCTATTCATGGCATCACTAGGCCTCAATAGCTCAGAGGTAGCCCATAGAATTATCCCCCAGGGGTCCCGGGTTCGAATCTCAGCCGAGGCTAAATTTTTTTGATCCAATCACATACATCTACTCACTTACATTTTTCATCCGAATTTGATGAAATTTTCTAGGATTGTCCAGATTAGCATGTAGATGGTCACCTATGAGAGTAGTGTCCTTAGAGATTGGTGTTTTGAGATTAACTACTATGCATCGGGTCATATAATCATATCATCTATATAATCAATCATCTATATAATCGGGTTATGGATACGAGGAAGCTATGTGCCACACCCACTTGGTAGTATTTTTTTTACCAATTTAGGTACTTTAGAAAAATTGTCGATAATGTCGTCAAGAAAGTGTCGATACCTCCGATATTTTAGGCAAAAGTATCGATACCAATATATCGGTTTGAGTTTTGCATCAAAAGTATCGATACGAATATCGGTAGCGATACCAAAAAAGTATCGATACTCCGATATATGGGTGGTATACTATTCGTGCCGTCCCTAATTCGGAGGAAGGAAGAAGTAAGGATTCCCATGCAATGTAGGGATTTCATACAATTTTATCAGGCAACACGGATAGTAGCGCACGGAGGGAGTTTCCGTGGTGTCGTATTACAACTTTCGTTATTACCTTCAGCATCTCCGTATTTATACTTGTGTACCTCAAGCTTTGAAATGAATAGATGATTCATTATTTAAATCCGGAGAAGGGGAGGGCAACCAGGTTCTGGGAAACAACTCCCCTCCCCACCGCAAGGGGCGCTGCGTTTACTTCGATCCCATCCTCTGAATGACTAATGTCGGAGCAGTCAAACGCTTTGTGAGCCTGCCAAGCTGTAATAATGTAAGTTTCTCTGAGCTTGAAGGTTTGTTCAGTGGCGTAGGGGTGGCGCCAAATTGCGGCCACTCCTCGGAAGGTCTGTCATCCAATATCGACCTCGCAGTGAAATTGTGCTCAGTATTCCTCTCACGTGCCTCTTCTGCACACTGTGTCTTCAGACTATGAAAGTGTTCCTCTGAAGGCGGACTTGGCACTTTTGTTCTCCTGATGTCTTGTGGGTAAACTCTGGTGCTTCGGCCGGAAGGTCTTTCCTGGGATTTGCATATGAACCAATCGATGCCTCCCCGCTGATCACCACTCCTTGGACCTGAGTCAATGGCAAACACTCCTGCGAGTTGAATATATTTTACAGATATAAAGTTCTACGGTTCCTCCATCTTGGGGACAATAGGATATCGCGCTTGGTAAACTTGTCTTTCTAACCCACAAGTGTAGACCAGCGTTCTACTAACGAAAACAATAATTTTGATTTATTCATTTGATCCTTAAGAAGATTTCCTTCTTTAATTACAGCACATTATAAAACAAAATATCTCTATGATCGACTAGAAGAAATTATGGACTTACTGAATCTTCCTTATTGACAGCTAAATAAATTCCAACGACTTACATTGGATTTACGTTACTCTTTTCATTACATAATACCTAAAAACGTTGCAAATTATTACACAAAGGTTTATTATTTTTCTGTATAGATCACTCTGCAAAAATCATGGCTTTGCTACCTACCAATCATATTTTCGTTTTCAAATGTGTTTTGAAGGAATAAACGCGTCACACCCAATTCGAAGATATGAAGAGCTGTGGGTGCCTTCCAATTAGGAAATTTGATTACTGGTTGCTAAGGGTGCAAAACTGAGCACAACTAGATCACAGCAATGATGAACAACGATCGTATTTTGGTCAGCTGACATTTGAACGAAGATTGGGCCACTTTGGCGATTCACACTCGTGTTTCTGATTTGTAGTAAGTCCAACCCTTAAGTTCTCTTGGGGAGTGAACGGTTGGTCCTACAGAGCTCCGCCGTGGTCTAATTCGATTCTATGAATTCAATACCTACTATTGATGAAAAATTGATGAAAAAACAATACCTTTATATCAAAAGTTTTTGAGCTAGGGTGTTTTAATAATTTTAGCCCTTATTTTTGAACCCTTAGAAGTGACTGACATCCACCAAAAGCTTCGGGGCACAACTAGACCTCAAATGGAGCCCATAAACCAAATTTTATCAAAATCGGTACATGGGAACTATGGAAAGTGCCGCGTATACGCAAAATTTTTATCCGATTTTCGGATTCTACGTACCTTAACAAATTTTAAGGGAGGGTTGCATTTTTTTCTTGGTGAATTCCAAAGGTTCATTATTGAAAATAATAAACCAAAAATGGAAAAAAATATGCTTCTAGGTGAATCTGTGGTTTTCAAGTACTTTTTGGTTATTACAGGGTGTCCCATGTTAATTGTAAATTGTAAAATACTTTTTGATTATATCATTGGAAAGCTAAGATCTCTGCACAGTTTTTGGTGATGAAGTATGTGAAAAACCATGTAGAAGAAAATCCCTAACAACCAGAAGAAAAAAAAAATATTGCCAATTTGACAAAAATTACCCTACGACTTGATTTTTCACTCGTCAGGTGCTTGATAAATTCAATGGTATAAGTTCAAAAATATAAATGAGGAATTACCTTAGACTTCGAAGGACCACAGCGCGATGCACTGAATTAAGTAAGTAATATAATATGGTGAAAAGGCGATTTGAATTGAAATACACTGCAAGTTTTGTACTGCAAAAAAATATATTTTGAATGAATTTTGATTGGGAATTTGATGAACCTACCTATACCTACTGGCCAGAGGAAAACATTTTATTACAGACCCCCTTGACGAAAACGTGGTTGGTCGTGAAGGCGTCCTCTTGCGTCCGGCGGCAGGTTTGTGACGATAAAGCCCTCCAAGGATCCTTTTCCTTCGTATTTCCGAGGCCGTGAGGAATCCTCGCCAGGAGATGATGAGAAGCCGCAGTATAACTTGAACGTACGACTTAATGTTGGTTGTAGGTACCTACGTAAAGTCCTCAAAATTCGAACGGCACGTGCAGAAGTAGAAATTAAGCGAAAAAGTGGGACGATCGAAACTGCTCGAATAAAGGTTTGCAAGATACTGCCGGTAGGAGATGGATGAGGTGAGGGGGCTGGAACGCCGCGTTGCGTCTTATCGTCGTCGTCGTGCGGCAGAGCAGAGGGCAAAGACTCGCAGGACCCGTCGGAAGGCAGCCGACAAACATCGCAAACAATAACAATCCTTAACAATTCACAACTTTTAACAATGATAGATAACAAGACGTAAATTTAAAAATCTCAAACATACACCCCCCAATTTACGACTTGGGCTGAATACAAAAAAAAAAGTGTACCCAAAAGGCAATGACTACACCAACAGCGGAATAAGTTTCACAGAAGGTCTCCTATAGATGCCCTTCGATGTCTTCAAGGTCACAACACGAACCATGTTGTCTGTGCCAGGGTGCGTGCGCAGGACTCGGGCGATAGGCCATTGTGTTGGAGAAGTGCGAGAGTCACTGACAAGAACAAGGTCACCGACCTTGAGGCTTGGAGTTTCCTTTGACCACTTGTCCCGAACCTGAAGACTACGCATATACTCTTCCTTCCAGCGTTTCCAAAAATATTGCACTCTCTCACGGATCAATTCCCATCTGGAGAGTCGGTTGACTGGAATATCATCGAAGCAAGGCTCTGGAATGGCGTTCAAAGGATGTCCAACTAGAAAGTGGCCGGGTGTCAGAGCCTCCATGTCATCAGGGCTATCAGAGGTTGGAAGAAGTGGGCGGGAGTTGAGGATGCATTCCATTTTGGTGAACATCGTAGAAAGTTCCCAACTTGTGTAAGACTGGTTACCCAATGTCTTCTGCAACAAAGCCTTAGTTGATTTTACGGCCGCCTCCCAACTTCCTCCAAAGTGCGGTGAAAGAGGAGGATTGAATTTCCATTCGATGGATAGGTGAGATGTGCGATTCATGATTGAGGCTTTAATGTTTTCCTGCTCAAACCATGAGTATATCTCCTGCAGATATGCTGCGGCTCCTACAAAATTAGTACCACAATCGGATTGCATGATTGATGGTATGCCACGTCGTGAGATGAAGCGCTCAAAAGTATCCAAAAAATTCTCAACTGATAGCCCTATCGCCAATTCGAGGTGTACAGCTCGTGTGGATAAGCAAATGTATACACAGAGGTATGATTTTTCAACTGATGATCTGCGAAGTCGTGAGGTTCGGCAAAGAAACGGTCCTGCAAAATCAACGCCTGTATTCATAAATGGTCTTACAGAATTAAATCGAGAAGCAGGTAAGTTACCCATCAGAGGTGCGATTGTGTGACGAGAAAAACGTATACACACTACGCATTTTCTTCTGATCAACTTCACAAGGCTACGAGCTGCAGGAATCCAATACAATTGGCGAACTGTTGCGAGGAGGGCTGAAGGTCCGATGTGATGATTTTTGCGATGATAGTAATCTACTATAAGATTGGTATAATGCGACCGTGATGGCAAGAGTATGGGATGCTTTTGTGAGACAGGAAGTGGAGCATTCAACAGTCTACCACCGATTCTCAACAATCCATCATGATCCACGAAGGTATTGAGGCGCCGAAGCTCAAGAGGTAACGAATTGAAGTTTATGTTGGTGAAGGCCTCAGGGTAATAAAAATGTTGTATAATTTTTATACAATGGTGATTTGCCTCTGTGAATTCAACTGAGGTAAGTGGACCTTTGGTTCGATAAATCCTGAACTTAGCAGGTATTTTGCTGTTGCGAATAAAACGCTTCACATAAGCTAACACTCGGATCAAACGTACAAAGGAAGAATGTCGCTCAGTATACTGAGCCGGAATTCCGTATTGCGCTGTACTGAAACTAGCGAGAGGATTTTAGGTTTGAGTTCCGGTACCTCAACATCAGGTGTATCGGTCGATATAGGCCACTCCTTGATTGGTAAGTGACTCCAATGTGGCCCATACCACCACAATGATAAGTGTTCGAGAGCAGAAGGTGATACCCCACGTGATCCAATATCAGCAGGGTTTTCAATACCCTTGATGTGATACCATGACTCTAGACTAGTGATATCCAAAATCTGTCTCACCCTATTAGCCACGAATGTCTGTAGCAGATAAGTAGGTGTTCTCAGCCAGCTCAAAACGATGGTCGAATCAGTGAAACAGTAAAGCTGTGTGATGTTCAGCGTGGTTTGAAGATGACTAAGTGATTGAATGAGCTGTGACAGTAAGAGTGCTCCGCAGAGTTCGAGTCGTGGAACTGTGAGGGTCTTTAGTGGTGCGAGTCTGGTCTTCGCCTTCAGTAGAGTCATGGTGACAGCATCTCCTTGGGTCGCTCTGAGATAGGCAGCACCACAATATCCCTTCTCTGAGGCGTCTGAAAAGCATATTAGTTGATAAGCTGTGTCAGATTTTGGCAGCAATCTGGGAATGGAGATAGATGATAAAGTAGGCAACTCAGTTATAAATTGATTCCATATCGTTAATAGACCTTCAGGGACTTGATCATCCCAATCCAGTTTCGATTTCCAAGTTTCTTGGAGTATCCGTTTTGCAAAAAATATTACAGGGGCAAGGTATCCCAAAGGATCAAAAAGCCTTGCTATAGCAGATAAAATCTCACGTTTGGTGCAGCCATTAGGTGGGCTGACGACTTGATAAGCAAATGAATCGGTAGATGGGTTCCACTCCATACCTAGAATTTTAGTAGTAATGGAATCCTCAACTTGAATGGATACAGGTTGCTGAGAAAGGAATTGGTCGGCGAAAAGAGGAGGGTAGTTGGTACTCCACTTATCTAATTCAAAACCGCCCTTAGATAGTAAATTGATCAATTGATTTTTTAGATCGATAAGTTGCTCAGGAGAATCACATCCATAAGCCACATCATCTACGTAGGTATGATGTAGCAGCGCCTGCGCAGCATCTGGAAACTGTTGTCCTTCATCATGGGCTAGTTGATGAAGCACTCGTTGAGCAAGGAATGGCGAGCAACGGAGACCATAAGTTACAGTATCCAAAGAAAAATACTGTACAGGATCGGTAGGTTTATCACGCCAGACTATTTGCTGATAAGGTCGGTCCTCCGGCGCAACGAGGATTTGCCTAAACATTTTGACTATATCGCAAGTCAAGACGTACGGAAAACGACGAAAATGTAGTACTATATCAGCAATGTCAGCTTGCAGTTTCGGTCCTGGAAAAAGATGATCGTTGAGAGATCCAGTACTGGTGCGAAAACTCGCGTCAAATACCACTCTAAGTTTGCTTTTATTTTCTGAGACCGTTTTGTAGACTGGATGGTGAGGTATTAGGTAGATTGGTGGTGCGGTAGCCACAGACATATGCCCAAGGTTAACATAGTCGTTCATAAAGGTATGATAGTCCTCAGAAAGTTTCTCATTTTTAGATAATTTAGTCTCAAGAGAGTGAAGACGAGAAATTACTTTATTTGTGTTGATTTGAAGTTTCGGAGTAGGATTCTTAAAGGGAAGAGAAACTATATAGCGTCCTTCATCATTCCTACGATGTGTATCTACGAAATGCTGTTCACATCGTTCCTCATCAGGTGACAGAGTGTTATGAGCGGACGAGGATTCCTCTATCTCCCAAAATCTCTCAATAAGAGGTGCGATGTCGGACATAGAAAAAAGTGACACACATGTTACATCAGATGTATCGGAAATGAATTTTCCCAGCACAGTGTAACCAAACAATGTTGCAATCAACCTAGGTCCCTTATCATGAAGTACCACAGGTGACCCTGTGACTACATCGGGGTACAAATCGGCTCCTATCAAAAACGAAATAGGGCCCGGATTGGTAAAGTCGGGATCGCTCAAAGGATATGATCTATAGTCCGACCACATATCCGAATCCAGGAACGTCTGTGGTAGTGGTGGTGTGATGTTTGGTACTACCACAGCTTCAGTTTCTAATGATGAGGACTCCCTATGTGATTCAAAGGTAATGTCAATCATGCCCAAAACGTTTTTCAGAGGTGAATTATTCACACCAGAAATATTGCGCTCAAATGGTTTAAGGGTGTGACCCAGAACTTTGGCACATTTCTCAGTGACGAAGGAATGCATTGAACCTGCGTCTAATACTCCCCGAAACTTGTGAGGTCGCCCATGAGGGTCCTTGATACACGCTACAACGGTACCCAACATCACAGTGTGTCGCTGAGACATGCTGGCTCCCACAAATCCATTGTCAGACGTACTGGGTGACTGTAGATTAGAACTAGAGACTGACCTGTTACCTTGACTCGGTTTTTTCAGTGATAGGGAGATGTAGTAAGGTGTTATGTCTGCCTTTACATTCCCGGCATACATACTTCGACGTGCATTGCTTGGTGCGATGGAAAGGGTGGAGGCAATTCCGGCAGCCAGACCAGCTTCTTAACAGCTCGAGACGATGGGATGGATCCGCTGATTTGAAGACTTCGCAGTCGAGAATCGCATGTGATTTCTGGCAAACGAAACAGGAAATTTTGTCATTAGAATTTGATTTTGGTGAACTGGATTTATTGGCTCCTTCATGAGAAAAATCTTTAGACGAATGCACGTGTAAGGCAGAATGCATCGAATTTGAGTGCTGTTGCGGTGAAAATTTATTCGGACTTCTGATACTGGTTTTGATATTGGTAGGTACTGGTCTAGGTTTTGAAAACTCACCACTTTGATTGGTGTTACTTATGTCCAAAGCAGCAGTGATACTAAGAACTTGACATCTATTCCTAATGAATTCTTGCAACGAGGTGAAAGTTGGAAAATCATTATCAACGTTTTTCAATTCGAAAGCCTCTCTAGTTGTAGGGTCAAGACCTCTCAGAGCAAGTTCACACAATAAATAATCGGTAAAGTGAGGAATGTTTAAATTCTTTAGAGAAGTGATACTTTCTGCCACTGTAGAGATATACAATTGCAGGGAATTGTAAGTAGGTTTACCAGCACTAGGTTTAAAATTCAAAAAATTGTTCAAATATGATACCGCCAACTTACGTTTGTCATCGTAAACAGCTAACAAAGCTTGCCATGCCTGATCGAAATTGGTTTCCAAAACTGGAATATGTTTGATTAAATCATGCGCTGGACCTTCCAGATAACTACTTAGGTAGTGAAACTTCTCAGCTCTTGTGAGATTGGGATCATCCTTGATGAGTGCAGAGTACATTTGCTTGAAAGCAGGCCACTCCGACAAAACACCTCGAAAATGCTTAATATGAATCTTCGGAAGAATAGCACGAGTTGTAGGTATACTGCTAACGGATGAATCAAGGAGCGATTGCCTAGGAGAAGGGGAAACTGAAGTACGATTACGCACTAACTCATTATAATAACCTTTCGTTTCATAATAAGCATTCTTTACCTCAGTAACCAGTATGTTGTCTTCAACTGATGGAAAAGCTGGTGTGATTCCTTTTTCCTCGGAGTAGTCCGCAGCTTGCTCATGAAGTATCATAAAATCCCCGAAGAGCTTCTCCAGACTGAGATACATCCCAGTGAAAATGTTCTGATCGCTGCCAGAGATGGTTGCAGTGGCACCTTTATTACGGATTAATTTGATTTCATCACCAACAGATTTAAATTTTCTCACAATTTTAGATAAGCCGCGATTGGTAACGGTAGGGTCATTGCCTGCTGAAGTACTCATTATGTGATTTTACTTTATGAAGCCAAAGCCCGAAAATGATAGTGAAAATACTGAAGTTATGAGCCCCCAGATAAATACTATATATGAAAGTTTGAGCTCAAAATTCTCAAAAATATTGAAATTGTAAAATATATTGCTCAAATACAAGATAGATTGAAAATATATGATATTATGGACGTATCAATGCAAAAGAAAGATATAATTATTCAAGCAGTCCTTGTATATAGGTACCTACAAGAATGTTAATAAGTAGGTAAGTATAAGATGATCAGATAAATTTCCAATGAATGAAGGTGAGTTATCACACCACATAAAACAGTGAAATGATAGAGATATGCAGTACAAATTGCAAGTAATTAGATGAATTTGCAGTACAACAATGCAAATAAGGTAGATACATATGCAGTACAAAATTGCAAGTGAAAAGATCGCTGGTACTAGCCAAAATCCGACTCGAACAGGCCAAAATGCTTGATAAATTCAATGGTATAAGTTCAAAAATATAAATGAGGAATTACCTTAGACTTCGAAGGACCACAGCGCGATGCACTGAATTAAGTAAGTAATATAATATGGTGAAAAGGCGATTTGAATTGAAATACACTGCAAGTTTTGTACTGCAAAAAAATATATTTTGAATGAATTTTGATTGGGAATTTGATGAACCTACCTATACCTACTGGCCAGAGGAAAACATTTTATTACAGACCCCCTTGACGAAAACGTGGTCGGTCGTGAAGGCGTCCTCTTGCGTCCGGCGGCAGGTTTGTGACGATAAAGCCCTCCAAGGATCCTTTTCCTTCGTATTTCCGAGGCCGTGAGGAATCCTCGCCAGGAGATGATGAGAAGCCGCAGTATAACTTGAACGTACGACTTAATGTTGGTTGTAGGTACCTACGTAAAGTCCTCAAAATTCGAACGGCACGTGCAGAAGTAGAAATTAAGCGAAAAAGTGGGACGATCGAAACTGCTCGAATAAAGGTTTGCAAGATACTGCCGGTAGGAGATGGATGAGGTGAGGGGGCTGGAACGCCGCGTTGCGTCTTATCGTCGTCGTCGTGCGGCAGAGCAGAGGGCAAAGACTCGCAGGACCCGTCGGAAGGCAGCCGACCAACATCGCAAACAATAACAATCCTTAACAATACACAACTTTTAACAATGATAGATAACAAGACGTAAATTTAAAAATCTCAAACATCAGGACCCCGAAAACAATTTTTGTTGGCACTATAAAGATGGGGAATTTGACGCCGTTTCCAACAGCGCCCTTATTTTTACACGTTTACGGTAAATTAAGTTAGTTATAGTAATTTTAGTGACATAAGGTCGAACACACGAAAATTTTTTTTTATAGGATGTTGTTGGGAACTAAGGGTAGTTTATTCCCGAATTTTCAACCCCGAAACCCTGTACTATAGAAATCCCAAATAATTTAAAATATGATGATCTTGATAATTCATACTTAGTAGTAACTTTTCAAAGCAGGTAGGTTAAATACTTACTTCAACGAGTTTTTCCATCGATGCATTTCTTTCTTCTAAAATGATGTTTGTATGGTTTTAAACGTTTTAATTCACTTCCTACTTCATTTTTCAGGTAGATATCTCGATATATCGAGTATATCATTTTCTTCCGATAATCGGAGGTATCGATATTTGAGATATTGATCAATATATCGATATTTCATGGCCCAATTTTGGTGATATTTGGTTTATCAGCTCCATTTGGGGTCTGGTTGTGCCACGAAGCGTTTGGTTATTCATCAGTCACTTCTAAAGGGTAAAACATTTTCAAAACGCTCTAGCTCCCAAACATGCGATATACTAACAGGTATTGTTTGTTCATCAATTTTACAATAGAGACGATTTTTAAGAATTTTCTGACACCACCCAGAGCTCTGGGGGACCAATCGTTCGCCTAATGAGGGCAATTCATTTCGTAATTAGTGAATGTTCTTGACGTTTTTTCATCAGTTCTCAATTCCTAGGAACGAATATCTTTAAATATTTTAAATCTTGTGTTTATTTCATTTATATCCTTAAATATATTCAAACCACATACTTAAATGCACTTTTATTGTGAAATGTATAGGAATACGCGGATGCCAGCCTGGCTTGGTCTAGTTTGTAGGGGGCCCTCCTCCCCCCGCCTTACTGGCCCCTGGTAGCCAGTTGACAGTTCTCAACAGTGCAACAATTTATTGACTGTCGGGCTGGAAAATGATCCAGATGATGATGATCCTTGTCTTAGATTTCTGGTTTGAATTGAACGTGTCTCCGTTACTTTCTGCCTGGAATGCATGCATTACTAAGCAATGTTAACTTGCTGATAAGCTAAGCTTGAAGAATACGAAGAATTATCGTAACTGAATTGAGTGGAAACGTTCTAAAACAGTTATTGGAGTTGAAATGCATAAGTAAAATTTCAACAGTTTTAGGAAGGTAGGTATATTTATTTTGATAGGATGAATTTGTCACGATATTTGACGGGGTGGTTTGTCAGCCTCCAAACCGTGAAGGACCGGTGAGTTTGTTTAGGATCTCTTCTCCCAGGAACCTGCCACGCTACCCCCTTCACCAGTAAACGCACAAACTCCGTCTTCGGTTGGCCCTAAAACTGGCTTCTCTCTCGAAGAAGACATCCTGCTGCCAACTCATCCGTTCCCCCTTTCATCGCATTTTTTGGGACTAAGGGACGCATATTCTTTGAGTCTTTCCCTGTTGGGCGCAATTTAATTTCCCGTTGATAGTTTTCGAAGGTAGATACCTAACAAGGAAGCCTCGTGTTTTACGTTTTGGGCCTTCCTGAACACTACAGGTTACAAGTCTGAATGTCTGTGATGAAATCCTTGTAACGGTCACAACTACCTACAAGAAGTTATTGTCCGATTTTGATGCAATTTTCTGGGATGGTGCTTAACCTTTTGCGGTCGCGAGGCTGCAAAGGTGAACCAAGCGTTGTGGTCGTATGGCATGTGTCACATGCCAGCCGCCATTTGGTAGCCTGGACGAAGCTTTTTCTGGGATGATGAGTTAGCCTGGACGTAATGGTATTTACGTCGACATTGGAATTATCTAACACTCTTACAAATATTGTTTGTGTTCCAAATTGAGTCAAATTTTCCAAATTTCCCCGACTGATTTGTAATCTGGATAAATGACTGGATCCTATGATCAAATTAATTTTTTCGTAATTATTTTTAAAATATTACTATTTCACTCTTAAAAATGAGGTAAAATTTGGCACTCGCTTTTTTTAGTTTCTCAATGGACCATTTTCATGGGTTCTGATCGGCGGAATACTTTCATATTTTGATCAAATCGTGCTACCTACCTTTGATTCACGGTGCAAAAATTTCAACTACCTCAGCTCAATGGCTTGGGTAGAACATTACCTATTTGGAATGCGACGGGTACACCAAGGTCAGGACCCGCATTTTCCATTTGGTCTGACAAGAGTACTTAGGGGTATTTATCCTTCAAACCATTATTATAAACTATGACAAATTGATTAAAGAGCATTGATTAAAGAGAATATTCAAGTCCTGAAGGCTCACCTTCATCCCCATCTTCATCTTCATCGGGAATATCATCCTCGTCAAAGTCGTCATCTTCAAGAAGACTTAATAACTCGGCCTCAGTCCACAGGCGTTTCGCCATCGAGTATAAATAATAATAATAATAACTCGAGATAAAAGTAACTCGAGAAAATAAATATTTAGATAAAATAAGTCAAAATAATTGGATTGATTGAATAGAATAGGTAGCACAGTTGGAAAAGAGAAAAGAGTATGATCGCAACCAAAAAATTCCCAGCTGAAAATCCCTCCCACGAGTTCCCCGTTTGGCAATTCATATGGAGGGAGCGGAAAAAAGTTTGACGCCCGAATTATTGAAGCATTTCGTTGCCTAGGAATCTGAGATAGGTAAATACCGCCCAGAAATTATTTAGAAGTTCGTAGGAATAAGTAATTGAGGATAAAAGTGGTGGCATGTCTCACATGCCATACGACTAGATCGAGCTAACAACAAGTGCATGTGACACATGCCATACGACCACTAGCCACTCAACCTCGTCAATAGCTGACGTCCAGGCTAACAACGGTGGGCTGGCATGTCACACATGCCGTACGACCGCAAAAGGTTAAATACGAAGTTGTTGAAGGGTGTTGAGTCGGATGATACAATCTTGACGGTGGCCGAAACGACTCTGGGTCCTTTTTGTGAATAAAAAGAGAAACGTTGATTTTCTGTTGTATATTCTTTAGCTACAGTTTCGCTGGGATAACTTGCCAGCATCTTCAGGCTAGAACATTTGAGAACAGCAGATCTCTTAGTTAGTGTCTACAAACTATGGTCACTATACACTAGACATACCTTACACCTAAATCTTGAAATTTACCTTATCTGTTTTATGGAGTAAATACACCTCTTGCTTGTTTCACTATCCAATCTTTCAAAATTATTCAGAAACGCTCGTTTCAATGGATCCAAACTGGAAAAAACGATGCTAATTATATTGCAATAAGGGAGACATTTCAAACAAGTGGGAAATAAACTGTACTCTTTATATCTATACTTTTTATAAAAGTAATGTTTGTTCTACATTCCTTCCTAATCAATTTTAAAAGACCGATTAATCAAACAAGGTAGGTACCTAACTGACTTGTTCAGGCACTGTTTTTTCCTTCGAAGGAGTAGGTACAGTTTATTTCCCACTTGTTTGAAATGTCTCCCTTACTGCAATATAATTAGCATCGTTTTTTCTTCTTACTCCTTCGAAGGAAAAAACAGTGCCTGAACAAGTCAGTTAGGTACCTACCTTGTTTGATTAATCGGTCTTTTAAAATTGATTAGGAAGGAATGTAGAACAAACATTACTTTTATAAAAAGTATAGATATAAAGAGTACAGTTTATTTCCCACTTGTTTGAAATGTCTCCCTTACTGCAATATAATTAGCATCGTTTTTTCCAGTTTGGATCCATTGAAACGAGCGTTTCTGAATAATTTTGAAAGATTGGATAGTGAAACAAGGAAGAGGTGTATTTACTCCATAAAAACAGATAAGGTAAATTTCAAGATTTAGGTGTAAGGTATGTCTAGTGTACAGTGACCATAGTTTGTAGACACTAATTAAGAGATCTGCTGTTCTCAAATGTTTTAGCTTGAAGATGCTGGCAAGTTATCCCAGCGAAACTGTAGTTGAAGATTATACAACAGAAAATCAACGTTTCCCTTTTTATTCACAAAAAGGACCCAGAGTAAATACGAAGTGCTTATATACTCGTACATGATCTAGCCGGTAACCACAATCTGCCTAGGGGTATCCATAAACGAGAGCATCCTGTTTACTCTAAATTCGATCAATTCAATCATGATTAGTGCGTTATTGGGGTGTTGGGTTACATACTTCGTTTTCCTTGTTATAAGAAATGAGAGAAGCTGTGAGGAAAGACTTTGGATTTGTTCTAGCGAACGTTCGATCATCATTTTGTCTGCCGGCATTTTCTGGTTATCGGAATCCCCCTCACATAGCAGCTCATTTTAAAGCTTATAAGCAGAACTTCAATTTGAATATACACAAATTAATGTTCCATCAATCACTCAGTCGGAGGTTACAGGGGAAGTAACTTGAATACGGACCAATTTTCCCGAAATCAAAAACCATGTCTTTAAACTATTTTCAAAAATTTTCGTCACTTATAACGATGCGAAACGAGGCCACCACGGATACTGGAAGAACATATTTCAAAAAGAATCAGGCTGATTGGTACCAGAATGAGAAAATGCGAGGTGTCCAAACAAACAGCAACAAAAAAAGTCCCATGACACACCTAACTGACTACCTCCTCCTTCGCGCCTACGGTGGTTTTGAAGTCGTTCAAAAAAGTTCTGTAAGAGGTTATAAGGCCGCTTTTAGAAAAAGTACTAAATTTGAACAAATTGTTTTTGGAGCACTGGTCGAAAAAAAAAAATCCATCCATGCAGCATGAATTAATGAGCGAATTTTCAAAGAAATCATTCATTTAAAGGTATGGTCAAGAAAAGGATCAATGGTGTTGCAATTTCTTTTAGAAAGTTTTTTTTGACATGGATATGTCTTAGTTCTGGAGGTCATTCCAAAATTTTCGACACACAAAACAATGCAACAAAAAATTGCAACGTTTTCATGCTACGTTTTTTTTCTGATGCTTTTCACGTACAACCAAACTTTCCTAGGGAAAACTAACTTCCTCATTTTCCACCCCACAAAAATCGTTCACCACTCATTGGAAAGCTCTCAATTTATTAAACATAGAACATGGTCCCTAATATGAATGCACCTGTACAGAAAGCTGAATTATGCGCATGTTTACTAACATATGATCGTGAGTAACAAATGAGATGTCAACATGATCGTGAGAGGAAAATAGGTATCGTCATCCAACAGATCCCTTTGAAGCGTTACGGAGGCAGGGTCAATGGAGAATGCTGAAGGCGCCTGAGTGGCCACTGAGCAGCTGAGTGATCTCCAAGGCCATTTTCACTCCTGTTGAAAGCATGAAGATGACATTTGAGAGGCAGGGTCAATGGAGAATGCTGAAGGCGCCTGATTGTGCACTGATCAGCTGAGTGAGCTCCAAAGCCTTTTTCTCTCCTGTTGAACGCAGGAAGCTACATTCGATTCATTTAAATTGCCATCATAAGACATATCCATGTACAAATGTATCTGCATGCAGTGTAGATACTCGTTTCTCTCCATTATAAGATAAAGTTTTTACACGATTCTTGGTTTTTTCGATTTTTAGTATACCATACCAACATACTGTGTGCACAGAGTATGCTTTGAAGATGGCAGGAGTCCATATTCACGTTCTATTCGTCTTAACGAACCCATAGAGTACCCGCACGGCTATTGTTGTTTTTTTCGATTTTCAGTATACCATACCAACATACTGTATGCACAGAGTATGCTTAGAAGATGTTAGGAGTCCACATTCACGTTCTACTCGTCTCCTCGAACTCATAGAGTACCCACACTGCTATTGTTGGTTTTTTCGATTTTCAGTTTACCATACCAACATACTGTATGCACAGAGTATGCTTAGAAGATGTTAGGAGTACATATTCACGTTCTATTCGTCATCACGAACTCATAGAGTACCCACAAAGCTACTGCATCTCTGGGTACAACAAATATACACACGTTTTCATTAAAAATATAAATATACGAATACCTATACTTTAAGTAAGTATACTTTTTAAATTTTTGGACAATTTTCATTTCTGGAAAGTGCAACGGTATCAGAAATTTTGTGCTGAATCCGAATATACCATATATTCCCTGGGAAAACCCCGTTTTTTGGACTATTTTTGCAATCTGGACCATTTTAGGTTGTCCAAAATTTCTGGCTAACGAACTCGTCCTTTTGTTTCCGAAAACGTTCATTCTAAAAATTTTGAGGCCATTGCAATAGCTACATTTTTTTTGAAAATTCGCTAATTGAACACTTTCTGAACCAGTTACACACAATTCCTCGGTAATCCTGCAGAGAAATCCGTTGGCGGAATTAAAATATCTCGTTCCGTTCTCAAAGGAGGAGTACTAAATAAAATATTGCCCTGATGGTGCTGCCATCTCTTATCTCAGAATCTCACTAAATCCTCGTGACATTTTGCCTTAAACATTTCCGATTAACTTCACTTCGTCCTCAAAGATTGAGGCATGAAGACGTCCATTGCCCTCGCCATCTGCAGGAAAAGCCACGGGAAGCCTGAGGAACCGCAAAACAAGTGAGAAGGACGAGCGATGGGTTTTCATTTTTAGGACGTCCCACAGTAAGACTTGGGCGTCCTTATGCGATCGATCTGGGGTGAAGTTGGACAACACTCAACAGAAAAAAAAATAACCACACAGTAATCCGTTTTAGACCATTCTGAATCCAAATCCGCGAAAAAAACCATAGGTGTATGTCTGTGTGTGTGTATGTGTGTGTGTGTGTGACAAAATCTTGTGTCGTCTGCCCAGGCCTTAGTTCTCAACCGATTTTCCTGGTTCTTTTTTTGTTCGTCGCGGAAAACTATCTAGTTGTGCACTACGTCGCCGGAATTTCGAATTTTGCCTTTTAAGGGGAGGAAAGGGGGGGTTAATGCTCGAAAAACGTGCGTTTTTGGGCATAATCTTGTGTACTCTGCCCAGGCCTTAGTTCTCAAACGATTTTCGTGGTTCTTTTTTCGTTTGACGCGGAATACTATCTAGTTGTGCACTACGGCGCCGGAATTTTGGATTTTGCTTTTTAAGAGGGGGAAAGGGGGGGTTAATGCTTAAAAAACGTGCGTTTGCGTGCGTAATCTTGTAAACTCTGCCCAGGCCTCAATTTCCAACCGATTTGCGTGTTTCTTTTTTTGTTTGACTCAAATAACTTCCGAGTTGTACATGATTTTACCAGAGTTCCAAAATTCGCAAGGGGAGGGGGTGAGCGGGGGGAATAATATTCACAAAATATCCGATTTTTCAATATTTCGGTTCCTTTACTGCTTACTAATTGTACCCTAGCTTAGAAATTGAGGAAAAATTCTCATTATACCTCCGGATTTTCATGAATTATTTTCTGTACCACCAAGGAACTACTAGTGGTGCCACCATGATGCCATAAACCGCTTATTTCGTGTTTTTTTTTTTTTTTTTTGTGTTTCACCTTGAATACGGATGTGAACTTCGACGGACTGCCTACCAAAACTAACAGATGAAAGTTCAATGTTACGTCGTATTTCCGCTTTGGTGCCAGACTGGCACCATTGTTGGCGTTGGGAGGTGGTTTGGGGGGGGGGGGGGGGGGTGAACTCGAATTCGCATGTTGGGTATCGTAGATCATGGATTTTGAAATGCTCTTCAGATTCGAGGCTCCCATGCCGCTAGAAATGTTAAGGTGGATAATGGTGGGGGGGGGGGGGGGGTGTCAGTATTTCTTGCCTAAAGTAATAAATAAATTACATCGAGTGAAACAGTTTTATCACTTAACAACTGGTTAAACTGATCTAATGCTTATCCAATGGGACGTCCCCTGGAATGCCTGCATTACTAAACAATATGTTTGAAGGTTGAAAAAAATTTTTTTTTTCTAAAATCGAAATTTTCACTTCCGGTTTACGTTTCAGGCGTTACTGAATATTCTTGGTTTCGTGTGTGTCTGTCGTGAAGTTCTATAGGAAGTTATAGTCCGAGTTCGATGAAATTTTCTGGGATTGTGCGGGATGGGGTTTAGATGGTTCCCTATGAAATGCATCACCCCCGGCGACTGCGCATGCGCTAATGTGAATTTCCTTGTAACCGCCATAACTTGTGATCGCCATCCATGAAAATTAGTCTCCTTAGATCGATAGTGTTCAGTGCGTTTGCGCCAACTTCAAGTCTCCTAAATTAAATTTTCCAGGCCTTCCTGAACATTTATGGTTTCGTGTCCGTCTGTCATCAAATTCCTGTAATGCGAGAAACTACACGAAGTTATTGTCCAATTTCCAAAAGAGTTTAGGGAATGGGGTGTAGATGGTCCCATATGAAAATCATCGCTCCCGGATCGATAGTAGCCGCTGCGTTTTAGTGAACGTGAATTCCCTATAACAGCCATAACTTCTATATTTTCCGCTCGAATTGGATTAAATTTACCGAGATTGTGCGGGTTGCCGTGTAGACGCCCCCTATTAGGTTAGTGCGAGGTACCTACTTAGATATTGATGATTTGGGTTAGCTACTATACAATCTTGTTGGACTTGGAAAACGTTTTTTCACTCTGATTACCCGATGGCGATTTTCCAGATAGCTTGCAAGCCGGCGATAATGTGATATAAGGTAAACAAGTTTACTTAGGGGGAGGTACGAGTTCGAACACGTGGAGGTGGAAGTTCGATTACGCTTCCACTGTAACCTGATATGAAAAGATTCTTACGAAATATCACATCGCTGATCGCTTTCAATTCAGCAGTAGCTACCGGCACTTTCAAAACTACCCCTATAAACGCTCTAATGACGGAAGCAGGGGAACCTCCACAGAACAGGGCGACGAGGAAACTTATTAAAAGCGACATCGGACTAATCCCATCCACTCGACAACTCCGAAGATTCAAACTACACCGTACAGTACTTACTCCAAAAGCACGCGAGTTTAAGACAACGAAATTCAGTTAGAATGGAGGAAGGGGGGATTCAGGTGACTTCTATCCCGCTCATGTAATACACTCCAAACGCAAATGATGTTGCTCCGATCGATCTGAGAATTTCGAGAGAAGAAATGTTGGGTATCGTAGATCATGGATTTTAGAAATGTTATGGTGGATAATGATGAGGGGGGGGGGGGGGGGTCACTATTTCTTGCCTAAAGTAATGAATAAATTACGTCGAGTGAAACAGTTTTATCGCTTACCAACTGGTTAAACTGATCTAATGCTTATCCAATGGGACGTCCCCTGGAATGCATGCATTACTAAACAATAATATTGTTTATTATTATGTTTACCCCTTGGAAGCGACTGAAAATACCCAAAACCTTCGGGCCACAACTAGACCCCCAAGTGCCGCGTACGGACGGAAAATTTTTTATTCGATTTTTGGATTTTACATGTCTTCTAACGTAAACCATCGAAATTTGAGGGGGGGTGTTATAATTTTTCCTTGCTCGATTCCTAAGGATCATCATTGAATTTATTTGTGAGCATTTCTTAAAACAAAAAACAAGAAAAATGATGAAACTTCTTCTGATGCCTGCTGCCAGCTAGTTAGAGAGGTTAGAAGAGTGAGGGGGTAAGCACAGCTGTTCCCAACACATGTAAAAATGACGTAGACCTCCTCTCCAGGGTTAAACGGTTGATAGATGGATCGGCTAAACCCGGCCAGGAAGGAGAAAAAAGGAGTTGGTGAAGTCGTAAGGATTAACTTGAGAAGAGGCTACACGAGATAATAGCTCGCCGCTCATTAGAGCCTCTCTCGCCCCTTCGCCCTATCAAAGCTGCCCAGTCTTCCCAGCCTCATGGTGGAAAGCGCTACAAATTATTACTCAACGGTTTACCATTTTCTTGTCTAGGGAATTCCCTTCTTGAATAATAACTTTCAACTGTATCGCGCAATCAAGTTTATTTTGACAGACTGTTCCTCGGCCAGCAAAACATCGTCTGAAAAAATGTATTTTAATTTTATTTGCTAATTTTTACTGGCTTTATATTCGGCCTCAAGTGAATATTATGATACATTTGTGTTGAGATGAAAGAAATGATTATTCCTCAGAAAATATTGACTATAGGCTAAAATAATATATTTGAAAAATTGTAAAAACACATTTTTGGGACGTCCCACAGTATGACTTGGGCGTCCTTATGCTATTAATCTAGGGTGAAGTTGGAATACACTCAACAGATAAAAAAAGGTCGTGGGTGTGGCACTTATCGTCCATAACCCGATTGTATAGATGATCCGATAGGATAGTTGATCTCTAAGTACCTTGCACTACCCTCATAGGGGACCATCTGCAACCCAATCCGCATAATCCCCGAGGGTTTCATCGAAATCGGGTGAGAAATGTAGAAGTTATGGCTGTGGCAAGAATTTCATTGTAGACAGAGAGACTTGAGTGTTTTAGAGAAGTTAAGTGCTGCGGTAACACTTCCTACTTATCCTCGCACATGATCAGGAGTGAGTAAAAGAATGTACAGCATTCAGCTTTGGTCAAGCTGTCAACTGTTCCCAGTAAGAACAAATGAAAGTGCGTTAATAACAAATAAAACATATTGTAATGCGTGCATTCCAGGGGACGTCCCATTGGATAAGCATTAGGTCAATTTAAACCAGGAGGTAAGCGATAAAGATGATTCACTTAATGTAATTTAGTATTTTAAGCAAGAAATAGTGGTCCCCTCCCCCTTCACCACCACAACTTTTCTAGCAGCATGCGAGCCTCGAATTTGAAGAGCATTTTGAAATCCATGATTTACGATATCCAACATGCGAATTCGACTTCACCCCCCCCCCCCATCCTCCCAATATGGCACCAAAGCGGTAATACGTCGTAACGTTGAACTTTGATCTGTTAGTTTTGGTAGGCAGTCCGTCGAAGTTTACAACCGTATTCAAGTTGATACACAACAAAACCCACAAAATATGCGGTTTAAGGTGCCCTGGCACCACTATTAGTTCCATGGTGGCACAGAGAATAATTCATGAAAATCCGGAGGTACCTACGAAAATAGTTCATTAAATTATTCCCGAAGTTCTTCCCATTATAATACCAATTTCAATATGGATAATTTCCTTCCTATATTATTATCACTACTCAGGAGGTACTTATTGGCATTGGGAGAAATTATGTCATTTTTATACAAAACAGTTTGAAGTATCGTATTATATTCTTGGTATCGAATACTTTCTTTCGATATTTTATCGATATCAGTAACAAATTTCGATACCATTCATCGAATGAACAGAAACGTCGAATTATCACTACTGGCGTAGTAGAGATGAACAAATAACTCATAAGTTCTCGCATATCAGAGGTTTATACTCGAATGTTTCATAGGAAATGAGGTAATTCATAGGTGATGGTCTCCCACAGATTTGACAACACTGGGGGCTGTGGGTCGTTTACGGTGCGCCGAAAACGATAATTTTCCAAAACTCCCTTACTTTGAAAATACTCCAAATTTACATGAGGAAGCTGGCGGAGAACATCGAAAACCCGGGAGACTTCCCAAGATGAGAAGAAAGAAGGGCCTAACACACAAGAGACGTTTCACGTCCAGCCCGCGGGTTGGCAGAGGCCGGCCAGAGCAAGTGGCCTTCAGTCTGAGCACGTATCTAACCTTCCACTCGACGGCTTTTCCATACAAGATGCGCCACAAATAATGCCACCCAGGAATAACACCTCCCGAAACACCCGCGTTTACCAAAATTTCCATCACTCTCTCTCAGTCGACTGAATTATTCCGTTAAAACCTATGATTACCTACTAACTTATTCCGAAGTAGGGATTCAATTTGCTTACGAGTGTCCAAGGTAGCGGATACATTGTTTTCTGTTTTCAAAGTTGAAACAAATTGTTCTTCAAAATCATAATTTTTTAATACCCAATTTTGTCAATCATAATTTTCTGAACAATTTTGGTACCGCGGCTGTCGTTCACTAAGCTGGCAGAGATGCCGCCACTGTCCTGTCCTGTCTTTAAGCTAAATATACAGGCCAAATTTTAATTTATTATTTTCAATAATATACAACTGGAATTGAGAACGTAGAATCAAAAAATGACTAAAATAATTTTCCGTCCGTTCGCCGTAGGCCTATCCTTAGTTCCCATAGACCGATTTTGATGGCTTTGGGGTGTAGTTGTGCCATTCTAGTATACAATACAAAGAAAGTTTGCCAGAATCGAAGAGAATGAAATTTTAGAATTCAATATATAGGGATCGTAGCAACAAACAATAATATATAATACTACAGCCACGAAGCTTTTGGTTACTGTCAGTCACTTCTAAGAGGATAAAGAATAAATGTCGTAATTTTGAAATCGCTCTAGCTCAAAAACTTTCGATTGAAGGTACCTATTGTTCTCTCACTAATTTAATATAGAATTAAATTTTTAGAATCGAATGAGACCACCTTCGGAAGGACCAGCCGTTCTCTCCGAGGTCTTAAGGGTTGAAACACGAGAGTGAATCGCCAAAGACGGAAAAAGGTCGAATCTCCGTTGAAGTTTCAGATGTTCAATTGTTCATTTCTTCGACTAGAGTTTCATGTTACTCAGTTGGGCTTCCCTATAAACCAACAACCAAATAACGATTATTAACAATAATGAACCAAAATCATAAAAGAGTTTTTCCATCCGTCCGCCATAAACGGCACTTTGCTTAGTTAGCGTGCACCAATTTTGATGAAATTTGGTATATCGGCCCCATTTAGGGACTGTTGTCAAGTGATGGTTTTGTCAGTAAGGGATGAAAAGTGGGGAAAAACATTTTCAAAATGCCCTTGAAAACTTTCGATACACAAGTGTCGTTCATTCGTTATTTTAAAAGAGACAATTTTTAAGGATATTTCGACACCACCCAGAGCTTTATGAGACCAACCGATCGCCCAATGAAACTTTTCATGACTTTTCTCCATCAATTTAGGATAGAGTTCAATTTTTAAAAACGAATGAAACCCCCAAGCCGAAATTTTGGAAAACCTTGTTTTTCAAACTAGAAAAGTTAAAACGAAGTTTCCGCTCGGAAGCAAAATTTAATACAAGGTATTGAAGAAATAAATAATACCCTAATTTCGAAATTTTTGAGCAAGGGTGTTTTAAAAATTTCAACCCTTAGAAGAGACTGACATCAACCAAAAGCTTAGCGGCACAACTAGACCCCAAATGGAGCCCATATACCAAATTTAGTGGGGAATAGCTAAGTGGGGAAAGTGCCGCGTTCGGCGGATGGACGGCCAAATTTTTATTCGATTTTTGGATTCTACGTACCTTGAAAGGTAAATCTCAACAAATTTTGAGGGGGTGGGAGGTTAAAAAAATGTTTTTGTTGGTCGATTTCAAAGGTCCATTATTGAATATAATATACCAAAAGTGGGAAATGTAATAACTTATAATACTTACGTCAGTATTAACTTTTACAACTGCTGAGAACAGAATGAGACCCCGGGTTTCTACTCCCAGGCGTTGATAAACATCTTAGGAAAATTATAGGACCTGCATTTCCTTGCATATTGTCATTCAGAGCATTACGAATGAGCCTGCTCTTTACGTGCAGAATGGCATCACCGGGACATGATTGGTCCCATTAGGCTTTTATTAGGAAAGGTGTGTTCTATGCAGTGATCTCTACAGTTTAATACTCGTAGTAAACAAATGTGTAATAATTCGAATCGTTTTTTTTCTAATTTCTTGTTGATGAATTTCTTACTTAACGTTTTGGTGTTTTCATCGAACTCAAATGGGAGGTGCGCCTTGATTTTTTTTAGATTTTTAATCGAAAGTAGACTACATCCTGAGAATTTTGGCACCAACCGCGACCGCGTGAGTAGATCTGTTTCTATGACTTTTCAAAGTTTCGACCGTTTATAACGTCACGCGCCCCTCTCACCTGGGTAGGACCCCCAGCCCACTGTGACGTCATAAACGGTCGAAACTTTAAAAGTTTATAGGAAAATATTTACACACGCTAGAAGGTTGGTAACAAACTTCTCAGAATGAGGTCTACCTTAGATTAAAAATAACAATAAACAGTTTTTCCTACCCAGGCGCACACCCTTTTGTTTATCGACTTTGTTTTAAAGTAATTGATTTAAAGGCGAATCCATCAGTCCGGGTGACATATTATTATGTCATTAATCGATTACAGTTTGGTCGATACACAAACCGAATACGCTCGCGTCACTTGACATTCAGAATTTCAATTTCAAACAAACACATTCGTGTGGAGTTTTCATGCTGTGGGGGGGGGGGGGGGGTGACGAAATGTGTAGCCAGCTGATGAAGGAACACTGATGTAGAAGTGAGGAGAGCTGGCGTTGAACAAAACACCCTTCATTGAATAGCTCGACATCTAAATCCGCCCGGAGAAATTCTTCGAATGCGTCACCCGCACCTCGGAAACAAAAGGAATCTCAAATCAACCAGATTAGCTTTGAAGAACGGGAAGAATGTTGAAAGTTGAGAAGTTTGATGTTTCGGAAAAGGGCTCAAGTTGAAGGGGGTAGTCGCTGAGGGAGTTTGGACTCCATCCCCTTTAAAGTTCTTTGACTCAGCCATCAGGACGTGATAGGAGGGGTCTGGGAAACGGAAGGCGTTTGCAGGAAAAGAGGGCAAAAGGGAAGTAACTATCCGAGAAGCTGCCCGCCCGACCAAATCAAATAATATCCGGGGGGTTTTCTGCAGAGGGGCCGCTCAATGAGTTTTCTTTGATTGGAATACTTCCGTGAATAACTCTAACGGTTTATTTGTTTCGGTGATATAAACCTCCAAGGAGTTTTCCCTTCCAAACGGCGAATGACCTTATCGGGAAGACGTCTTTAGCGAGACAACGGCGTTAGTCGAGTAAGTGAGATCTTATCTGAAGAGGCACTCCGATCCCACTTCAACGTCCTCGGGTCTCGCTCTATTTAGATCTGAACCATCCTCATTCCGTCGAAGCAATCGACTGTACCTACTACTGAAGAAGAGGGCTTATCATTGTATACTACTGGCGCAGTACCTCTCTAGAGCCGCCCACATCGATGAACGCTTAACCGTCCCACGCTGGACGACAACCATCATTCTGTATGGTCACCTACTCCAACCATGATTGCCTATGAATTGGAAGATGGTCCCCTATGAATTTCTTGTGTGTGAATAAGTTTTCATGCGTCATTTTTCTTAAAAAATGTACTGTCCTGCATGGTAATATATGCAGCACTGCTGCTGCCGGTATTTGTGTAATCGTTGTTTTATATTCATGTACAATTCATTAATATATTACACACACACACACATTAAACTTTGGTTATACATTACTGTAATGTATTCATCCATGCATTAATATTGCAACCTCCACCCAATTTTCTAAGTAACGTTAGCGTCAACTGAATGTTCACTTTTCTGTTCGAATTTATTCAAGTTCGATTTTCCGCTCCTCTTTCAATGGGGAATTTGCCTCAATTTTAGATTCTGAAAATTTCCAGTCGCGTTTTACGTTTCAGGCCTTCCTGAACAGTTTTGGTACCATGTTTGTCATGGAATCCTTGTAACGGGCAAAACTGTACGGATTTACTTTCCGATTTGGCTTGTAGATGGTCCCCTACGAAAACAATCGCCCCCGGACTGATGGTAGCGACCGTGTATGCGCAAATGTGAATTCCTTGTCACAACCATAACTTCTATTTTTGGTCCCTCATGGTCAGCTGTGACCGAGCGAGCTACGGCATATGTCTCTGGGGACGGGACTCGAACCGGTTGCAGGGGGCGTGAGTTCGGGGCCCGCCTCTGCGGCATATTTTCGGGCGAGTCGGTCGCAGTTTTTCCCTCTTCCCAACCCAGGGCGGTGAGGCCAATGGGAAGCCATGAGCGAAATCATCAGAACAAATTCTGATCTTCCCTTAGGAAGACAGCTGATGACGTCCGCGACGCCAGGAATGGGGCAGTCGGACGAAAATCCAACCTGAAATGGTTGTTTACTTTACTTTACTTACTTTACTGGTCCCTTATGGGGGTAGTGCAAGGTTTTGAGATTAGCTACTATGCATCGGATCATTTATACAATCGGGTTATGGGTACGAGGAAGCTATGTGCCACACCCACTTCGCAGACATTTTTATTCTTAGCCACCATGTTGAATTTTCCGCGAGAACTGTAACGACGTCAGATTTTGAAAAATATCAAGTATCAGTCACAGATGTTTTGAAATATCGAGTATCGACTCTCATCCCTGCTGTGAGGAGCAGTCAATGAGATCATGCAGTGAGTAAACAATTCTGAGCGGTTCGAGAACAGTGAATGTAGGTCTCAGAGATTCTCGGAACCAATTAGTTCAGTTGACGTTCACAAATGGCCTGAGTTTACGTCGAAGTTACTTCCCAGGAATCGACGACTCAGGAGTCCAACCAGGATCATGGTCGCCCTCGTGACCCTCTAGAATCCAAGATATTACTTACTTATTTCGCAGATTTATATCACTGAAACCAATCGCATCGCATCAGTATATTGATAGATACATGTACTCAAGAAGTAAAAATTATTCACTCAATTAATCGACAGATCATATTTCGTAAATTGTTTTCAATTAAAAACTAAACGCTACAAAATTATTACACGCCGGTGTATTATTGTTTGTTAATCGATCGCTGATGCATTGATTTCTTCAAAATCAAAATTTTCTCTCACGTTTTACTATTCAGACATTTTTCTTAGCAAATTTGGTTTCTTGTCAGTCTCTCTGAGTCCGTAAATCCTTACAGTGGGCAAAACTATAGTTTTTTCTATTTAAATACGAACATCGATCGCAATTTGGTCAGCTAAAATTTGAATGGAGATTAAGCCTCCAGTCAATTCATTCATTTATTGTACTCGTATAATTTTTTCTACCAATTTCATAACTTAAAAGGTTCAAATGAAAGTTTAAAAAAATTTTATTTAATAAGTCTTGAAATCTTGGACTAAGAAACTCAAAATATAAGGTATATGACAGGTTAGTCAGCTAGTGGGGGTGACACAAACCACGAATCGTTGAAATTATACAATCAACCTGAAATATTTTTATTCGATTTTCGGATGCTACGTACCTTGAAACGTAAACCAACCAATTTCGAGGTGGGGGCTAAAATATTGTTCTCTTGTTCGATTCAAAAGGTTCATAATTAAAAATTATTAATTATTAAAAAATGTGGAAGATGGATGGATGGAGAAAATATCGCCTTTGCGCATCAAGGCATCGATATGGGCTCAGGGACGGCACGATACTCCAAAGTATCGATACTTCTTAAAATACGATATTTCTCAGGAAGTATCGATACTCGATATCTTTTCGATACCGATATTATTAGATATCGATACTTCGATAATATCGGCTCAAAGTATCGATACTATCGATACTTCAGATTAACCCACAAATGATTTAGCAAACCAAATAAAAACTCCATTAATCAAGAATTATAGATATTAACATCATAAATATATTGATAAAAGTCAATAATTTAAAATGTAGTTAAAGTCAGTGGTAATTTAAAATGTTATAAAAGTCAATAATTTAAAATTTAATAAAAATGAATGATCATTTCATTTTATATTTATTCCAATTTTTATTCCCAAGAATTCTCCGTTCAATGAAATGATTTTTTTATTCACTACAAATGGAATGGATCAAGTAATAAATCAGTTACATTACAAATTAATAATATTTACTATCGAATCATAAAAACAAAAATTTTGCGTAAAGTGAATTTTGACTTGAATTTTTAAAAAAGTAAATCAAAAAAATTGTTGTGAACCGGAAAGTAAAACAATGGTCTCAAGAAACTCGAACTGTTCAAGAAACCCAGAGAAATAAAAACCCATGAACCTAGTATCCTGTGTATCCTAGTATATCCTAGTGTATCCTAGTATATCCTAGTGTATCCTAGGTCCATGT
Source organism: Apolygus lucorum (assembly GCA_009739505.2). NCBI lineage: Eukaryota > Metazoa > Arthropoda > Insecta > Hemiptera > Miridae > Apolygus > Apolygus lucorum. The sequence goes on from CM019167.2 coordinate 11,302,617, forward strand.
GAAAACCGCAAAAAAAATGCGAGGTTACTGTGGAAAGTTTTTGAATGTCGATGAAGGATATTAGAAGCGATATATCGTTTCGATCGATACTATTCTGAGTATTATTCAGTGGCAGAATCTACTACTATATCTGATATAGTATAGTATCTAAGTACTTGATATTTGGTTTTTTTTTTTTTACTATTCCATTTTGGCAAAAATATCGATAATATCGTCAAGAAAGTATCGATACCTCCGATATTTCAGGCAAAAGTATCGATACCAATACATCGGTATGAGTTTTTTAATCAAAAGTATCGATACAAATATCGGTATCGATACCAAAAAAGTATCGATACTCCGATACATCGGTGGTATCGTGCCGTCCCTATATGGGCTCCACTTGGGGTCTAGTTATGCCCCGAAGCTTTTGGTTGATGTCAGTCACTTTTAAGGGTTGAAATATTCAAATCGCCCTTGCTCAAAAAATTCCGATACAAATGTACTGTTTTTACATAAATTTAAAATAGTATTGTTTTTAGAATCGAATGAGAAATTAAGAAACCCTAAGAGAAATTTAGGGTTGGAATTTTTTGAGACCACGCGGAGGTCTGTAGGACAAACCGTTCGCTCCCCACGAGAATTTAAGGGTTTTACGTACGATAAATCAAAAACACGAGTGTGAATCGCATGAGAGGCCTAATCTCCGTGCAAATTTCAGATGACCAAAAAGCGATCTTTCGTTTCTTCGAGTTGTACTCAGTTTCACGTCCTTAGTAACCAGTAATCAAATTACCTAATGAATGCACCGTCAACTCTTTATTCAAATTAAATTTGATCCCGATATTCCACCCTTGCCATCCTCGGATCACAAAAAATCCCAAAAATATTTACTTCCATCCCTATTCATTTAAATACCTATCAAAAAATATGGAACTGGGACCTAGGAACCTCAACCACTTCCAGTATATCACCTTCACAAAGCACAGGTTTCTCAACAAAGTGTTCTTAATTATACCGTTACATTCATACGAAAATATATGTACTGTCGTGTTAATTTACCTATTCAAAGGAAATCCTCAGGGAATGGGGGCACACTCGCCTATAAGGAGCTCAAGAGGAGTAAATGACGAAGAAAAAAAACGTTGCAAATTATTACACAATGGTTTATTATTTTTCTATATTGATCACTCGTCTGCAAAGCCACCAACCATCCAACATTTAGAAAAACATCGATCGCATTTCGGTCAGCTTTAATTTGAACGGAGATTAGGCCTCTTTTGCGATTAACACTCGTGTTTCTGATTTATCGTACGTCCAAACTTTAAATTCTCGTAGTGAGCGAACGGTTTTGTCCTACAGAGCTCCGGGTGGTCTCAAAAAATTCTATAGATTCTTAAATTGCAGGAAAATAAAACAATACCTTTATATCAAAATTTTTTGAGTTAGGGCGTTTTCAAAATTCATTTTTGAACCCTTAGAAGTGACCTACATCAACCAAAATCTTCGGGGCACAACTAGACCCCAAATGGAGCCTACATACCAAATTTCATCAAAATCGGTCAATGCTAAGTGGGGAAAGTGCCGCGTACGGCGGACGGCCAAATTTTCATTCGATTTTTGGATTCTACGTACCTTGAAACGTAAACCATCAAATTTTGAGGGGTTTTGAGGTGATTCCAAAGGTTCATTATTGAAAATATTGAACCAAAACAGGATTGTAGCACTATTAAGAAACTTTTATTACATGCTTTTAACCAAGTTTCCTAAGGGCCTCTGAATTTTGGAAATTGATTTTTAAACTAATAATGTTCGTTCCTAGAGAGAGAAGAGGGAGTGCCACTCACCGAGGATGCCCAACAGATTGGTAAAAGGCATCAAAGAGTCAATTGTAGCTTTTTGTTAGTTCTTGAGCGGGAGACCAGGAAGTCGGTAGTAGGTTTCCAGATCCTCTCGTACCTGCAGCCTCCGTGACGGTCCAATGGCTCGACGAGGAGAAAACAATATCGCCGATAATAAATTAAAAGGTGATTAATCATCCACTTGCAAGGGTAGTCGCTCAGTCGATGGCTCCCCAATGCAAACTCGAGAGCGGGGGCATCCTCTCTACCCGGCGTCAAATGTCAGCTGATCGGCTGTGATCATTGTGATTCCCTACCATCACAGTACACCATAAATTACTTCATTTTGCTTTCTTGATTTACAAAAATGACACCTACTTGGTAGACTTTTAAAAATTTTAATTCACCTTCCTATTGCACAAACCAGTTTCAAAACTCGATATTTTGAAATCGTTTTTAAATTATGTACCCAAACAATACCCCCCCCCCCCTCCTCCACCGACCCGCAATTGTTCAGTAAGGTCTTTGGTGGACATTTTGATTTTGGAGGAAATTCGTTTATCCTCAAAAAGTGTAAACAATGCTTCCTTTACCTAGTCTTTACCTTCACCTACTCTTAAACAAATCCTAGATCCTATTTATGAACTTGAATTTTGTATTTCTTCCTATGAATGTGCATTTTATGATGAATAATATCAACATTGATATTATCGACATCTGTTGGCTACTCGATACTTACTCCAGACTCACCTGTACATGTTCCCCGATCATGAGCCGCTAACAGTTGGTCCTCAAGTGGCGGCCACTGTATCAAGGTAATATCACTCTGAACCGAAAGGTCACAGCTTTTTGAACATCCGCTTGTGTCCTCTGCTCATAAACCTACACGTACCTGCTGTCTACAAACCATCGATCACTCATTCAAATGGAAACCTTTCATCATCCGTCATTCCCATTGATCAACGTGCGCTCTTCACCTGATGGCATCTGCCCTGCAGGGCTATCCTGGGGATACCAGCTTTTAGCGAGTTTTCGGTATGAATGGAGGTATCGCAATTTTCAATATGGAAAATCAACGCAGTAACGCAATGAATGCAGTAATGTATCAATGCCTCCTTCAGATATTGAAGGTTTCTTTTTAAGGGCCGTAGAATCCGCAAATCGAGTTATAAAACGGTGCAAATCATTACACAACGGTTCATTTTTAGGACGCCCCACAAGACTCGGGGGTAGGGACGTTACGATACTTCCGATATCATTAATAATAATCTTTATTGCCGTAGCACACATTGTTACAATGGTTAAGCAATAGTCGAATAAAAACAACAGCCAACAATAAAAAATAACAGTCCTTGTCCTTGATTGAAAAAATTCTTCCACGGAGTAATACTCTCTCTCTGGGAGTGAAACTCTTCAAGTTTTGGCTTGAGGGAATTAACTGGTTGTTCTATGGGGGGGGGGGGATCAAATGGGGGGGAGGGCCCTGTAGGACAAACCGTTCGCTCCCTACGAGAATTTAAGGGTTGAACGTACGATAAATCAGAAACACGAGTGTGAATCGCAAAAGAGGCCTAATCTCCGTTCAAATTTTAACTGACCGTAATGCGATCGATATTTTTCTTCATGTTGGATGGTTGGTGGCTTTGCAGACGATTGATCTATAAAGAAAAATAATAAACCATTGTGTAATGATTTGTAGCGTTTTTTTAAACTTCATATTTTCTATACTGTTTTGTTTATTCGTAAATTAGGAGTAAGTGAATCCAATTTTGGGGTGAAAAATAGGAAATTTCGACATGGTGAAATTCCTCATAGTCTCAAACGTTTTCCATCCTCGCAAAATTGGGGTTTTTGAAAGGTAGGTTGGAATACTGAGTGAGATGAGGGGTAGGTACTTGTTTCTGAAATCTTTACCCAAACAATAAGTACCCTTATTTCACGATTTATCGAGCTAGAGCGCTTCTGAACACTACAACCCCTCTTTTCACCCCTTAGTTCATTGAGTTAGGGCGTTTTGAAAATTTCAGCCCTTATTTTTCAACCTTTAGAAGTGACTGACATCAACCAGAAGCTTCGTGGCACAATTAGACCCTAAATGGAGCCCATATACCGAATTTCATCAATATCAAGTAAGACGGACGTCCGGAAACATTTTTAAATGATTTTCGGATTCCACGTAGAGTAGGGAGGGGGGGTTAATTTTTTTTTTCCTGGTCGATTCCAAAGGTTCATTCTTGAAAATAATAAACCAAAAATAGGCAAAGCTTCATCGTCAACTGCTTCCAGACAGCTCTCAATTAGAGGTGGGTAGGAAATCGCGTCACTGGTTAAAGTAACCTGTTACCGGAGAGTCACCGTTCCGTTTGTCACCTGTTACGGAACTGACCCTGTTACCAACGGACTTGCAGTGACAGCAGGTAAAATAACGCTCCCGTCCTCCATGCTCCGAATCACTATTTCAAATTATTTCACTTTAACCCCTTCGGAGCTTCTTGAATTGTCACTGTGTGCGTCGCCACTGCAGTGCTGTTGGCGCTACTCGTCACTCCAGAGTGGTCGGCGCTGGTTGTCACTTCATGGGCGGTTGTCGCTACTCGTCACGTTGTCACTCTATGTCGTCCCTCACGCCGTACTTTCCGCAGCCCGGGTTTAGGGCTCTCGCCGTTAGTTTGACTCGTGTTGCCCGCTTAGTTCGATGTTTTTCGATAGTTTCGTTGTTTTGTGATTACTTGAGATGAATAAAAAACCGAAATCGTCTCAATTATGGGCGTTTTTCACGCTCAATGAAAGGTCGAAAAAACTGCCAAGTGCTACCTATGTGGTCATGTTTGTAGTTTCAAAACTACCATTACCTACAAATTACAAAATATAATTCTTAACAATAATTTTTCCTATTTGCTCATGTTCCTTCATTTGCTTCAATTAAAGATAATATTGAGGTGAAAATGTATGTTACCTACCAATAATGAACGACTGTGATAAATTCTATTTTTTTCTTATTTATTCCATTTTACCTACCAACGAAGGACTATGATTTCACTGTGACCACGATCGATAGATTAATTATTTCTGAACTCTATACATATTAATCTGATTGCTGAGTGTCTCATTGTAGGTGCTTAAATCGGTAAAACGTAATATATAAATATGATGGAGAGGTATATACATTTTTTCTCAACGAACAGATCCAATTTTGTTTCATTATTTTCAATAATGAACCTTTGGAATCGACCAAGAAATTTTTTTTTAAACCCCTCAAAATTTGATGGTTTACGTTTCAAGGTACGTAAAATCCAAAAATCGAATAAAAATTTGGCTGTCCTTCCGCCGTACGCGGCACTATTGCCACTTAGCAATATTCGATTTTGATGAAATTTGGTATGTAGGCTCCTTTTGGGGTCTATTTGTGCCCCGAAAATTTTGGTTGATGTAGGTCACTTCTAAGGGTTCAAAAATGAATTTTGAAATCGCCCTAACTCAAAAAATTTCGATATAAAGGTATTGATTTTCCTTCAATTCAAGATTCTATAGAGTTTTTAGAATTTTTTGAGACCACGCGGAGCTCTGTAGGACAAACCGTTCGCTCCCCACGAGAATTTATGGGTTTTACGTACGATAAATCAGAAACACGAGTGTGAATCGCAGAAGAGGCCTAATCTCCGTTCAAATCAAAGCTGACCGGAATGCGATTGATGTTTTTCTTCATGTTGGATGGTTGGTGGCTTTGCAGACCAGTGATCTATATAGGAAAATAAAAAATAATATTCCATTGTGTAATAATTTGCAGCGTTTTTATTAGAAATATGAGACCGATGCGCTAGTTGCGTCTATTGGGGCATGAACTCGTTTCGCACATCACTACTCTCAATTGATGGGAGTATAATCTTATAGAAGGTATCGAGCACTATCTCGTGCCCCACACGTACAAGTAGGTATAATCCCATTACAGCGCCAATAGAGCAAATTTGAAAAACCGTGGGGTGGTAAAAGTTAATAATTCTGAATTATAAAATTTTCTTGAATTCAGAGCAATAGGTACCTACGAATATTTATTACATATTGCCAAATATACATATTTCGAATTTTCAACGGCATATATAAATCCTAGCCGTAGTAATGTCCAACGGAACATCCGTACTCTTGGTGAATGGGTGATCTTTACGGAAGGGAATAAACTGAAGTTTAATCATACGCAACATTTTCATGTAGATAATTCTGTTGATGTCGATACAATCCTCTAAGCACTGGTATTAAAACTTGCTGGTTTCGCACATCCATGGCGACACCGCTTGTGGAGATCGCATATTCGCTGACTCGGCTGTCCATGCGTATCTATTAATTACCTCTCCCGGATAGACGTAACTATGCGAGGTACTGCGGAGCCCTATCAAACCCGCGATGTAACTTGATTCATGGGAAACCGAGAGGATGGTGAACACGTCTAAGGAATGCACAGCGACTGTGCTGTTCTGACGCGGGCGTTGTGTAGCGCGCGAGCCATGTAAACTCCCCCTTCGTCGGAGTAACGCTAATAAATCATCATTCCAAGACGTTCGGAACATTAGGGGAAAATACCCCTAATATGGTTCACCAGTTTGGAATTATCATAGAAGGGTAAAGCGGAGGGTCGTTGGGTGACCTCCGAAAGTGGTGAGGCACCAAACCACAAACGTCTGCCGAGTGGGTGCGGCACATAGCTTCCTCGAATCCATAACCCCATTGTATAGATGATCCGATGCACAGTAGTTTATCTCAAAACATCAATTGCACTACCGTATTAGGGGACCGCCTACACGTCAACCCTATCATCTATGAACATTTTTTCGAAATCGGATGAAAACGCTACAAATTATTACACAATGGTTTATTATTTTTCTATATAGATCACTCGTCTACAAAATCACCAACCATCCAATATGAAAAAAAAAATCAAAAAAAAAGGGAAATCAAAAAAAAAAAATCAAAATCACCAACCATCGATCGCATTTCGGACAGCTCTAATTTGAACGGAGATTAGGCCTCTTTTGCGATTCACACTCGTGTTTTGATTTATATATATATATTTCAATATATACCCTTAAATTTTTGTAGGGAGCGAACGGTTTGTCCTACAGAGCTCCGGGTGGTCTCAAAAAATTCTAAAAATTCTATAGAATCCAAAATTGAAGGAAAAACAATACCTTTATATCGACATTTTTTGAGTTAGGGCGTTTTCGAAATTTCAAAATTGATTTTGGAACCCTTAGAAGTGACCTACATCAACCAAAAGCTTCGGGGCACAACTAGACCCCAAATGGAGCCTACATACCAAATTTCATCAAAATCGGTCAATGCTAAGTGGCAAAAGTGCCGCGTACGGCGGACGGACGGCCAAATTTTTATTCGATTTTTGGATTCTACGTACCTTGAAACGTAAACCATCAAATTTTGAGGGGGTGTTAAAATTTTTTTTTTCTTGGTCGATTCCAAAGATTCATTATTGAAAATAATAAACCAAAATGTAGAAGTTATGGCTGTCACAAGGAAATAACGTTTGCGCATGCGCAGTGGGTACTATCAGTCTGGGGGTGATGATTTTCAAGAAGACCGTCTACACGCCAACCCGCACAATCCCTGAAAATTTCATCGAAATCGGAAAATAACTTCGTAAAGTTATGCCCGTTACAAGGATTTCATGACAGACAGACAGACACGGAACCAAAATTATTCAGGAAGGTCTGATACGTAGAATTCGAATAGAAATTTTGATTTTTGAGAACTTTTTTTCCAACCTATAAAAGTGAAAACAAAGCCTCCGCTACCTTGGTAGACTTGAAGCAAAATGATCTTCAGAATCAAAATTTCCTCTTGCGTTTTTGACCTTCCTGAACAATGGGAATTGATTTTTTTTAGATTTTTAATCGAAAGTAGGCTACATCCTGAGAATTTTGACACCAACCGCGACCTTCTAGCGTGTGAAAATCTTTTCCTATGAATTTTTACAGTTTCGACCGTTTATGACGTCACAGTGGGCTGGGGGTCCCGCCCAGGCGAGAGGGGCCTTAGATTAAACCGCTGCAAATTATTACACAAAGGTTTATTATTTTTCTGTAATGATCACTCGTGTGCAACGAACACGGCTTTGCCACTACTACCTACCTACCGGAGGTTGGTAAATAAACAACACAATCAAGTCTATTTGGAAGAAATGAACGATTCACACTCAGTCCAGTAACCTGGACTCAACTCGAAGAAACGAACAACGATCGCATTTTGGTCAGCTAAATTTGAAGGAGAGTAGGCCTCTTTTGCGATTCACACTCGTGTTCCTGATTAATCGTAGGTTCAACCTTTGAGTTCGGATGGGGAGCGAACGGTTGGTCCTACAGACCTCTGGGTGGTCTCATTCTATTCAAAAAATTCAAGACTATCTCAAATTGATAGAAAAACAAAACTTTTAAATAACGAAATTTTTCGAGCTAGGGACACTAGGAGGGAATTTCTGCCAAGAGCGCACAGCTGAGCAACATCAACCAACCATAGGTACTACCTACCTACTTCACAATCAAGTTTATTCGGAAGAAATAAATGCTTCAAACTCAATTCGAAGAAGTAGGTTATGGGTGCCTTCTTTAGGAAATTGATTATTGGATGCTAAGGACGCAGAACTGAGTACAACTCAATGTAACGAAAAACGGTCACATTTTGATAAGCTAAAATTTGAACGGAGATTAAGGCTCTTTCGCAATTCACACTTGTGTTTCTGATTTATCCTAAGTCCAATTTTTGAGTCTCATTCGATTCTAAAAATGCAATATTTTAAATTGATGAAAAAACAGTACATTCATGTCGAAATTTTTTTAGCTAGCGCGTTTTCAAAATTTCAATCTTTAGAAGTGACCTACATCAACCAAAAGCTTCGGGGCACAATTGGAGCCCATATACAAAATTTCATCAAAATCGGTCAATGGGAACTAAGGAAATGCCGCGTACGGAGGACGGACGGAAACATGTTTATTAGATTTTTGGATGCTATACTTGAAAACTAAGCCAACAAATTTTGAAGGGGGGGGGGGGGGGGGTAAAAAATTTCTTGGTCGATTCCAAAGGATGACTAAGAAACCTGGGTGACCTTTTGGTTTATTATTGATAATAATAAACCAAAAGCGAGTGGAAATTGTGATGGGACTTTTTTAACATCGGTGAAAATATTGCAATTAGTGAAACTATTTATTCTACTTCGGTGGAATCGGAAGTAAAATTATTTAATTAGGTTGTGTCAATCACAACTGCAAACCTTTGTAAAGCCTCATTGAAACTCAATTAGCATTCCTTCTTTTATCAAGGAATGCACAATATATTGCAGTAAACCAATTATAGTTTTATGAACCGGAATCAGAATGATTCTAAAAACAAGTCAGCTAACAAACCACAATATTGATGCAATGAATCTTTATTATGAGTCTTTATCAAGAATAGTATCTGTTGTCCTGTCAAATAAAACATGCTATCTTGCAGGGTCGAGGATGGAAGGTTTTTTTTTCCCTGATATTGTGTGGGATGATGCCGCAATGTTTAATCCAAGTTTTCGACCTCAAAAGCATCCCACGTCATGTTCAAATACTGGAAAAACCTCGGCATTTCCGAAGTTTCCTCAGGTTTTGGCTTATAACTTTGAAACGGTCCATCCTATCAAGAAAGAAATAGTGTAACACATTAAATGAGGAGAAGAACAGTGGTTTTCCATTAAAAAACGCTGCAAATTATTACACAATGGTTTATTATTTTTGTATAGATCACTCGTCTGCAAAGCCACCAACCATCCAAGATGAAGAAAAGCATCGATCGTATTTCGGTCAGCTTTAATTTGAACGGAGATTAGGCCTCTTCTGCGATTCATACTCGTGTTTCTGATTTATCGTACCTAAAACCCTTAAATTCTCGTAGGGAGCGAACGGTTTGTCCTACAGGGTTCCGGGTGGTCTCAAAAAATTCTACACTATCTTAAATTGAAGGAAAACCAATACCTTTATATCAAAATTTTTTGAGTTAGGGCGTTTTCAAAATTCATTTTTGGACCCTTAGAAGTGACCTTCATCAACTAAAATCTTCGGGACTCAACTAGACCCCTAATGGAGCCTACATACCAAATTTCATCAAATAGGTCAATGCTAAGTGGGAAAAGTGCCGCGTACGGCGGACGGCCAAAATTTTATTCGATTTTTGGATTCTACGTACCTTGAAACGTAAACCATCAAATTTTGAGAGGGTGTTATAATTTTTTTTTCTTGGTCGATTCCAAAGGTTCATTATTGAAAATAATAAACTAAAATAACAATAAACAGTTTTTCCTATCCAGGCGTATACCCTATTTTGGTTCAGTGTCTGTCTGTCTGTCGTGAAATCTTTGCACAGTCATAAATTCTACATTTCCCATATGATTTGGATGAAATCTTCTGGGAAAAACTGTTAATTCAGTTATGTTTTTTCTCATTTTTTTGGCAATTATTGTTCGATTTTGATGATTCCGGCGGCAATGTTTCAGTTTTCCAATTCCCTAGGGCCGTGCACTAATGAATTTCTAAAACCCTTTAAAATTACAAATTTAGTTACATTTTTTAAAGTTTTTGCCCCTTCAATTTCTCGAAATACTAAGAACGAGCGGCTCAGATAATGTTTTGAGATCAACTACTATGCTCGGGTTATGGATACGAGGAAGCTATGTGCCACACCCACTTGGCAGACTTTTTTTCAACCTTGTAAAGTGAAACAATGCTTCCGCTACCTTGGTAGACTCGAAAGCAAATTAATTAAATTTTCAAAAGTCGCGTGGAATATTTCCTTGAAAATCCGCTCATGCTGCACGAATGGGACTTTCCCCCACCTTTGCTTCAATACGATTCCAGTGCAAAGTCTTCCGACCTCCTCTAATGTCAGCAGGATGTAGACACGCTCCCCTCCCTTCCTTTTCGAAAGAATTGAATGGAGCTCACGTCCCTCGCCGAAAACGAAAAGCCAGTCGGGCGAGAAGACAAGGTTCAAATCGCCGGGTAAAACCGGATGGAGTGAGAATCGAAGACTGTCGGGAAGACGAGTTGATGGGAGGCCTGTAGTCTTGCTGCTGGCGGGGTTGGGGGGTTCAAGAGTGATAGTGCTTGAGGGGCGAAGTTATTTAAGATACTTCGAGGAAAGCCCGTTCGCACATCGCTAGTGAAGTTGATAATGACGTTGTAAACCTGCTCTTGATGTTAACAAACTATTCAGCTCCTCGTCAGCCGTGTTATTGCTTCCTTCTACCGCATATACTCGTGAACCTCCACCACGGAGTCCGGTAAACACACGAGCAGCGTATAAATGTAAACGGATCCTCGAGAAAAATCCTTTTCTCATGATTTCCTTGTATTTTCGATGTTCTTGGTGTATCCAGCGACGCTTCTCACAAGGTGTGTACGTGCTGATATTCACCGGAAAATATTTCCCATTCAAGACTGCAACTCAAAATTTAGATATTAACTTTTTTCCATCATAGATTATTGTTGAAATTGATCCTAGACATAGAAAAAGGATAGGTCAAGTGGTTTGGTACGCTTCAATCTTCTGATGACATCACTTGGATCAAGGAGTCCGACTGTAGTAGGGATGGGTATCAATACTACCACCTATCCCGCCCCGTCACACTATCAGATAGAGGTTCATCTCAGCCTTCAAATATCACTTTGAAGAAAACTCGTCAATTTCAAAGAAAAAGCCCCAACTCATTTCTCAGCGAACGTTTCTTTCATTGGTTATTCCAGTAATGGCAGTTTTCGAAATGTAACCCACCTACCTTCTCTTAACATGAAGATTTGATGAAGTTTCCTTCCTTCACGTTTCTACCATCGATGATTTCTTTTCGAATTGCAGCCATCACCGATGTTTCTTCTTCTGGTTCAGAATGAAGTCTTCTTACGATAGTTCCTACACAGTCACTATGTCATATCCAAAGGGATTTCAAAGCATTTTTCCAGCTTCATATTATATTTTCGAGGAGAGGGCCTGGGCTACTTAGGGAGTTACTAAAAGGCACCAGCTTGGGCCTCCAGGTCATGTTATTTTTTAATTTGACCCTAAACTAAGGAACAAGTTCGTTAGGCGAGTGGAGGATCATCTCCTCGATATCCTCACGTCGACGTAACCCACGGCTATCATGTTGTTCTCATTAAGCCCCGAAACCCTCGTACATAATTTAAAGGGAAGTGTATGAAGAGGTTAATCCCGTAGAGATGATAAGGAGATTGTCTCTCCCATTCCAATATTCTCAACACAGTAGGTGGTAAACACAATAATAACACTCCCAGCGGAAAACTTGCTTTAGAGGTAAACTGAAATTGAAACTCTTATTTCAGAAACCACTAAACGCCATAAAAGGCGAGATTGACTTTTTCTTTAGATTTTTGGATTCTTAAGGGCGCATCGAATAAAATGGAAACTCCATGTCGGTTTTTGGTGTAAACCCACCAAGCTACAGCACAGAGGGGTTTTGTGCTGAACTAGAGTCCACCTACCACCGAAAGTTCCTTCAACAGTCCCAAGGTCATTCTGTTCAATACATACTTTCAACTCAAACATTTGCTCACATGGTCATTCTGCTCAGCACATACATTCAACCCAAAAATTTCTTGGGTTGGATCGCCTCCCCAGCAGGCTTCATTGGCTAGTTCGGGATTTAAATTTATGTCATTTCTATGGCCATAAGCCATTAGTAAGGATTAGCAGATCTATGTATAAACTCAATACACGTATCTTCACCACCTTTTCAATGCATTTTCTCGTTTACTTCATCCTCGGCTCACAAACACTCTTTACCTAAAAGTAGGTTCATTAAATTCAAAATGATATTTCTAAAAGCTGGGCAAGTACAATATTCGTATATGCAAGTAGGTACCAGCTGTACGGGTTCCCTAAGCCTGGGAGGTCTTAGGTGCTAAAATCTTATTATATGGTGAAAAGTACAAGGGTATAATGAAATACTCTTCTTCTTTCCAAGTCGATGCATTTCGAGCGGTGGTCTCCACTCTTCATCAGGATATGTATTAGAAAGAGATACAAGGCGGGGTGGTTCGTTGTTAAAGATATAGTGGGTACTGCAAAAAACAATAGTTTTCTGGGGTCAAAGATAGGCAATTATACGAATATAGTCGTAGGGGACTTAGTAGGAACCAGATTACTCTATGTTTGGCAAAGGGCTTACACTATGGTGAGAACATACCTTCAAATTGCAATCGATGTTGCATACATAGGTGTTGGTCGTAGGCAGGGCAACAAATTTCTTTCTAATGTCCCAACCAATGTGGCTTAGAGATGTATTGCAGGTACAATGGTGGGTAGGTGCAGGCAGCATACCAAAATTCAGACAGAAGGGATTACCCTTGGAGAAACTGCGAAAGATACAGATAGGTTTTTTATTTAGGGTGATGCCAGGGGTGTGGGTATCCATTACTGTGTATGTGCACTAGTAGCATAGTATATAATGATTATAAGAGTAAGAAAGACAAAAGCGGAAGACACAACCTAGTAAAAGCGAGCGGGTAATGGTAAAAAGGGGAAATACCTTTTGGTTAATATGCCGCTGCAAAATTTGACTGACGTTATCAATACAATTACACAAGCGATATGGTATTGACAGGCTCTCATTTCAAGGATAAACGTAGGTATCTTCAGTGGCATCCATTTCCAGGGCTAACATGAAACAGGAAAGGGACGAAAAGGTAGAAAATAAGTTGTGAAAAGCTATGATATGACATCTGGGTATGTACAACTCAATGATTGGAAGGGAGGGGGGGTATTTCAAGCTTATTCGGTCAACTTACCATGGGGTGGTATTTTGTGGATTTCAAAATGCTTCTTCCAAAACGAACAGAGGTTTCCGGAGTGTCCTCACTACCTACGATTGTTCTTAATAACTTTGATTGAAATGAAATCATCATGCGAAAAACCGGAATCCAATAAAGGTTACAGTGGTGGGGGCTGGTCGAATATACGAATTCATTAAATTCACTACTCAATGCCCTAAACTAGGCCATTCCTAATATTGTCGATGCTAGTGAGTCAGATTGAATCGGGTGTGCGCCTGGGTCGGAAAAACTGTTTATTGTTATTTTTAATCTAAACTAGACCTCATTCTGAGAATTTTGACACCAACCGCGACCTTTAGGTGAGAAGACCTTTTTCTATGGTTTTTCAAAGTTTCGAATGTTTACGACGTCAGTGGGTTGGGGGGTCCCGCCCAGGCGGGAGAGGCTCGTGAAAAGAGAACGGCTGATGTCAAAATTCTCACAATGAGGTCTACTTTCGATTAAAAATTTTTTTAAAATCAGACGCACCCCCCCCCCCCCCCCATTAGTATCTGTTATTGCCATTCAGTCCAATTTGTTTATTTAAATTTAGCATCAATATTAGGTCTGGGGCCTTCTGAGTTAAATATTTCAAACAAGTAGAGTTCTGTAGTTGTTTGAAATGTCAGGTATTGTGGTGCTAGGTACTTGTGCCACCCCACTTGGTCACAATCAGTCTCTCTCTGACTGAATAAAATTCTGTCTCTAAAATGGTTCAAATTTACTTCAGAAGGCGAATTTGATGAGATAAGATATTTTGGCCTCTGGTCTGCACTAAAATTTTACTGAATTTCAAGCATCAGTTTCTGATGTGTACAAAACCAGGTTATTGAAGGCATTTGAGGATGTTGATGGTTTCTGGTCTACTCAAAACCGGGTTACCGGATGAAAGGTAGTCTTCCCTAAAGATTTGCATAGAGATTTGGGAGCGAAGTCAAGTTTTCAAGTTTTGAGCTTCAAGAGTGGAATGGGTGGTCCCTCGACGTGCCCTTTTATACGGCCCAAGCCAAGTACTACTACGGACTTCACGTTCTAGTACTCGGATTCGAGCGTACGGCCTTTCTTTTTCTTCTTTTCTTTTTCTTTGAAAAACACGAGAAGTTCGTAGTTCGGTTTACAACAGAGATAATTATTACCTAAGAAACCATGTTCAAGTATGTGAACACTTCGCTTCACTACCGAACAGGAGATATCTAATGGTGCAGCCTGTCATACGAATTTGGGCCCCACAGAACTAATCGGATTTTTAGGTTTTTTTATACACCCGGAACGATCCGAGGAACCAATTTTTCCCTTACTTGAGCCAAGTGATGAACTTGGGCCTCTGATGTTCAAGTGGCCGCTTGGTCTAGGGGTATGATTCCTGCTTTGGGTGCAGGAGGTCCCGGGTTCAAATCCCGGAGCGGCCCAAATATTTTGGTGTGCCCTCTCACCTGGTCTGCAGCAATTTCCATAAATTACGACAGTCGAAAACTATATTTTTAATATCATAACAATACACGCGGGCCTTCACGACAGAAAATCAGCTTTCCAGCGTCAATTCATACCTTACCACCACTGGATTTCCAAGGGTCGTATACCTAGTTCGACCGAGTTCTTCACTGTAGCTAATATGACACCATCCTCTTCCGGGGAAACACTAAGACTTATGTCATGTTTTGACATACACGGACATTCACAAATAAACATTCGTGTCCACATGAAAAGTACAGGAACTTGAAAGACTCAATATTGAAACCCAAATTCTACGATTTTCGGGTTCTTAAATGAAAAATGGTAAGTTATCCGCTCAAAACGTCATCGTATTGGCAATTTTTTGATAGATTTGAACACGTTAGGGTCCATAGCCCCGCAGAATTAGAACAAAGGAACACTTTATTGATGGTTTAAAAATTTCGGAAATAAGCGATTTTCACGGTTGCTTTACGCGAACGGAATTGAATTTCAATTCAAATTGAAAATTGTCCCTTCATTATGAATTAATCTGCAACTTTCCGCACTACTAGAATACGGAACTTAGAAAAATTGTTTCTCTGCCTACTCTAACTCACATATTTCATGCTTCTCTCTCTTTTTTCTGTGTTTTTAGAATAGGTACGTATTAATATTTATTTACATTTATTTATATATTCAGGAGTCGAAATGACCAGTCTTGTCTTGTTTTTTCAATTGTTTTTTATTTCCGCACACCGAAATATACTCCAAGGAAAGACCAAGATGTCCCTGTTGAAAGAGATAGAAGACAACTACAGCTACAACGTCAAGAAGTTGGTGGAAGAACTTACTGAACTGAAGAAGAAGATGCACATGATTAGGACCCAGATCCTGGGTAGAAACGTCGTGCGGAAATAAAAAACGCTGCAAATTATTACACAATGGTTTATTATTTTTCTATAGATCATTCGTCTGCAAAGCCACCAACCATCCAACATGAAGAAAAACATCGATCGTATTTCCGTCAGCTACAATTTGAACGGTGATTAAGCCTCTTTTGCGATTCACACTCGTGTTTCTGATATATCGTACGTCCAAAACTTAAATTCTCGTAGTGAGCGAACGGTTTGTCCTACAGAGCTCCGGTTGGTCTCAAAAAGTTCTAAAAATTCTATAGAATCTTAAATTGAAGGAAAAACAATACATTTATTCCAAAATTTCAGGAGTTAGGGCGTTTCCAAAATTTCAAAATTCATTTTTGAACCCTTAGAAGTGACCTACATCAACCAAAATCTTCGGGGCACAACTAGACCCCAAATGAAGCCTACATACCAAATTTCATCGAAATCGGTCAGTGCTAAGTGGCAAAAGTGCCGCGTACGGCGGACGGACGGCCAAATTTGTATTCGATTTTTGGATTCTACGTTCCTTGAAACGTAAACCAACAAAGTTTGAGGGGGTGTTAAAAAAAATGTTCTTAGTCGATTCCAAAGGTTCATTATTGGAAATAATAAACCAAAAACTATTGAAAAAACAAGACTAGACTGGTCATTTCGCCTCCTGAACATATTCTCTACTACTTCTCATCTCCACACCGAAATTTATTTACTCAAATACTTACTACTACTTACTTATTAGATATATTTTTTATATTTATTTATTTAAATTTGATACTAGTCCAATGTGGATATGGAGGTGGAGAATTGACCAAGCTAGTCAGTCTTCAGGTTGTAGTGTTTTTATTTACACGACGACGAATTTTTTTACATGACGAATTTAAAAGGGCTATCCACTCCCTAACATAAACTCATAACAAATTAATCTCTCAACCCACCTTAAAATTACTCTTTCAGCACAATATCAATTCATTTCATCCATCGACATTCTGCATTTTTTCACTTATCCCCTAGTTACACGCTAGGCGGGGATTTGCCCGCATTTTCAGAAAAACAGAAATATAATGATGAACCGTTCACTTCATTTAACTGTCCCTCCAATTTCCAAGGTACCTATCTTTTCTCAGACCTTTAACTGAGTAAACAATGATCCCCTTAACAATTATTTACCTTACCTTCAGTATACAATCAGACTGCGAAGTTTGATACACACATGTGATTATGATTATAATCACACTAAGTACTTCTACTATTATGATTTCACACGTTTGTATTTTTTGCTTGATATATAGTTTCATGTTTCCTCGTTCTTGAATAATCATAATAATAATTTTGATTATTATGATAGATATGAATATAATTGCTTATGTATTTCCGACTTCAAAATTCATATTTTTATTACCTACCTGTTGAATAAAAAAATGTATTGAGTTGAAGCTCATCCTATATCCATGACTTTTTAAAACCAATTCGTGCCTTTCAGTGTATCATAAATTAATAACTGTGTTGAAATAAATGTGCGGGGATTTCCCCGCTGGCGTGTACGAACGTAACTCCCCACCTAGCGTGTAGCCAAGGGTTATTCTGTAAATTAATTCCACCCAATTTGTTAACAACAATATTTCCTCCATGACCTCTCTAGAAACTTTCACACTGCTGTCCGACATCCATACCACTTGTGATGTGTATCCATATTTGTACATGTATAGTATCCCTGTAACCTCAACCCAAAAACACCACATGGGAATTTACCACCCATTGGCATTGTTTTTCTTTTTATTTGCTCAATATATTAAGTCAGTATATTTGAGAGTGACCTGCACTTACTCTAAGAAGACTTGATGTAAGTAAGATTTTGTATCATTTCCAACCATAACTTAACTAGCTATTATGAATTCAACTAATATCACTCATCCCATGTTTGTAGATACCTACCACACATGAATAGGGTCCTGATCCAGGACGGAAACGTCGTGTAAATAAAAACACTACAACCTGAAGACTAGCTTGGTCAGTTCTCCACCTCCATATTTATATATTTATATGTACATTTACACTTATTCATACTTATACTTTTTATAATGAAATTCTTGTTATTTTTTTCTTGCTTTTAATTTGTTTAATTGGATACAGGAGCTGGACTCGCGGTTTATATCAGAAATACAAGCGTTTTTCACTTGTTGGTTAACAACAATAGGTCAATTTCTGATGAGAAACTTTTTACTGTATACCTCGCAAGACTGTATTGATGCCCTGATCGTGGTGCTGGGCTAACAGTTTCATCAATAGAAACAAAAAACCGTTGTGTAATAATTCAGACCATACGGGGCCCCCCCTTATCATGGTTTAGAATAGGGATGTGGCAACCGTGCGCGTTAGTCCGCAGGGACCGCAACTTTAACGACCCGGAACAAACACCTATAACCAGAGTTATACCCAGATAATGAAACCTTATCTCCATCGAGATGAAAACAATAGGAGAAAGGAAGGGGACGAAAGAATGCGTTGCCGGACTCGTAGGCCGGTCATTCCAGCACCCCTCTGTGCGTCGGAAGGGAATAACCTTCCCGCTGTTATCAACTCCAATAACAAAGAGTTATAGAGATACAGGCGTACGTCTTTATGAGTTCGTGATAACAGTTTCTCCGAGGTTTCTGGCGCAAGACCAAGGGTTCAAATGTCGGCTCCGGTCTTTCTATTCGCTGTCTCCAAATAACGGTTCCCTAAAATCGTTGATGTTTTTTGACCGACTTCAACGCGCCGAAGGCGCGCGAAAGAGGAGGTACTCAATTCGGGTTGTTTTTTTTTTTTCGTATGTCCGAGTCGCTTGCATTTCATTATTCTGGTACCAATATGTCTGGTTCTTTTTGAAATTTGTTCTACAAGTATTCGTGGTGGTCCCGTTTCAAACAGATTTCATTTTGCTTTGTTAGAAGTATCGAAAATTTGTGAATGAAGTTGAAAAACATGGGTCCCGTTTTCGGGAATATCGGTCCGCATTCACTCTTCTTGCCCTGTGACTTCCGACTGTGCCGATGGAGGACCATTTGTGTATAGTCAAATTAAAGGTCTGATTGTAAGCTTTAAAATGATATACTATATGAGGGGGGTTCCGATAACTAAAAGGTGCTACGGTGATGAGAAAGGGGGAAATTATAGTGGGTTATTCGCTCAGAACCTGCATGAGCCGTATCAAACGTGTTTATCAATGATCGAGTATGTGAGTTTTCCTACCAAATATGAAGGATAATCATAGTACTGTTAGTTAGGTATTCTACCATGTGGGTGTAGCACATAGCTCTCTCAACACTAATAACACGAGTGGGTAGGTAACAGTGTAGGGGTTCGTCAGATCTGCATAGTGCCGTACCAAATATTAGGGATATAATTGTACAGTTAGGTGATGAGAGGGTATTCTACCAAGTGGGTGTAGCACATAGCTTCCTCCTCATCCATAATATAGTTGGGTAGGTAATGGTATAGGAGATCTTCAGAAGTACATTGTGCTGTAAATAATATGAGGTATATAGTACAGTTAGGTGATGAGAGGGTATTCTACCAGGTGGGTGTAGCACATAGCTTCCTCGTCATCCATAATATAGTTGGGTAGGCAATAGTATAGGAGATTGTCATAACTGCATAGTGCCGTACCAAATATGAGGTATATAGTAGAACTCGGTGATGAGAGGGTATTCTACCAAGTGGGGGTAGCACATAGCTTCCTCATCATCCATACTATAGTTGGGTAGGTAATGGAATAGGAGATCTTCAGAAGTACATTGTGCTGTACCAAATATGAGGTATATAGTACAGTTAGGTGTTGAGAGGGTATTCTACCAAGTTGGTGTAGCACATCGCTTCTTCGTCATTCATAAATAGTAGGGTAGGTAATGGTATAGGAGATCGTCAGAACTGAATAGTGCCGTACCAAATATGAGGTATATAGTGCAGTTAGGTGATAATGGGTTTTCTATCAAGTGGATGTAGCACTTAGCTCCCTCGTCAATCATGTCATGGTTGAGTTGTGTTGTCAGAACTACCAAGTACCTACGATATATGAGGGAAGTCGAACAGTTAAGGGATATGAGAGTAAATGGCTAAGAAGGAAAGTGACCCCAATACCTCCTGAAACTGATCCATAAACGGAAACTCATCTACACGTATGGAAATTGATCCGGATCACAAAATGTCGTCCACCCTATGGCTTCTAGTTCACCTTACTGAAATGATGCACAATAGTGAAGTAGATCTACATTGCGAAAACTGATCGAAAAACTGCGGGTAAATTAATTTCTGTTTCAAATTGAGGACCACTAAAAAGTGAAAAATAAAAATAATATAAAATGGAAAAATAATAAAATAAAAACCTTTTTAACAAAAAAATGGACCGACCTCAAAAATGATGTCCGTGAACACCAAAAAGGAAAAAATAATAAACTTAGCGAAAACACACTGATGTATTAGGTTGTTGGATATAAATATCTTGTCAACAGATGGTATGTTGGAATACCAAATATTATTTGTAATGTGATTCACACTCATTGTCACACTCATATCCTCCATCATACGATAGCAGTGACGTACTACCCAATAGTTTTGGAACACTTATCTCTACTCGTATTCATGTTTTGTAATACTCACCAGATCATGTGAGTATTACTTAATAACCACAGTGTATCCAGATAGGTAGGTAGGTACGCATTGAAGTCGCCGCCGTGCCCACCTGTAGACACAAACGTCTCCTAGATGTTCTACTTACCAACATTTTATTCGTTTTCGGAAATATAGGTACATACCTCCCATACCACAGACATGCTTCCACACCGAGTATGAACGTATATATCTTTTTGTCTAAAATTGTGGATGGTTTTGAACGTTAATTAGGTAACAACGATTCCGAAGGTATGTTGCTACAATATAATATATCCACCAATAAAATAAACAGTCTCATGTAATAATAGATTCTCAAATTACTCGTCACAACCATTCCTAGGGAGGTTCACACTTACTATCATACTCATATGGCAGCAGAGACGTACTAGGTACCTGATAGTTTGGGGAGCACATTGTAACTCAATGGTAGGTACTTACTCTTGTAATGCTAACCAGATCATCGAGTAAGGAAGGTGATTAGTTTGTGTCTTCAGGTGGGCACGGCGGCGACTTCAATGCGTACCTACCTACCTATCTGGATACACTGTGGGTATTAAGTAATACTCACATGATCTGGTGAGTATTACAAAACATGAATACGAGTAGAGATAAGTGTTCCAAAACTACCTATTGGGTGGTACGTCACTGCTATCGTATGATGGAGGATATGAGTGTGACAATGAGTGTGAATCACATTACAAATAATATTTGGTATTCCAACATACCATCTGTTGACAAGATATTTATATCCAACAACCTAATACATCAGTGTGTTTTCGCTAAGTTTATTATTTTTTCCTTTTTGGTGTTCACGGACATCATTTTTGAGGTCGGTCCATTTTTTTGTTAAAAAGGTTTTTTGAAGTTTGAACCAATATAACTATTGCCTCCGAGTCTACCAAGGTAGCGGAAGCTTTGTTTTCACTTTCAAGGTTGAAAAAAATGTTCTCCAAATTCAAAATTTCCACTCACGTTTTACGTTTTAGGCCTTCCATAACTATTTTGTTCCGTATCTGTCTGTGTGTCTGTCGAAGTTATTGGCCGATTTCGATGAAATTATCAGTGTGCGGGTTGGGGTGAAGCCCATGTGAAAAGCATCACCCCCGGACTGGTTGTAGCTGCTGCGCATGGGCAAACGTGAATTCCATGTAACAGCTTTGACTTCCCCATTTTCCATCTGATTGCGATGGCATTATCAGAGATATTATGCGGAATCTGGTGTAGATGGTCCCTTACGAAAATCATCACCCCGAAACTGATAGTAGCCACTGCGCATGCGTATATTTCCTTGTACCAGCCATAACTTCTACATTTTCCGTTCGATTGCGATGAAATTTTCAGGGATTATGCGGATTGTGGCGAATACAGGGTTTCCGAGAAAAATACGGCCAAACTTCAGGGGTCGATTTTATTAGGTTTGTTTGGACAGGCAGTCCTGAACGGTTCGGAACCGACCACGCCCCTTTTGAGGCGTATGGACAGCGCCAGAACCAGTTCGGGATTTTTAGTTCGGTGTATGGACAGCCAGTCCAGGACTGTTTCGAACTGGTTCTGACGGTTCGAGATTTTTTTCAGAACCACTTGTCCAGAACTTTCTCCCTCTACCTTTTTTAGCCCCCTCTCCATGGATTTCTCACTTGGCCTTCTGACTTTCTTGAGGTAACAACAAAGTTGTGTCTGATAAGAGCTAGGTTGTGATTTTTTCGGACAAGGAGATTACCAAATATTCATCAAATTGAGCACCATCATTGAAATTGTTACATAGTTCCTTCAAAATACATTAATATACAAAATTTGTTAATTTTACTTGTTTTTTCCTTCTTTTTTTCAGTTTTTGGTTTTTATTTCTTGTTGAGAAAACTGTGATTGCTACAGGTATTTATGTGAAGCTGGTTTACTTCAAATACCCCTCTCTTCACATTCTTTAAAATTAGTAGTAATGCAAATGGAAGGATCAAAACTACCTTGACACAAAATTTTCGCTTTTTGGAAAAATTACTCATTTTTAAATTGCTGTATCTCCATTATTATTCAACCTGCAGAGCTCAAGTTGGTCGTAAACGGTAGAAAATTCAATCTACTCTAAAATGCTACTGAGCATTATACAATTGCACTTAAAGTTAGGAAGTGATGGTTGAAATATTTGAAAACGCGCTAATTCCTAATTTCAAATTGAAATTGAACTAATGAAGAAATCTGGCTCACAAGAGATATCAAATGCTTGCATACGAGTCTGCAACACACTGGGACATTTTCATGTGTGTTTTCTTATTGTATTTATTACTAGGTTGTAAGAGCCTCAAACAAACATCACAATAATTTTTCAACCTCAATTTGCTAAATTAGCAGAATCATCAATCTGCATGTCCAACATAGCAACAGCTGAGACATCTAATTGAGAAAGAAGAAGAGTGTCTGAACATCAAAGTTTCACGGCTAGGGAAATATTTCTCTTGATTTTTCTCGACTTGTTACTTATTTGGTTCCCTTCTATAATTGTTCTTATTGACGTTTGTTATGCCTGCTTAGGCGTTTTGTAAATAATAACGATTATCATTAGTGCCAACTTGTTTCCGAACGCCCTATATAACCTAAACTGGGAAAATGTTTGTATTTCAGTCAATTTTTTTTTTTAATCGGTGGAATAAAGGATCGTTCGCCTACTTATAGTGATCTAATATTCAAAAATATGGTAAACATCGGGTTTCCGAGAACGGCGCATACCGAAATAATGAAAATAAGTTGTTAATTATAACTAACTTGATTAAATGTATTATTAAACGAGGTAGTTCACAGCTCAGTGTCGGAATTATTACAGAACGTATTCTGCAGAACTTCCCTCCACCTCCGCATATCACGGTGAAATTGTTTTTCCTCCACAACATTCTCATTCCAATTGAGGGAATAAAGAAAATCCAGTGGTGGAAATATTTTGATTGGAGCGATATGAGGCGAAAACCGGGAACAAAAAGCGGCCTTAGACACCCCCCTCCCATAATGGCGTTTGTTTAATGAATTAAAACATGCCGGTATTTGGGCTCGAAAACGGATTATTCGAGAGGGGTCGAACGATAATTCAGGGGGAGCTCGAATGGATTCCACACCTTGGCGGATATCATGAATTATAGGTTTCAATGCGTCATTAGGAAGTAATAAATTCCTGGTGTATGCGGCAACGGCCTAATGAAACAGAAGAAGCTTGTTATGACGGTATAAATCTTACCGTAAACACGGAAAATCTATTTCAAGCGGCGGACCTTGCTGTACCAGAGGGTGCCTATTACTGACACCTATTAGGCCTGAATACTGACCCAAGGATCGGTGACGCCATTATCTTTGAATACCTTCGTCAGTTCCAGGCCTCCTTCTGTAAGTGGTAGTTTGACTGATAAATCATATTGCACGTTCCGAGGGATGCGATAAAATCTCCATAAAAGTCCATTCGTCCAGCATGAGTTAACCCTTATCAGACCATGGTGTCACTAGTGTCACCGAAAACTGCAATTAAAATTGCAATTTGAAAATTAATGGACAAAGCTGAATTTTGAACAATTTTGGTTCATTATTTTCAATAATGAACCTTTGGAATCGACAAAGAAATTTTTTTTTTTTAACAACCCCTCAAAATTTGATGGTTTACGTATCAAGGTACGTAGAATCCGAAAATCGAATAAAAATTTGCCGTCCGTCCGCCGTACGCAGCACTTTCCCCACTTAGCATTGACCGATTTTGATGAAATTTGGGATGTAGGCTCCATTTGGGGTCTAGTTGTGCCCCGAAGATTTTGGTTCATGTAGACCACTTCTAGGGTTGAAAAATGAATTTTGAAAACACCCTAACTCAAAAAACTTTGATATAAAGGAATTGTTTTTCCATCAATTTAGGATAGTATAGAATTTTTGAGACCACGCGAAGCCCTGTAGGACAAACCGTTCTTTCCCTACGAGAATTTAAGGGTTGGACGTACGATAAATCAGAAACACGAGTGCGAATCGCAAAAGAGGCCTAATCTCCGTTCAAATTTTAGCTGACCGAAATGCGATCGATGTATTTCTTCGTGATGGATAGTTGGTGGCTTTGCCGGCGAGTGATCTATAGAAAAATAATGAACCAAAATGTGTAATAATTTGCAGCGTTTTTTGTAAGTTATTAAAAGTCAAAAAATTATGATATTACAAAAATTGTATGACTCTATTTTGATACTTCCGATAACCCACAAAAATTCTGCTGCGCATAAAATTTAAAATTGCAATTTAATTTTTATTACTCCCGTGACACTTTGGGACAGCTGTGAAGTTCCTGAGATGATTTCTGTGACACTACCGATACCATAGTCCAATTAGGGTTAATGAGCAAATTTTCAAAAAAATGTTGAAGCAATGGTTTAGAAAATTGAAATATTAGCTATATGAGAGTGTGTTCAGCCTTGTGGGTACGGAGTAGAATCGGAAATCATCTTCTTGGTTAAACGATTAAAAACTAACTCAAAAATGCTGCAAATTATTACAAAGGCTCACTCGCCTGCATACGCTGTATAGCTTTGCCATTGTCACCTACCAACCACATTTTCGCTTCACAATCAAGTCCATTTTTAAGAAATAAACGGCCCACACTCAATTTGAAGAAATAAAGAGTTGTGGGTGCCTTCATTAGGAAATTTAATTACTGGTTGCTAAGGAACAACGATCGCATTTTGGTAGGGATAGACATTTTCAAGAGTTGCAGCCGCGGCGCATGCGCAAACGTAAAACCTTCGTGACAGCCATAACTTCTACATTTTGTATCCGAGTTCGATGAAATTTTCAGGGATTGTGCAGTTATTAGGGATGGCAAAAAAGCATCGATTCTTTTGAGAAAAACTATCGATATTTTTAGATTTTTTTTTTCAACTGAAGAATTTGAGAATCGATTAAAAAATTCGAGAATCGATCCGATTCATTTCATTAGCTGATTAAGGGAAATAAATTATAGTCAACAACCAACACTACCTTAATGGCGTAGGAAAATTGATGAAGATGATTGACCTAATGGTCACCACCTCGACCAATCCTGATAATAATAATAATATCCCTAGTTCATGGAGAAAAATTAGTTGGTTATCATTTACGCCGTAGGTATACAGTTTTGTCGTGACATAAATTGTCAAAAAAAAACAAAACAAAGATTCAAATCCTTCTACCTGCATTTTTCATATTAATGTAATTATATAAGTATTATATAATTATATAAGTAAATATTGTATCCATAGAGATCAAAAGTTAGCTCCAGCTTTCGTTAATTACTTGAGTATGACTTTTGCTTTAAGATGTATCAATTCTTTAAAAATTGTATCGATTTTTAAAGATTTTTCCTAAAAGATCGAATTGATTTAAATCGATTCATTTTGAAGGATCTGACATCCCTAGCAGGTATGTATGAGTGTAATGCAAAGTACTTAGAGATTGAATTTCTCAGATTTCTACTATACAGTCATACATTCGTCTATAGTTACGATGAAGCTATGTGCTAGAGCGAGTGCACAGGGTTAACGAAACCCTGAATAAGACTTCGAGGAATTTAGCGCGGGACGGAGCCCTTTTTGGAACGCCTAACCCTTTCCAGAAATGGAGACGTACACCAAACCTTGGAATATAATTGTTACTGATGCAGTTTTCGGGAAGAAGCTCCAGAATCCACCAGTGCAACATGAGTTTATCTGAGAACGTATGTCGACAGGTTCGGTACAACCCCGATGGGGTTACATGGTTAAATAATTAAGTTGAAATTTCAGTTAGACGCAATACATCGTTGCTATCTCTCCAGCAATTGGAAAATTACTTCTCGAACCTCTAACTTATTTACCGCTCACTGCGGCTTGAATGCATGAGCACGCCATAATTTCTGGGTCGTGACCGGGCGAGAATGGCGCCCTCCGATTTCACCCTAATCAGAAACGAAACCTCTGGCGCTATCTGCTTTTCGAGTGGTGGAAACATCGCGTTACTCCCGCAGCGAAGGGTGACGATGGTTAATTATTAAGAAAACCGGGTGAATTGAGAGCAGGCGGGGTGATGGCTCGAAGCCTCTTTGTTGTGCCGCACTTAGCCACTAAGATTTATGTGTTGTTAGCTGGTAATTTATGTAGCCAGTTCCAGAGGAGATAAGGGAGACATTGCGTGTAGAGCACCTATACCAGAATGATTGGACCCGCCTCTGTTGTAATTTGAGCAAATATCAGAGTTTGGGCGGCGGGGTAAGTGAAATTCCCTTCTTCTTCCGTCTGTAAATCTTGAGAAAGGCAAACCCTTCGCCGTGAGGATACCATCAATTAACTGGTAAATTATATCATTACGGCTTTTATCGGTGGGCGGGCCGAGACCTACGCGAATGCAGCTGAAAACAATAGTATTATATTAGAGCTAACCGCCCGACTGAATATTCATAGATTTGCCGCTGGTACGAGAGGCGTATCAACTCCGAGTGCTACACATGCAAAACCCTGCTTGCTTTCAGCGACTGTGTAAACAGGAGAGCTCTATCTGCAGGCCTCGCTTCAAAACAAAGCGTACTGAAGAGGATCACATTTTAAAAGGCCCACAATGCAGTCGTTTTGTTTGGAGCCGCCCGAATGACTTTTTTTCTCTCCGTTTCCCTTAACTGGGATCCGAGAGGTGTAATCCCATCAGCTGTCCTGCCCTGATCACATGATCGAATCCGTGTACCATTCGCTGAATAGGATTCAAGTCTAGTCGCCGTAGGTATTTGCGGTTAAGGCCAATCATCCCTGGAATAGTTCCAGGATCGGCCGCCACGTTCCGCTTCGACATGAACTCATCTAACGTTTTCTTCTCTCCTGTTCACCGAATATTCATTCTGAAACTTTTAAACGTACTTAGATTGATTTTTTTTTATTTTTTAGAAAAAAAAGATGTTTAAATTAATTTAAACAATGTACTGAATCAATTGCTCCAAGAATTATTTAAAAAGGAAATTGGGAAGTAGGCTGAGAATACGTTCAAAGTCGGGTATCTCAATGTATAGCATTTCCAAGCCAAATAAAACCTTTTCTAAGTCAAATGAAACCTTTTCCAAACCAAATGAAACCTCTTCCAAACCAAATGAAACATTTTCCAAACCAAATGAAACCTTTTCCAAACCAAATGAAACTTTTTCCAAATCAAATGAAACTTTTTCCAAACATAGTGCATTTCTGTAAAGTAAACAATCGTAGATGAATGAAATATTACAAAATTTCAGAAATTCAGTCTTAGTGGTTCAATCAGTCAATGTCCGCTTAATTATCGGTTTCTCCGTGTGGGCGTGGCGAGTAGGTTGGTACCCACTCACATTCAACAGTCAGAAATTTCTCAAACTTACTTGTTTCCTATTCCAGTAAGGTGAGATCTACTTCGATAATCCTATGTCTAAAATTCATTGAATTCTCATTTTAGCAACTTCTTTATACGATAGTTACAATTATATCGATCTGAAATTTGCAGAGTATCTACCTATTTATGTAAGTACCTCATTTCCTCAATAGGTTTTATTTGATTTGGAAAAGTTTCATTTGACTTGGAAAAGGTTTCATTTGGTTTGGATAAGGTTTCATTTGACTTGGAAAAAGTTTCATTTGGTTTGGAAAAGGTTTCATTTGACTTGGAAAAGGTTTCATTTGGTTTGGATAAGGTTTCATTTGACTTGGAAAAAGTTTCATTTGGTTTGGATAAGGTTTCATTTGACTTGGAAAAGGTTTCATTTGGTTTGGAAAAGGTTTCATTTGACTTGGAAAAAGTTTCATTTGGTTTGGAAAAGGTTTCATTTGACTTGGAAAAGGTTTCATTTGACTTGGAAAAGGTTTCATTTGGTTTGGATAAGGTTTCATTTGACTTGGAAAAAGTTTCATTTGGTTTGGATAAGGTTTCATTTGACTTGGAAAAGGTTTCATTTGGTTTGGAAAAGGTTTCATTTGACTTTGAAAAAGTTTCATTTGGTTTGGAAAAGGTTTCATTTGACTTGGAAAAGGTTTCATTTGACTTGGAAAAGGTTTCATTTGGTTTGGATAAGGTTTCATTTGACTTGGAAAAAGTTTCATTTGGTTTGGAAAAGGTTTCATTTGGTTTGGAAAAGGTTTCATTTGACTTGGAAAAGGTTTCATTTGGTTTGGAAAAGGTTTCATTTGACTTGGAAAAAGTTTCATTTGGTTTGGAAAAGGTTTCATTTGACTTGGAAAAGGTTTCATTTGGTTTGGAAAAGGTTTCATTTGACTTGGAAAAAGTTTCATTTGGTTTGGAAAAGGTATCATTTGACTTGGAAAAGGTATCATTTGACTTGGAAAAGGTTTCATTTGGTTTGGAAAAGGTTTCATTTGACTTGGAAAAAGTTTCATTTGGTTTGGAAAAGGTTTCATTTGACTTGGAAAAGGTTTCATTTGACTTGGAAAAGGTTTCATTTGGTTTGGATAAGGTTTCATTTGACTTGGAAAAAGTTTCATTTGGTTTGGAAAAGGTTTCATTTGGTTTGGAAAAGGTTTCATTTGACTTGGAAAAGGTTTCATTTGGTTTGGATAAGGTTTCATTTGACTTGGAAAAAGTTTCATTTGGTTTGGAAAAGGTTTCATTTGACTTGGAAAAGGTTTTATTTGGTTTGGAAATGCTATATAAAGAGCGCCATAGGCAGGGCCGCCTCCATCCTCCACAGCAAATGCCACATAGTTTGCAGCTCACTTGTTTAGAAAGGGCGCACCTGAACCGTCTCATTGGGATGGGTATCGTTACAAAAGTATCGATACTGTATCGTATCCGAGTATCGATATCCCATATATCGTTGGGCATGAGTATCGATATTTCAAAATATCGAGTATCGATACTTTAGTTTCACAAACTATCAATATTTTCCAATAATCTCAAGATAACAAATTTTTTCAACAATTTTTATTCATTTTTTACTATTAAGAGTCCAAGCAGAGGGTTTTTCTCCAAGATATATACGTTATTTGTGCAACCAAGGAGTAATGACCCAAAAGCTTCTCTACCTTCTTCATGTTTTAGCCTGTAAGTTGAATTTTCCATAAGAACTATATCGATTCGATATTAGAAATATCGAATCCAAAGTATCGATATTCGAAAATATCGGATAGTGCAGTAACGATAGTAAAATATCGAGTATCGATACCCATCCCTACTTTTTCACTGATGTGCGATTGTAGCCTCTTGTGATCGGCTATGGCTTGCTTCTTGTTGACTTCGTTTATGGTTGGAATGCGAAGTTCTGTGTGCAGTGGGACATTTCTGGTGTACCGGTACGCATTGAAGCAACATCGCAGCACATTATTTTGAAATCGCTGTATTATATCTCGGTTACTTTGAGCAGTGCAGCCCCACAACTGCACTCCATAAGTCCAGACAGGCATGAAACGTATTGTTAAGAACTGCATACATACCAGGGGACGTCCCTTGCAACGGCGTAAAGCACTCATTCAGGCTTACATTCCAATGTATTTTGAGATAGCTGTGGGTCTGTTCGGAGAGGCAGTCCGGAACCAGTTCGGAACCAAACCGGAACAGAAAAGGGGAGGGGGATAGAGGCGGATGGACTCCTCCGGGCTCCTCCAAACCCCTCCGAACCGTTCAGGACTGTCTCCGAACAGACCATGTATTTCAAACCAAGCAAAATTCTCTCTATATCTCTCTATATTTCGTAAATAATGTGGTTTCTATGATTTGTAACTAAAATTGGTTTCTAAGAATTGTTATGCAAGAGCGACATGCGACTCTCGAATTTGTATTTACTTATGTATTTCCATTTGGGTACAGAAAATTTAATATTCCCATATGAAAAGTTAATATTACAATATGAGCTGCATTCGCCCGTGTTGGGAAACGAGTTGGAGTAATGAGTTTGTTGTTTGTATCTATGAAGCCCAATATGCGAATCCCCCCCCCCCTCCCACACACACATCCAAGCCAGCACCACAGCGGTAATACGTCATAACGTTGATTATTATTTTATCTGTTGGTTTTGGTTGGTCCCTTATTTTTCGACTTCAATTTTTTTTAACGTTCATCCTCTGAATTTTGTCTTTGTGGCCCACCATACTCACACCAGAATTTTTTTCATGGTAGGACAACGACAACCCGTGCCATTTCCAATGAAAGTTATAGTAGTGGAGAAGAACCTTGATTAATCACCTAAACTGGCGAGATTGAGGTGTGTTTAACTTATAAATCCATAGTTAAGTAGAATAATCATTTCCAAAACAACTCATGTTCTTTCCCTCCTTTAATCACAAAGTAATTTGTGCTTGCGATCGGGTGCAGACCTGCTCTTACAAAATGCATGTTCTCACCCAATGTAGTGTCGTCTAGTTTCTGCTCGTTTTCAGAATTGTCATAAGTATGGACATTACAATGGAACTGGTTAAAA
Organism: Apolygus lucorum; assembly: GCA_009739505.2. Lineage (NCBI taxonomy): Eukaryota > Metazoa > Arthropoda > Insecta > Hemiptera > Miridae > Apolygus > Apolygus lucorum. The sequence continues at coordinate 11,333,674 of CM019167.2, forward strand.
TTATCCGTAATTCTCAATAGAAAATTCTAACCCTTGTTTCTTTTCTTTCCTTCCGAAACTCCCACTGGGAGCTATAATTTAGACGTTTTCTGCGACGTATCCCATATCATGGAAAGTTCAAAGTCAATTCGGCACGGGTTAACGATGTCCTATCAGGAAAAAAATTTCACGTGAGAGTGATTTGGGTCTTGTAGAAAGGATTCAGGAGGTATGCGTTTTTCGGTCAAATAAAGGGCACCCTATTGTCCGTAGAAGATCACACCCGTATTCAAGGTGGAACATCCAAAATCCCGCGAAAATTTCCAGTGTCCTGGAAACGAAATCGCATGCGCAAACGTGTATTTACCCATAACTTCTACATTTCCCATCCGATTTCGGTGAAATTTTCAGGGATTATGCGGATTGGTATGTAGAATGTCCCCTATGAAAACCATGGCCTCCAAATCGACTGTAGCCTCCACGCATGCGCAAACATAAAATCCTTGTAACAGCTATAAAACCTACATTTTTCATCCGAATTTGATGAAATTTTTCAGGATTGTTCAGATTGGCGTGTAGATAATCCCCTATGAAGAACATCGCCCCGGAACAGCTAGCAGACACTGCAGACTTGTCACAGCCATAACTTCCACATTTTCCATCCGATTTCGAAGAAATATTTCGATAGGTATTGTGCGGGTTGACGTCCCCTATGAAGGTAGTGCAAGGTACTTAGAGATTGATGTTTTAAGATTAGCTACTATGCATCGGATCATCTATAGAATCGGTTTGTGGGTACGAGGAAGCTATGCCACACCCACTTGGCAGACTTTTTTTCCTCAAGTTTCCACCATCAATCAGGTGTCAACATTTTTTCCCTCAAATTTCATTGTAATCCTAAAAAATTGGTTACCGCTGGAAAACCGGTGAAATGGAGCATGTTTTAGCGTTTTGTAGGAATCTGAAGGAAACCGCGTTTTAGCAGGAAAAACCCCAGAAATTGACTACTTTTCAAGTTTGAGGAAGATAGACTAAAACGCAAAATCAAAAACTCAAGAAAAACTTCAAAATGAAAAAAATGGGGCTTTTTGAGTGGGGTAAAGAAAAAGAGCTACGAGGAAGAAATGAGAATTTCCCTATGAAGGAAAAGTCGTTGAAAATTACTTGTAGAATCGATTCCTGAAGTATTGTTCATTCGTTCTGGGAAAATCTATGGGGATGATCTGTAGTTTGAAGAGGCACGTAACATTCCTTTTATCTCAGGTAGTCAGAGCCCCTACTGCAGTTTTTCAAGCCAGGTAGAGGTGGGCTGCTGACTGAAGAGAGCAGATCAGTTGTTACTCAATGGGCGATAAACATCTGGCGGGATCGCGTGCGGAGTCGGAAGGACGATCGTATCCGATGAATTATGAATCGAACTGAATCAGAACGGACCGCAAATCCGAACCGAGTAGTTGAATGGAGTTTCGGGGAAGTCAGATGGTAATCAGTCAATATTATCAGAGGAGAAAGACGGTGTTTGATGAAAAAAAACAAATAGTCTTCAATCGAAGTTTGCTTCAAATAATTGTCACGCAACAGCCTCAGTTTTGATTGCTCGTGAGATCGTACCACACAAATTCCCAGCCTATTTGCATTTACTACCTTGCTATGTTCCTCCACACGGCAATTCTCCTGTACGTACGTGTACCTATCGAGCGCCTGAATATTTCATAGGCCAAGCGGATGCAGACATTCCAGTGAAAGCTACGAGAAGTTGAATCGTAACACATCACTCACAGTAGTGATTGACAAAAATAATGGTACATCCTAACCACAGTGAACCCCACATTATTGAAACAGGGAAATTCCCGAGTGGCTCCAGCTAACGCCCATGTTTCGAACGTCAAATAGACTGAGTAATTTGATACAGAAGAATTGTTAACTATAGGGCCAGGGGTCATCCAAAAGTATTCGGCGTTTTTTATTTAATACCCAATACAACGGTTAAAATACACTACAGTAGAAAAATTAATCGGAGGGAGAAAGGTCAGCGTGATGTGTATAAAAAGGAAAAAAATAACTAACATCATTGTGAGACGTGAAATAAGGAAGAATAACGTGTGAATAAGAAGCTTCAGAGGTCATTCAGAAAACTGAGGAATCTGCGGTGAACGACAGCTGGGGCTTGAGCATTTTTGCTCAAGAAACAAATGAGTTATTGCTGTTTCAATGGCGTAAGGTCGAAAATACGAAAAACATCTTAGAAGTGAAAAAATTCGGAATTTGGACAGTGATCTCCCGCGCGTTTTGTAACGTTTTCTCATTCCAGTCCCACCGGAGTCCAGCCATGGCGAGCCGCAGCTCAACAGTAAGTTTGATTCCATTTTATACCATGATAACGTAACAATTGTGTGATATTTGATCAGTCGGTTTCTAAGCTATCGTTTGATATAAAAATATGTGGGGTTATGAGTAGTTATCATGCTGATATCTCGATTTTAGTGGAGGTGTACTGAGATACACTTTGGGTTCTTATGGTAATGTGTGTGCTTCTTGAGTGCCTTGTTCTTCAAGACATATTATGATTTCGTACTTCTCGTTAGTCATTCCAAATAAGTAATTGATTTCATATTTTTGGTATTGCAGAACAATTTCAAGAGCAGAGGGGCATATATTTTATCTCTCGACCCTAGACCGAATAAGCCGTCGGATGAGGAAGAAAGTGAGGAGGAAGCTGTGGATGATGTCGAATTGGAGCGAAGAATCAATGAACTTTACGAAACTTTGCCCGATGTGGAAAGTTTGGAAGATGATTTGGTGTTCGATGTAAGCCCTTTTGAAGATGTTTTATTCCAGTATGACATGAATACGACGAATGAACCTACAGATGATGGGATTTCCGCTAGTAACCACATGGATACAACATATGAAATTGCTGCTGCCGTGGCTCCAACAGAAAGACCACAACCTGCAACCTCAGGAGTTTCTTCCATCAATATTGTCCCTCCACCCCCTGCAGTGCCATGTCACAACTCGAGAACGCGCCGCCGCCGTCAGAAACCCAAGAAGATTGTTTTCAACTGGCGTAGGAAGTCATTCCGTAAATGTGTCAAACTCCCTGACAGGGTTCGATCTTCTGCTCAGCCTGGTAGAAGCCCGATTGAGTATTTCATGGAATTTTTCACAAACGAACTTTTGGATTATATCGTGGAACAGTCTAACCTTTATGAAAGAAGGAAATTCTTGGAAAAACATCGGGCAATGACTCAGAACGATTTAAGTGATTTTCTAGCAGTTGAAATATACATGGGAGTAGTCAAAATGTCAAGTTTCAGGGACTATTGGTCAGAAGAATTGAGTTCGATAAAATTGCAAACATCATGTCCAGAAACAAATATCAAGATATTCGTAAAGCTCTGCATTTCGTTGACAATGAGAAAGAGGATGGTGGAGACCGTTTTCACAAAATAAGACCTGTCTCTGAATACCTTCGTAAAAGATTTGTAGAAATGGAACCAGACGTAAAATTTTCAGTGGACGAAATGATGTGCAAGTAGGTACAAAGGAACAAAAGCAGGAAATCGTCGTCAATACATGAAAGATAAACCCACAAAGTGGGGGTTCAAACTTTTTGTGCGATCGGGAGTGACTGGAATCATATATGATTTTATGTTTTACGCTGGTGAGGACACTTTCAGGAACATCGAATTCTCACCCAAAGAAGACTCGTTCCCTTTTACGTCAAAGGTCGTCATTGCGTTGATAAAATCTATAAAGCAACCAGCGTTAAAAGCTGTATTTTTTGATAACTTTTATAACAGCCCGGAACTTATGTATTACCATCGAAAAGAATACGGGATTCTTTCTCTTGGAACTTTGCGGGAGAATAGATCGGCAGGTGCTGCCTCCATCCTAAAATCTGAGAAAAAATTGAAAAAAGAAGGAAGAGGTGCCCATGACGAAGTTTCCGATAGCATCAGAAACGTGTCAGTCACCAGGTGGATTGACAACAAGTCCGTACTTCTTAGCTCCACGTATACGTCTTCGGAACCTGTTGGAGTTTGCAAGCGATGGCTAAGCGCTCAGAAACGTAAATGCGATGTACCATGCCCTTTTTGACCGACTTCAACGCGCCGAAGGCGCGCGAAAGAGGAGGTACTCAATTCGGGTTGTCGTGGGACGACGATTTTTTTTTTTTTTTTTTTTTTTTTTTTTTGTATGTCCGAGTCGCTTGCATTTCTTTATTCTGGTACCAATCTGTCTGGTTCTTTTTGAAATTTGTTCTACAAGTATCCGTGGTGGTCCCGTTTCAAACAGATTTCATTTTGCTTTGTTAGAAGTATCGAAAATTTGTGAATGAAGTTGAAAAACGTGGGTCCCGTTTTCGGGAATATCGGTCCGCATTCACTCTTCTTGCCCTGTGACTTCCGACTGAGTCGATGGAGGACCATTTGTGTATAGTCAAATTAAAGGTCTGATTGTAAGCTTTAAAATGATATACTATATGAGGGGGGTTCCGATAACTAAAAGGTGCTGCGGTGATGAGAAAGGGGGAAATTATACTGGGTTATTCGCTCAGAACCAGCATGAGCCATATCAAACGTGTTTATCAATGCTCGAGTATGTGAGTTTTCCTACCAAATATGAAGGATAATCATAGTAGTGTTAGTTAGGTATTCTACCATGTGGGTGTAGCGCATAGCTCTCTCAACACAATTAACACGATTGGGTAGGTAACAGTGTAGGGGATCGTCAGATCTGCATAGTGCCGTACCAAATATTAGGGATATAAATGTACAGTTAGGTGATGAGAGGGTATTCTACCAAGTGGGTGTAGCACATAGCTTCCTCCTCATCCATAATATAGTTGGGTAGGTAATGGTATAGGAGATCGTCAGAACTGCATAGTGCTGTACCAAATATTAGAAATGAAATAGTACAGTTAGATGATGAGAGGGTATTCTACCAAGTGGGTGTAGCACATAGCTTCTTCCTCATCCATAATATAGTTGGGTAGGTAATGGTATAGGAGATCGTCAGAACTGCATAGTGCCGTACCAAATAATAGAAATAAAATAGTACAGTTAGGTGATGAGAGGGTATTCTACCAAGTGGGTGTAGCACATAGCTTCCTCCTCATCCATGATATAGTTGGGTAGGCAATAGTATAGGAGATTGCCATAATTACATAGTGTCATACCAAATATGAGGTATATAGTACAACTCGGTAATGAGAGGGTATTCCACCAAGTGGGTGTAGCACATAGCTTCCTCGTCATCCATAATATAGTTGGGTAGGCAATAGTATAGGAGATTGCCATAACTGCATAGTACCATACCAAATATGAGGTGTATAGTACAGTTAGGTGATAAGAGGGTATTCTACCAAGTGGGTGTAGCACATAGCTTCCTCGTCATCCATAATATAGTTGGGTAGGTTATGGTATAGGAGATCTTCAGAAGTACATTGTGCTGTACCAAATATGAGGTATATAGTACAACTTGGTGATGAGAGGGTATTCTACCAAGTGGGTGTAGCACATAGCTTCCTCGTCATCAATAATGCAGTTGGGTAGGCAATAGTTAAGGAGACTGCCATAACTGCGTAGTGCCATTCCAAATATGAGGTATATAGTACAACTCGGTGATGAGAGGGTATTCTACCAAGTGGGTGTAGCACATAGCTTCCTCGTCATCCATAATATAGTTGGGTAGGTAATGGTATAGGAGATCTTCAGAAATACATTGTGCTGTACCAAATATGAGTTATATAGTACAGTTAGGTGATGAAAGGGTATTCTACCAAGTGGGTGTAGCACATAGCTTCCTCGTCATCCATAATACAGTTGGGTAGGCAATAGTATAGGAGATTGCCATAACTGCGTAGTGCCCTTCCAATTATGAGGTATATAGTACAACTCGGTGATGAGAGGGTATTCTACCAAGTGGGTGTAGCACATAGCTTCCTTGTCATCCATAATATAGTTGGGTAGGTAATGGTATAGGAGATCTTCAGAAGTACATTGTGCTGTACCAAATATGAGGTATATAATACAGTTAGGTGATGAGAGGGTATTCTACCAGGTGGGTGTAGCACATAGCTTCCTCGTCATCCATAATATAGTTGGGTAGGCAATAGTATAGGAGATTGTCATAACTGCATAGTGCCGTACCAAATATGAGGTATATAGTAGAACTCGGTGATGAGAGGGTATTCTACCAAGTGGGGGTAGCACATAGCTTCCTCATCATCCATACTATAGTTGGGTAGGTAATGGTATAGGAGATCTTCAGAAGTACATTGTGCTGTACCAAATATGAGGTATATAGTACAACTCGGTGATGAGAGGGTATTCTACCAAGTGGGTGTAGCACATAGCTTCTTCGTCATTCATAAATAGTAGGGTAGGTAATGGTATAGGAGATCGTGAGAACTGAATAGTGCCGTACCAAATATGAGATATATAGTGCAGTTAGGTGATAAAGGGTTTTCTATCAAGTGGATGTAGCACTTAGCTCCCTCGTCAATCATGTCATGGTTGAGTTGTTGAATTGTGTTGTCAGAACTACCAAGTACCTACGATATATGAGGGAAGTCGAACAGTTAAGGGATATGAGAGTAGATGGCTAAGAAGGAAAGTGACCCCAATACCTCCTGAAACTGATCCATAAACGGAAACTCATCTACACGTATGGAAATTGATCCGGATTACAAAATGTCGTCCACCCTATGGCTTCTAGTTCACCTTACTGAAATGATGCACAGTATTGAAGTAGATCTACATTGCGAAAACTGATCGAAAAACTGCGGGTAAATTAATTTCTGATTCAAATTGAGGACCACTAAAAAGTGAAAAATAAAAAATAATATAAAATTGAAAAATAATAAAATAAAAACCTTTTTAACAAAAAAATGGACCGACCTCAAAAATGATGTCCGTGAACACCAAAAAGGAAAAAATAATAAACTTAGCGAAAACACACTGATGTATTAGGTTGTTGGATATAAATATCTTGTCAACAGATAGTATGTTGGAATACTAAATATTATTTGTAATGTGATTCACACTCATTGTCACACTCATATCCTCCATCATACGATAGCAGTGACGTACTACCCAATAGTTTTGGAACACTTATCTCTACTCGTATTCATGTTTTGTAATACTCACCAGATCATGTGAGTATTACTTAATAACCACAGTGTATCCAGATAGGTAGGTAGGTACGCGTTGAAGTCGCCGCCGTGCCCACCTGTAGACACAAACGTCTCCTAGATGTTCTACTTACCAACATTTTATTCGTTTTCGGAAATATAGGTACATACCTTCCATACCACAGACATGCTTCCACCGAGTATATCTTTTTGTCTAAAATTGTGGACGGTTTTGAACGTTAATTAGGTAACAACGATTCCGAAGGTATGTTGCTACAATATTATATATCCACCAATAAAATAAACAGTCTCATGTAATAATAGAGTCTCAAATTACTCGTCACAACCATTCCTAGGGAGGTTCGAACTTACTATCATACCCATATGGCAGCAGAGACGTACTAGGTACCTGAAAGTTTGGGGAGCACATTCTAACTCAATGGTAGGTACTTACTCTTGTAATGCTAACCAGATCATCGAGTAAGGAAGGTGATTAGTTTGTGTCTACAGATGGGCACGGCGGCGACTTCAATGCGTACCTACCTACCTATCTGGATACACTGTGGTTATTAAGTAATACTCACACGATCTGGTGAGTATAGAATACGAGTAGAGATAAGTGTTCCAAAACTATTGGGTAGTACGTCACTGCTATCGTATGATGGAGGATATGAGTGTGACAATGAGTGTGAATAACATTACAAATAATATTTAGTATTCCAACATACCATCTGTTGACAAGATATTTATATCCAACAACCTAATACATCAGTGTGTTTTCGCTAAGTTTATTATTTTTTCCTTTTTGGTGTTCACGGACATCATTTTTGAGGTCGGTCCATTTTTTTGTTAAAAAGGTTTTATTTTATATAGTGAAAGAGTACAATCTTTTTATGGGTGGCGTGGACAAAAGTGACCATCTCATTGCTCTGTACAAAACCCCTCACAGGACGTTCAAGTGGTATATGGCACTGTTCGGCCAACTCCTGGATATGGTGTTGAACAACGCCTGGATTTTGTATAAGGAGGACAACCCTTCGTCCAAGATGCGGTTGAAAAAATTCAGGTTGGACGTGGCGAGCTCATTACACCTTTGGAACAGGAAGAACAAGACCTCAAAGACGACCACTCCTCCCAGTAAGAGAGCTCCAGTTGTTGCCATTGCGTACCCAGCTGTGAGACTTGATGGCACGCACCATACTCCTGCTTTCGGTGACCGAGGGAAATGCAAACATCACCAAAATATACTGCAAAAAGTGTGGCATTCGCCTGTGTTTTGTGCCTGACCGGAATTTTTTCGAAATATTTCATGAATCCATCTCATAATTCTACAGAAGTGAGATATTACATTCATGAAATATTTCATGATTATAAGCATACTAACTTCCCAATTTTATATGTAGATTTTTTATTTGATCTCATATTTCTCTCTTAGTTATTTGGTCTCATAATTGATCACTCATATCGGTTTTCCCACACGTTTCAATGTTTATTTCTAAGGCTCTTGTTTCGCTCTTTTACGTTTTTAATTATTTGTCAAAGTTACCTACATAATGTATTACCTATTACGTAACCTTTTTCCTAAGTAAAATAAGGTATTTTGTTGAGACTGTATTTCCTAGTCAATTTGTGACTGCGTTCCAAACAAAAGTAGGGTAAGTACCCTGTAAATACGATTTTTCTAAGTCAATGTAACTTTTGTGCCTAACAAAACTAGAATTTATTATAAACAATGACTTGTCAAAAGTTGAAATGTACCAAATGTAATTGATCTCATGATTTATACCTCACTTAGTAATAATTATGATGAAGTTTTAATAAAAAGTTTGTTACCTAAGTCGTTCACCTTCTATTACCATAAGAGCCCAAAGTGTATTCAAATACACCGTTTACAAATTTGCACTTTTTGAACACCTAAAATTTTTTAAACATCTTTCATTGTCATTTTCTTTTATTTTGAGACATTTTTAGCTAAAATAGAGGAAAAAGTTATAGTTTTGGCGAAAATTTGGATCCTTGGGTTCATTAGGGTTAAGGGGTTTAAAAAAGTCAAAAGACAAAAAAGTCGCAAATTAGTTGTAGAATCAATCCCCAGGCTATGGCAGGAACACAGGTGTTACACCCTGTATATCAAGTGAGTGTAGCACATAGCTTCCTCTTCATCCATAACATTTTGTGTTTTTGTTGTATAATGAACTTTCAATTTTGAGTTATCAATTTCCTTCTGGAACTGTCAAGTTGTTACCCAACTCTATAACTATATTGATTGGTCTTAAAATCCGATCATGGAAAAGTCATGTTCTTCGCATGGGGAATAAAGAAACGTAATAAACTGTTGTGTAATAATTGTTTATACTTCATAGGTCGGAATAGTAGTTCGCTTATACTGAAGGAAATGTCGGCATTGATTCCGAGTAGAAGTGAATCCTTGGAGTTTGTAAAGATCCGTCAGTGAGTTAAAGCAAACGTTAGCACAGATGAAGGCCGTGAAATGGAATTCAAGGAGGACAAGGGAAAACGCTCTTACGAGGTCGCAATAGAGTACGACTAAAGCGGTGCCAAGAAAGGGGGCAGTAATGTTGAACGGGTGTTCTAAAACCAATTACACCATTTTAAACCTCCCTGAGCTCCCAATAAGGTGGGCTGGCGTCACATTAAGGAGAAGTGTTGGTATGCTCGCGAACGGAAACGCCGCTCCCTCGGAATAAATATAGTAAGAACGTGTTTAATTTTCCACGTGATTGTGTTCAGTGATAAACGATTCCCATCGCATGCAAGAGTAACCTTTTCCTGGCGTATAAATAAATTATGGAAACGAATCATTCACGAGTAGCAGGGAACACCTGTTACGAGCTCCATACAACTCGCATACGAGAAGGAGCTGATTGGAAGCACAAGCCTTTCACCTTTGAAGGTGAAAAATCGCGGATTTGCCTCTCTTATGTGAATCGAGGCCAGAGGCACCCCAAGTCGAAGGATCTCAGGCACTTTATACCTACTCGTACTCGTGTACCCATAGGATGTAGGGAAATGGAACGGAAAACATCGATATTTGTCTATGCCTTCATACCAGTTTTGCTATGTTTCTAGTACCCAACATTGATATTGTTAGTTCTCTTGTCAAGTTTTTTGGTTTATTGTTTTCAATAATGAACCTTTGGAATCGACCAAGGAAAAAAAAATTTAACCCCCTCAAAATTTTTTTGGTTTACGTTTCAAGGTACGTAGAATCCAAAAATCGAATAAGAACGCTGCAAATTATTACACAATGGTTTATTATTTTTTATTTTTCTATATAGATCACTCGTCTGCAAAGCCACTAACCATCCAACATGAAGAAAAACATCGATCGCATTTCAGTCAGCTTTAATTTGAACGGAGATTAGGCCTCTTTTGCGATTCACACTCGTGTTTCTGAATTATCGTACGTCCAAACATTAAATTCTCCTAGTGAGCGAACGGTTTGTCCTACAGAGCTCCGGGTGGTCTCAAAAAATTCTATAGAATCTTAAATTGAAGGAAAAACAATACCGTTATATCGAAATTTTTTGAGTTAGGGCGTTTTCAAACCTTCAAAATTGATTTTGTAACCCTTAGAAGTGACCTACATCAACCAAGATCTTCGGGGCACAACTAGACCCCAAATGGAGCCTACATACCAAAGTTCATCAAAATCGGTCAATAGTAAGTGGCAAAAGTGCCGCGTACGGCGGACGGCAGACGGACGGCCAAATTTTTATTCGAATTTTGGATTCTACGTACCTTGAAACGTAAACCATCAAATTTTGAGGGGGTGTTAAAATTTTTTTTCTTGGTCGATTCCAAAGGTTCATTATTGAAAATAATAAACCAAAATTTGGCCGTTCGTCCACCATACGCGGACTTTCCTTAGTTCCATTGGACCGATTTTGATGAAATTTGGTATGTTAGCTACATTTGGTGTGTTTTTTTTTCAATTTAAATTAGTAGTGAATTTTTCGAATCGAATGAGACCAGCCAGAGCTCTGTAGGACCAACCGTTCGCTCCCTATGAGAACTTAAGGGTTAGTTTTACGATAAATCAAAAACACGAGTGTGAATCGCAAAAGAGGCCTAATCTCCGTTCAAATTTTATCCGATCAAAATTCAATTGTTGTTCGTATTTTGAGTTGTACTCTGTTTGCGTCCTTAGCAACCAGTATACGAATTTCCTAATTTTTTTCTTTTCGAATACTTCATTTTATGTGATATAGTTAAATATACAAACAGTGGTGTCAAACCGATTTTGTAATTTATATTTTTTTACCAATCAGCTTGCATATCTTTTTAGTGATATGTGCCTTGATAATTTTACTAAAGCGACAACAAATTAAGACTCTATTTTAAATAGTTTTAAATACAGCATTTTGTGTGAGTATTAACCTTTGTTATTCTAAAATGAGCTCTATTTACAATTTTAGAGCCTACTGCTATGACAAATTGATGATTCTCGGTAATGTTTAAAATTTTCTTCACGCTACCTTTAAAGTCTCACTGATTAGCGGTATCTTTCTAGGGTTAAGTGCAATTCAGTGTGAGCCACCTGCTGCTGCAGGTTCTTGCATCTTGGTTCTGAGCAACCATGGAAATAGCTCTGAAGGGAGCACGCATCCATTGATATCCCTCACCCGTTCGACTTGGACACCACAGTCACCTCTTGCATAATGTAGAGCCGATTGACGATGATAAGAGATACAGCGAGGAATCCACGATATGATCCCTTCGACGGCGTCAACTCGTGAGGGAGGCTTGTTGAAGTGTAGAGGACGTCGGAGATCTTCATCTTCTCTGATGGCGCCACTTGGCCTTCCGAGGGTTCGTCAGTGACCGGCGACGTTCGTGATGTGTAAGCTTAACGTTCTTTAATGCGGAGAAGAAGGGCGCCTGAGGATCGATGAGGATTTCTCTCAAAGACCCCTTCGGGAGGTTTTCGGTCAACTCATGCTCTTCACAGGCAACTCATGCTGGTACGCAGAAATACCGGCAACTCATGCTATCATATTATTAGCACGCATCGATTTCCATGACGAAGTTACACCCTGGAAAAGTTGCCCAGATTATCCAAAACGCAGTTAATCTAGATGGAAATTCTCGTTTCCATTAACCGATTATTTATTGGTCAGACCCAAGTAAGGGTCCTTATGCAATTAGTCTGGGGTGAAGGAGGACAACGCTCAACGGAGAAAAGAAGTCTGCGAAGTGGATGTGCCACATAGCCTCCTCGTACCCATAACCCGATTCTATCGATGATTCTAAGCATAGTGGTTGATTTGTAGTTATTTTAGTGGTTGAATTTAGTTAAACTAAATTCGAGTGGACTGTGATGATTATGGTTATAGGTAAAGATTTCACACAACACAAGAAGAAGGGAAAATTAAGTTGTAAAACGTTGTGTGATGGGCCGCTGGCCTAGATCGCTCAAATCCGACCTGAACAAAAGGGTATATAGGGCTGATATTAGAATTGTCTGTGTAAGGTAACAAGGTAGGTAATACGGGATTACGACGAGAAATAACTCCACTCACCGATGGTGTCTGCAGACGGTACTTACCCCGGCCGGGGTGTGAAACGTCGAGAAGTTCAGCGAAGAGGCAAAGCAGAAGGGTGCAGAAAAAGGAGCACACAGACAATGCGTGGGAGACCTAAAGCTCGCGGTTTCTCCGTGTATTATTTCGTGGATTTACGCGGTTGAGATTTTATGGTTAAAGGTGGGGTAATTTAACCACACTTTCAAAAACTGAGATTTATAAATTATTTGCGGGGTGACAATTATAGAGGCGGGTTAACGGAGCATAGACGTGGCAGCTACGGCGACTGAGATTGGACTGGTGCTTCAGTGAGCGGGAGGGGTTCAGTCAGGATCAGCCTGAATGTACATGAGACCAATAGTTGGTCTATGGTCTATTATCTATGAGTCCAATGTTCTATTTCTAGCCTATTAGGCCAAAACAGTGGTTTATCTCAAAACATCAATCTCTAAGTACTACTTTCATAGGGGACCATCTGATAGGCAACCCGTACAATCTCTGAATATTTCTTCGAAAACGGATAGAAAATGTAGAAGTGATAGCTGTTTCAATGAAATTCATGTTTGCGCCTGCGCAGCAGCTACTATCAGTCCGTGGGTAGTGATTTTCATAGGGGACCGTCTATGTACATGCTGACCCGCACAATCTTTGAAAATGTCAATGAATTTGGACCATAACTTCGCACAGTTGTTATGCCTGTTACAAGGAGTTCATGACAGACCGACAGTTGATCGGCAACCGTCACAATTCGGACGAACAATTTACAATTTCGGCTGTTACGAGGATTTTACGTTCGCGCATGCGCTGAGGCAATTATTGATCCGGGTGTGATGATTTTCATAGGGTTACTTTGTAAACTGAGGTTACTTTGCTCCGCTATTTTAACCTTTTTTTTCGTTTTAGGTTTTTGGTGAGTTAGCTTGATTCAATTGAGCCGATTAGTGGCCTCTGTGGGGTGGCTGAACATGAAATGAAAATTCACTTGATATGCATTGTAATAAATAATAAATTCTATTGAATTTAATTGAATATAATAGAAAGGAAACACAGTCATTTTACGGGAAAGAATCTGTAGGTATATTTATAATTATGATCACATTTCAGCTCAATCGAATCTCAAGTAAACCCATGTTCACAGTAATTAACGAAGTTGGGTTTGAGGAGAGATGAAAATAAAACTTGGCTAACAAGATAACTGAGATTCAACTAGTACGCGCTCAAAATCATCTTTATCACACCCAACCTCCTCTGTATTCCTCATGACCACCTCCCGACGTGTCGATTAAATTAGCCCTCTAGAGTCGACCACTGTTGAGATTTATAGAAACGGGTGAAAGATGTCAACGTCGAAACATGGCGGCTTTTTATCGTTGTTGGTCCTTACAGAACACCAAGTTAAGCGAAACCACTCTTGTAACTACTCTTATATTCCTTATAGAACCCCCCCCCCCCCACCATTGGGTCCAGACAGTGCAAAACATGTGTCCGTCATATCACGTGCCCTTCTTATAAACACAACACGGCCTATACAATCAAAAGGAATATGTACGTTTTGCTCCATCTCTACTCTGAGTTGATACGTTCCCTTGAAAATCCGGTTCCTAAGACACATTATGCCATCTTCAAATTCCCTGATCATGAGCGTTGAGTGTGGAAGCAGTCTGAGGCGAGATTGGAAATGACAGGAATATTGGAAGATACTGTTAAAACTTGAGCTTCAGTCCCAAAGGCACAACCTGAATGAACGAAAGTACCAGGCCTCTGTACGACAACTCGAATCATGATAATATTCTTCGAACTTTAAGTGGATAATTACCCCTATAAATCGGTCTTTAGAAAGTTGCACTTCAACGTCAACATACCTACCTCTGAGTTCCGTACGCTCAAAATAATCCAGTGCGGTTCAAGGCGAATTTTTGAAATTTCAACGTCACAAGGAAGAATTACTGCACGTCAAATTCCGCGTTTTCGTGGACAAGTGACACTGGAGTACGTACCACTTTACCCGGTCGTTTGTTGCACGATTTTTGTGCTGGTGCATTTTTTAAAAACATCAAAAAACGCTGCAAATTATTACACAATGGTTTATAATTTTTTATTTTTCTATACAGGGTGTTTCACGAAAAGGTTACACCCCCTTCATTTCCGCAAAATACAGCGTACAAAATTCCGACCAACGCAATTCTTCATGATTTTTTGTGAGGATCTCAGGAAAAATACTTTTGCGCAAAAAAGTTGCGCGCAATCGTGCGCAATTGACACTAACTTCATTTTTTCAAATGTAAGAAAAACCCCCCTTTTTTATTACAGATTCGTATTCTACGTCTAAATTCATAAAAAATTCATACCCGAATCGATTTGTTTTATTGCGCGCAACCTTGCTTTTTGAACGCTCTAAGTTGCGCAACTCCACAATTTCACAAAAATTAGGTTTTGGAGAACCCTTAGTGTGGCCCATGTTTTTTCTTCATTTTTTAACGCTAAATCACACGGTGACATCCGTTTTTCAATTTGACTTGAATTTTTCTAAATGTTGGCCAAAAAGCCGGTTGTTATTAGTGAAAAAATCGCTCTTTTTAAATCATTATGAGTTTTTAGGCAATTTTATTCAGTTCAAGCATGATCGTGCTGCCAGTTTTTATTTTTAACTCCACCGTAGACGGCCCCAAGCCCGTGGTTCAAAAGGAGGTGAGAAAATAAAAATAAACATGATTTCGACCACAAAACTGATGTTTTCGTGAAAGAAATGTTAATTTTTCCTCTTGAAATCTTGGTCTTCCTCAAAACGGATGACACCCTGTGATTCAGCGTCAAAAAATGATGAAAAAACATGTGCCACACTAAGGGTTTTCCAAACCTAATTTTTGTGCAATTGTGGAGTTGCGCAACTTAGAGCGTTCAAAAGC
Organism: Apolygus lucorum; assembly: GCA_009739505.2. NCBI lineage: Eukaryota > Metazoa > Arthropoda > Insecta > Hemiptera > Miridae > Apolygus > Apolygus lucorum. Next base: position 11,349,243 of record CM019167.2, read on the forward strand.
GAAATAAAAAAAATCGGTTCGGGTATGAATTTTTCATGAATTTTGACGTAGAATCCGAATCTGTAATAAAAAAGGGGGGGTTCCATTTGAAAAAATGAAGTTAGTGTCAATTGCGCACGATTGCGCGCAACTTTTTTGCGCAAAAGTATTTTTCCTGAGATCCTCACAAAAAATCATGAAGAATTGCGTTGGTCGGAATTTTTTACGCTGTATTTTGCGGAAATGAAGGGGGGTGTGACCTTTTCGTGAAACACCCTGTATAGATCACTCGTCTGCAAAGCCACCAACCATCCAACATGAAGAAAAACATCGATCGCATTTCGGTCAGATTTAATTTGAACGGAGATTAGGCCTCTTTTGCGATTCACACTCGTGTTTCTGATTTATCGTACGTCCAAACATTAAATTCTCCTAGTGAGCGAACGGTTTGTCCTACAGAGCTCCGGGTGGTCTCAAAAAATTCTAAAAATTCTATAGAATCTTAAATTGAAGGAAAAACAATACCGTTATATCGAAATTTTTTGAGTTAGGGCGTTTTCAAACCTTCAAAATTGATTTTGTAACCCTTAGAAGTGACCTACATCAACCAAGATCATCGGGGCACAACTAGACCCCAAATGGAGCCTACATAGGTACCAAAGTTCATCAAAATCGGTCAATAGTAAGTGGCAAAAGTGCCGCGTACGGCGGACGGCAGACGGACGGCCAAATTTTTATTCGAATTTTGGATTCTACGTACCTTGAAACGTAAACCATCAAATTTTGATGGGGTGTTAAAATTTTTTTTCTTGGTCGATTCCAAAGGTTCATTATTGAAAATAATAAACCAAAAGTCTGCCAAGTGAGTGTGGCATATAGCTTCCTCGTATCCATAACCCAATTGAATCGATGAGAATGACAACAGTACATGTCCCCAATCAGCTTATCGAGATATCAGGTGTCAAAGGTTTGGTTCTTGTATGAATCACTCTCAGTGTGTTTAAGGATTGATCAATTTATCAGATATTATACTTTCGAGTGTGGTTAGCATACTACTCTTGTGCTCAATGCGTAGTTCTACTGGTTACAACCGACAAAAAGCCATTTTTCAACAATCGTCAAAAATGGACTTGTACTGTTTTTATTCTCATCGATTCAATTATATAGATGATCCGATGCATAGTAGTTAATCTCAAAACACCAATCTCTAAGTACCTTCCACTACCCTCATAGGGGGCCATCTACACGCTAATCTGGACAATCCTAGAAAATTTAATCAAATTCGGATGAAAAATTAAGTGAGTAGATGTATGCGATTGGATCAAAAAAATACTTAGCCTCGGCTGGGATTCGAACCCGGGACCCCTGGGGGACAGTTCTATGCGCTACTTCTGACCTATTGAGGCCTAGTAATGTAATGAATAGGATTTGAGATTCTCACAGGGGACCATCCCTCTATGAATGAATCCCTCTATGAAGAACCATTCTCTATGATTTTCATAGAGGACCATCTAAACACTATTCTGTAACATCCCTGAAAATTTCATTGAAATCGGATGGGAAATGTAGGAGTTATGGCCGTTACAAGGAAATTCACGTTTGCACAAGCGCAGTGGCTACTATCAGTCCGAAGGTGGTGATTTTCATAGGGGACCATCTAAATACTAATATACAATATCCCTGAAAATTTCATTGAAATCGGACAATAACTTCGTATAGTTATGCCCGTTACAAGGAATTCAAGACAGACACATAGACTGACAGACAGACACGGAACCAAAATTGTTCAAAAAGGTCTAAAACGCAAAACGCGAATGAAAATTTTGATTTTGGAGAACTTTTTTTTTCATCCTTGAAAAGTGAAAACAAAGCTTCCGCTACCGTGGTAGACTCGGAAGCAATAAAAACATAAACATGGGTGGACAGCAAAGCTTCCTCATCCTCAAAAATCTGTTGATTCACATCAAAATCTATTGATTTAATCAGAATCTGTTGGTTCTTTGATCAGACCTACTTACTGATAGGTACCTAGGTACTTGGGACCGCTGAAATGGGCCGTTGTATAATAATTTGCAGCGTTTTTCTAGTCCAGTAGAAAAAAAATCCGTTCTGAACGGCGCAATCCCAGGTTTGGTTGATCTTTTGTGAAACGATCAACATCCTGATCCGCGGATCTTAATCCAATTTTGGCGCAGAATGATCCGCGGTTCATCCACTCTCGTAAAACCGGTCTCATAAGAATTGGTTATTATTTTGTATTTATCCTGTGTGCGGGGTATTTATGTGTGGATGTGTGTACGTGAGTGTGAGGTGGGAAGAACGAAGGCGTCAACCACAATAAAGTTGGAGGGTTCCGAGGCGGATTCCTTTTGATCGCATTGTGCCGAACGCTCCTTTATTTGATTCGGCAAAGAGTAGAAAAACCCATAAGGATAGAAATATTCGGAAAGACATCGCTATTACCGAGTGTTTTGCGTCCCGCTCCCTTCCCTGCATATAAAATATTGGTTGTGTGTGCCTTCTCGTATTATCTATAGTACGCCTTGACCGAATTTTATTGTTTCTCGGAGTGTCTTCCCCTCTCATACCCCGTTCTTTCGCTTATGATACCTAACTTTATTGTCTCTCCTCCAACTATGTTATTGAGGGGAAAAGGGAAGCACGGCCTTTGCCGTAACACAATTTCGATTGATCTGGCGTCGTCTCAGGAGAAAAAGATACATAGAATACATATTCTTCAAGGTTTTATAGATGAAAGGTAGAAAACCTTTCATTGTTTATACAAGGACTCTTTTCCAGATTGTATCGAGCAGAGAATTCCCCCGGGTAGATAACAATAACAACGAAAGACGCGGAATATAGATATTATGAATTTCGGCAGGGAATCCCTGCGTTCGTCGTATTTTCAATTCTCTCTCGAACGGGGTTTGATTTTCGCATTATTATTTGAAAAAAAACGAAGGCCCACACCTTTTCAGCCTAAATTTTTTATCGATTAAATACGTTATAAACATGGAAAAAAAACATCCTCTACAGTCCTGAGTTTGCAGTAATAATATTTTTTTTATTTTTTTAAGGTTATCTTGTGTTTGGGGGCTCAAATAACTCGAAAAATATCATACTTCAAAAAAATTGTATTTTACCAAACGTCCATTTAAATGGATACCAAGACTGTATCGACCCCCCATTCTAAGTAACAAATCACAGTATAGTAAATGTATTTCGTCGTTATTAATTAAAAACGCTGCAAATTATTACACAAATGTTTATTATTTTTCTATATAGATCACTCGTCTGCAAAGAACACGGCTTTGCCATTGTTACCCCCAACCAACTTGAAGAAAACATCGATCGCATTTCGGTCAGCTAAAATTTGAACGGAGATTCGGCCTCTTGTGCGATTCACATTCGTGTTTCTGATTTATCGTAAGTCCAAACAATATATTTAGACACACATTTACATTCACATTTCATCAACGTTTTTAGACATTTTTTCATCTTTTCACATGTTTTTTCTGATCAAACGAAAATCTCCACGGTCTACTCATCACCATAGCTGTTTGGCGCTGGCTTTGACGGCAAACAAACCATTTTCTGTCATCACTTGGACCACATCTCGACTTTCAAAAATTCCACTTGTAAGAGGTTTTTTGCGTTTTCGCCCCTCTGTGCAGCGTGGCGGCCTGGGCGGCTGACGAGTGGGGAAGAGGAGCACACTGGAAGACCTCTTCAAGGCTCTTCTGTTCTTCCTCTCTCACTGGTTTCAGCATCTGAATTCCTGAACATCTTTCGTTCGACTATAATTATAATCGCGGCATTGTCAAATATTATTCGCCGTATTTTTCATTACCACAGGAAGATTTCTTCTCGTCCCTAAGAAGAAAAAAAGCAGCGAAATAACGAAGTAAAAATAACCCCCGTAAATCACTTGACTTACGCGTTCTCTCTTGAGACATCGATCCTGAACTGGAACGGTTTTCCCTGCAAGGAGGGAAATATCCCGAGACGTAACGATAGATTGAATGTATAAGCGAGCCTCTATTTTTATGGTGGCTCCACATGAACGTAGATTAGCGTGACTTTAATACCACCGCTCCCTCAGGCTCAGGCCCCACCCAGCTAATGTGCATTCTATAGAGGAAAGAGGTTTCCTCGATACCGGTTCCGTGATATAAAATCAGGGCCACTTTGGATCTCGATTAAAGAATTCTATTAGCATAACAACTCAGATAAATCGTTAGCATTTCGGTGCGCTCAATCGAGGTCGTTCAATTTTCCTTTTTTTGAAGACGGGTTTTCGGCTCGGATTTCATGTCGCCTGATGTACCTGTAAATTGGATAGGTTAAGAGCGTTTCAATATTTCCGTTTATTCGAAAAATATGGGTACTGATATCGATAAAATATCGAAAAAAGTATTTAATAAATAGTATTATTCGATACTTCAAACTTTTTGAACAAAATTGCATCATATCTCCTGATGCTAGTAACTACCTTCTGAGTAGTGATACAGGAAGAAAATTATCTTTATTGAAATAGGCAAATAGGGAAAGAAAAGACTCAATAAAAGAACATCAGGAATAATTACTGAAAAATTTCTTACATACCTACATCTACGTTGTTACTTGTTATACTGTATAAACTACACCATTACTAGTTGCTTCCGAGTCTATCAAGGTTGCAGAAGCATTGTTTTCACTTTTCAAAGTTAGAAAAAAAATCCCCAAAATCAAAATTTCCATTAGGTAGTGTTTTAGGTTTTAAACCTTCCTGAACAATTTTGGTTTCGTATCTGTCATGAAATGTAACGGCAAAAATGTACGAAGTCATAGACATTTCGATTAATCTTCAGGGATTATACGGATTGCGGTGTAGATGGTCCCCTATGAAAATCTTGGCCCCGCGACTGATAGTAGCCACTGCGCATGCGCGTGCGGGCATTCCCTTGTAACAGCCATAACTTCTACATTTCTCGTCCGATTTCGATGAAATTTTGAGGGATAGTTCAGATTGGCGGGTAGATGGGTACCCTGTGAAGGTAGTGCAAGGTCCACTGAATGATAAAATCCTTCTTCGCCGAGCTTTCGGCTAACATATTACCTTCTTCAGGGCTCGAAGGATGGTTTACTCAGTGAGCATTTCGAAGGGGGTTGCTGGAGATGCCACCAACTCAATGTTTTGAGATGTTCTGTATATTTTTTCCAAAAAGTACACAAATCTACTTTTTTATAATTTTTGTGACTTTACCTCTCTCGATTTCGTTCTTGAAATAACTATCTTTAGTTGTTTGAAACTTGAATAAAACGCTTTAATATTTTCCTACTTTAATGTTCAAATTGTTGAATGCTTTTTCCAACTAGGTATTCCTTAAATTCAATGCATATTCGTTCAGACTAACTTCTACACTAAAATCGTCAGTGAATAATGGAACACAGTTGAGCATCTAGTACAATATACTTAGTGAAATTCAATCTCAACCAAAATACTTCACCACATTGGTAACAATATTTCTCGTTACCACCCATTAAGCCTAGCTTAAACGGCCACCAGCGACCGTTCAACTTTAGCCTTAGTTTAGCTCTTATCAGGAACTAAAAGCGTAGTTTAGGAACTTGTACCCCTGCCCTAAACCGCAATCTCCGTTTAAACAGTAGTTTAATGGATGAGTGACGTTTAAACGGGTCTTGTACCCCCCCGCCTTTACTCAATAGCCAGGGAGAGGGAATAACATTTTTCTTGTTAGGCTGCAGAGAAGTTGTGCTGAAAGCCTGGGAAACTCTATCGGTTATCTCACTCATCGGATCCCAACGACTCGATGGTCGGCCCGATCCGAGTTTTCTATCTTATGCAGAAAACCCGGTTTAATTTTGAGTTAAGCCGAGCAATAAATTTGAAACGAGAAGTTTTTTCTTTCCTCCGAAGCAAGACAAACAAACGATTCTTTCTTCGTTTTTCATAAGGCTGAAGAAGGAGGAAGCAAAAACCCCGACTTGTTCTCGGGAAGGAGCGGGTTCATCTGGCACAGTCCGGATCGTCTGTTTTTATAAGGGACTCGAGGGCGAAAGATGAAGGGAGGGGTAGGGTTGAAAGGGACTTAGTGGCAAGTTGCAAGTGGATAGAAGAGAGGATGCCCTAATCCACGCATGAGCTTCCGCGCTTCGCCGTAAACTACAGTGTTAACACTTCCCTGTTTTATGATACCTTCTCTTATCTCCCTGGGGAGCGTCTCAGGAAGCTCGCTTTTTGATGTCCCGATCAGCTGCTACTGTGTTTCTTGATTAGCTTCAGGATGTGGAGAGCTGGAGGGTCTGCAATTTAATCAATGCCCCCCCATCCGCTCTATCGGACTTTTATCACCTCCAATTTTCCCACTCCGAAGGAGTGTACTGGAAAGGGAATGGAGGACCTGAATATGTATGGCTGTAAGTTCTGAACATTCTTTCGAACGAGCTTAACCCTCATCCAGGTAAAGTAACCACAGGTGAGACCTCTACTCGATTTTTTGGTTCATAATTTTCAAAAATAAATCTTTGGAATCGAGCAAGAAAACGTTGCGGTGCAAATTGAGGAGTTTGATTTCAAAAGGTACTAAAGACCATTTTTATCGAAATTGAGTTAACACGTTTTTGGGTTTTAGGGGGGTAGTTCAGTTCTTCACAAAAATTCGATCGTTTTGGAGCATAAGATAATTTGTTCCCTTGAAAAACATGAGTGAATATTCCGTTTAATTTCAAAAGGAACTTACTGTATCCAGCACTATGACGGTCTCTTCAGTCGCGGTGTAGCCGTCACGGAGTAAACATCGAAGGTACGGTTGATTTGATATTAGCAGTGATTTAATTGGTTTAAAGTGAATCTTGGTTAATACTTCATTGGTGTAACAGCATAACAGATTGCAGTACTCACAGGAACAAACCAGTTGACACGATTTGTAAGGTAAAACAAACGTTATTTCTACTTGGTTTTATTCACGTTTATTGGATTGAGTGGCCAGGAGACCGACCTATTGACAGCGGATTGGCAGGGGGAATCCCCGCTCCACCCGTGGTCCGTCACCTTCTCCTTCACGATTCGTCACCAACACTTCAATTGACCTTCAACTGATCCCCACCGTGAGTAGTTCCGAGCTCCCCTCTTTGTGAGACTTATCTCCTAAAAGGTGCGTCTGATCGGCGAGATCACAGGTTACAGACCGTCATATTACCTACTAAAACTCGCAAGTCGATGAGTAGTGGGTCATCTACAGAGAGCCTGAATTTGGTCGCAGGTAAAAGGGAACGCTCACCGGAAGAGTCGCCTCGTGCATCGAAGAGAGTACAAGCAGATATGGGTGACGAGGTGGGGAGGATGAGTTTGAGGGATTTGATGGAGGAATTCGGAAAATTGATCGATGGAAAAAATTTGGCCACTAAATCGGATGTAGAGGACATAGCAAAGAAAGTGGAGTTAGTGGCGTCAAAAAATGAAGAATTAGAAAACAAAATAACGAAGTTATCACAGAAAAATGAAGCATTAGAAGCTCACATCACTCGTCTAGAGGATCGCTCTAGGAGGTCCAATTTGATTTTTAAGAATATTACCAAATCCCCGAACATGGACCCAAAACAAACAGTGTTCGCATTTTGTAGAGAAGTACTCCAACTCAGCGAAGAGAATATAAGCATTATCTATGCTACCTATCTCGTTAAAGGGGCGAATTTCAGCCTGATTCTTGCTGAGTTTGCTGATCCTAGAGATGTGTCCATTATATTGAAAGGATCTGTGCGATTGAAAGGAACCGATTATTCTGTCCAGCAGGATTACTCGGACGCTACTCGAAAAGTTCGAGCTGAATTGTTCAAGGCAAAGAAAGCTATTCTGATCAAGAACAAAGACTTGAAGATGTCTGTATTTAGAGATACTTTGTGGGTGAATAATGAGCGATTTTTTTGGGATGCAATCGGAGGAAAACTTAGAGGAAGAAATGCTGCAATGGCAGAATCGCTGAACGCCCTTCTTCCTACCCAGGATCAGATTGAATCGGACTCCTGACTATTGGATGGACAGCAAATTGAAAAACGGAAGAACGACAAAGGCAATCGCGGAGTCAAATGTAAACAGCAAATAGTGAGTGTACATTCAAAATTGAAAATTCTTACTTATAATATATTCGGACTAGATAGTTCTATTGCAGATCCAAATTTAAAAAAATATTTGCTGCAATTTGATGTATTCTGTTTGATAGAAACATTTGTAGAAGAAAGCAATGTAAATAAGTACAAAAATAACTTCAACGAGTTTAATTTAAGATGGATTCCAGCAATACGTAGATCTAACTTTGGGAGAGCAAGTGGGGGTTTACTGCTGGGGTATAAACGGAGTATAGAAAAGTGGGACGTCAGTTTTGAATACGTCCAGGGGCAGGATTTGTTTCGTATTTCCGCGAATGAGGAAACAGTATTATTGGTCCCGTTTTACATCAATTGCAACAAATGGAGTGACGATTTTGAACGATTGAAGTCATTGTTAAATAATTTGCATACGAGTAAAAGCATTTTGATGGGGGATTTAAATGCTAGGGTCGGAGAGCTGCAGTCCTATAATACGGATATAGATCTGGGGGGTGAGAATTTAGAACACGTAAGATCTTCAAAGGATAAGGCGGTGGATTCGCGGGGTAAGAAATTGGTAGAGTGTATGGAAGATCATGGTCTTCTGATTTTGAATGGTAGGACGCAGATGGACAAGGAGGGGAAATATACCTATCTCGGAGTAAATGGGAGTTCTGTTATAGATTTGTGTGCAGTGTCATTGTCAGCAATTGGGCTATTAGGATCATTTGCGGTGGGTGGTCAATGTTATTCTGACCATATGCCAATCGAGCTGGAGCTTGAGGTTGAACAGGAAATGGGGGGTGGGGATGATGGGGGATGGAGGAGAATATGTTGGGGGAAAATGGACGTAAAAAAGTATAATCGGAAGATAGATGATAAGCTAGGGCAGTGTGAATCAGGATTTAGTGGGGTCAGGTCAGCTATCATTAGTAGCGTACCTATGAAAGTTATTAATCGGGGAGACACGGTGGACAAACCTTGGTTCGATTATAAGTGTAGAAATGCGAGAAAAAAGATGTTCAGTTTGCTAAAATTGTGGAGAGATACCTCATCTGACTTGGTGAAAGCAGATTATTTTTACGCACGTACCAAATATCGGAAAATCTGCAAAGAAAAAAGTGTTTCATACTTGAATGATGCATGCGAACAATTTGGAACAGTAAAAGATTCAAAGGAATGGTGGCTCTTGGTTAAACGGTTTGTATATAAAAGAAAACCAGTACAAATTAGCAAGATAAAAAAAGACGTATGGGTCGAACATTTTCAAGCATTATACGCACAAGATTCGGGTATAGAGTGCACAGTATTCGTACGGCCATGGGTAGAAAATGAATTGGATCGACCATTTTCTATGGCGGACTTGAAACGGGTCTTGGGGTCAGTGAAGGGAGGAAAGTCACCAGGTCCGGATGGTATACCTTATGAATTCTTCAAGAACGGCTCAGATCTTCTATTTTCGATCGTATTGAACCTTTTCAATGATTATTACGAGAGTGGGAGGGTGCCAGAGGATTTCGGGGGATCAATTATATACCCATTGTATAAAAAAGGGAATACGGAATTACCTACGAGCTACCGAGGGCTGTCATTTATGGATGCAGGGGTAAAGTTGTACACAGGGATGCTAACAGATCGATTAACGGATTGGGTGGAAGAAAAAAATCTCTTGTACGAAGGACAGGCGGGTTTTCGTAGAGGTAGATCAACAAACGATAATCTCTTCATACTGTGGAACGTGGTAAAGTGCTGGACGGAAGGGAAAGGGAAAAAATTGTATGTCTGTTACATTGATTTGAAATCTGCGTTCGATATGCTGGTAAGATCTGAAATATACTATAAATTATACGAGATGGGTGTGTCTACTAAATTTGTGGAAGCGGTAGAGTCCTTAAATAAACATACAACGGCTAGAGTATTCAACCAGAATAGTCTATCCGAGCAGTTCAATACGTTGAGGGGGGTAAGGCAGGGGGATAAGCTGTCCCCACTCCTTTTTATACTATTTTTGAATGACATATCGAGGGCTGTGGGTGGAGGCGTGCGAATTCGGGGCACTCTTATCAATGTACTGCATTTTGCTGATGATTTGGTTTTGATCTCCGACAGTTCTGGCGCACTACAAGTTATGTTGAATTGCCTTCAAGAATATATGAATAGGTGGCATCTAATTATAAACGTGAAGAAGACAAAAATTATGGTATTTCGGAAAGGAGGGGGTAGGTTGTCCAAAAAGGAAAAATGGAGACTGGGAGGTCAGTCAGTTGAGGTAGTAAATTCATACGACTACCTGGGTATTTCACTTACTTCAGAGTTAAATATGAAACCGCATCTAACCAAAAAATTGAGTGTAGCGAAGATGGGGCTCAATACATTGTGGGGTAAATTTATCGAAAATGTGCGGATCCCTAGGGCAGCGAAGTACAAAATTTTCAACTCTGTAAGTAGAACTATCGTGTGTTATGGAGGTCAATTCTGGGGGTATGAAATGTATGAGCAAGTTGAAAAGTTGCAGAAATTTTTTATAAAAAAGCTGTTAGCATTGCCAATGAACACCCCAGATTATATGGTGTATCTTGAGACTGGTATAGAACAGATGTACATGTACACTTTTGATTTGTTCATGAAATACGTGGTGAATGTGCTTAACAGCTCAAACACAAGATTTACGAAACTCGTAGCGCTAGAAGTTATGGAAAATAAAATTTCTTGGTACAAGGTATGTAAAGACTTAGCGGAGAAACATGGCACTACACTAGAATTTAATAATCCGAAGGGTATACTCCAGCAATGGGAGTGTTTAAAGGCAAAAATGAAGGACACTTTCGTACGAAAATGTAGAGCGGATGCCGCAGATGCACGTTTCCATTTGTTGTATAAAGACTTGAATCCCCCCACCTACATGGAACAGCCGAATCTCAGTCATGTCATAGTGAAAATAATATGTAAAACCAGATGTGAAATGTTAAATCTTAATTGCAAAAAGTGGATAGACAATAGAAACCATATGTGCTCATTATGTAATTCTGGTGAAGATGAAAATTTGATCCATTTTTTGGCGAGATGCCCTATACTTGGTAATTTAAGAAAGAACTATTTTGGATCTAGATTCATCAGTGCAGAAATGGCCGTGGAGTACCTGAATGGAAAAAATTGGATGAAGCTGGGTTGGTTTGTTATAAATGCCATGAGGTACAGGAATGAATTAACGGAGCAATTTAATTTTTGAGTTTTAATTTTGGCTTTTCACTAGCATTTGATAGAAAACTTGGAAGAAGTATATTCTGTGATAAACTGGTTATAGTGTTGTAAATTTAAATTTAGATAGTTACCCTTTTGATGGGATTTCTTTTTATTGTTTTTTGTTACAGTTAATTGTTAAAATCACAAAAAAAAAAGAGTACTTGATGTAATTAATGTTGAATAAAGTTAATATCAAATATGGATGTGAATGCAAAACATGAAATTGTAATTATCAAATATGAAATTGAAATTAGAAAATTTAGTAATATATTTAGTAGGTATATTGAAAAAATGTTTTTTTTTTTTTTAAGTACTTATTAGGTACCTTGGTTACGGGATAAAAAGAAAACCGCGAACCCCGGCATACTCATAGCTTTATAGCTCAAGCCGTAAAATGTTTGTTGTTATTTTATTAGGTTGTGTTGTATTATTTAAATAAAGCATTTGAAAAATCAAAAATCAATCTATGACGGTCTCTTATCCGTTTTGTTTCAAAAAGTACATAATCCACTTCGTTTGTTTTCAAAAAGTACTAAACGCCACTTTTTGTTTCAAAAATTACTATATTCATAAATCTGATATGTCAAATCTCGCTCAAAATTATTTTAAAAACTTTGGACTAATTTACCTTTTTTTTCAAAAATATTTACTATAATTTAGAAATATATAAAAAATAACATCATTGGTTTAAAGCACGTTTTTCGGGTCGCTATGGTTTTTCGGGTTTTATCACGTTTGACCAAAATGGATGTAGTACGTTTTGGAATCAAACTCCTCAATTACGTGTACAAGAATGAATTGTGTACCGAAATTCGCAACTCCGACGCGATGATTTCCCGCTAGATCCGTCTTCTAACATCTAATACACTCCACATGAATATTCATCACAATTTCCAATAGTTTTCCGTAACTTCCATCACCGATATGCCAGTCAAACCGTTATATCGATGAATGAATGAATTTATTGGGCTACAAAATACGAAAACCTACTTCTATAGTATGAGTAGAGCAAGTCAACATAGCTCTGACAGCGCTGCGTGACAGAAAGGGAGAGTGAGCCGCGGCTTCAAACAGACATTCCTTCCTCAAATTCGATTGTAAAATATTCTTTTGATTACACCGTTGGAAATCTGAGATTCTGACGCAGTTTTTAAACTTACCGGCAATACTTCATTATCCCGAATTAGTTGGACAATGCGGGCGTTAAAAATGCTGCAAACTTCTACATGAAGATTTATTATTTGGCTTCCGAGTCTACCACGGTAGAGGAAGCTTTGTTTTCACTATTCAAGGTTGAAAAAAAAATTCTCCAAAATCAGAATTTTTTTGCCGCAGATGGACGGCGAAATTTTCATTTAATTTTCGGATTCTACGTTCCTTGAAATGTAAACCAACAAATTTTGAAGGGCGGTGAAAAAAATTGTTTCTTGGTCGATTCCAAAGATTTATTACTGAAAATAATAAACAAAAAACGAAAAGTTACTAAGTTCTCTTCTTAAGTTGCTTTATTCCCCGTAAAATTCAACTGAAAAAATTTTATTTGGTATTAGGGAGATAGGGAATTTAATGCTCTTTCTTACGTTATCCTCAAATTGTAATTATCACAGCCAATAAAAGGAGTTATTACAATTTGAATGACTCAAGTACGGTAAAAATCACTAAAAAACTTTAAAATTTAAATAACTTGGAAAAGAAGACTCAAAATAATTGCTAAGAATTGAAAATTGTTTGTTGCAAATTGGTTGTAGGATCGACCCCTTGAAAGGAATGAGATCTGTTTGAGTACACGCTGTAAAAATAAAATTGGTATAAATTGGTAAATATATTACAGTTTTTGGACTATCTTCATTTTTAGTTTATTATTTTCAATATTGAACCTTTGGAATCAACAAAAAAAGTTAACCCCTCTCAAAATTTGTTTGTTTACGTTTCAAGGTACGTAGATACAAACCGTAAAAAGGTACGTAGGTACGAAAATTAAATTAAAAAAAATGAATCAAATTTGGCGTCCGTCCGCCGTACGCGGCACTTTCCTCAGTTCCCATGGACCGGCACTTCTTAGGGGTGAAAAATAATGGTTGAAACTCATAGGTGATATTAGTTTTGGCTGGAATTGCATCATAGTCTCCTCAAGCGATGTATGAGATTACTACTGTTACTACATTTGACGGGTACTTCAATTACTCAGTCGCATTACTTGAAACTCCTGTGTTCGATGTCCGACTCAAATTTATGCAGTTCGCCATGTACGATGAGAAAATGAGACTCCCAAAGATCTTTCATCCACCTTCCAAAACTAAATTGTTTTTTCTTAAAAGTATATCTCTTTCTCTTCTACCACCACTGAAGTACTACGAGAAGGGTTTACTGAACCACTTCCATTTTTTTGAATATAGAACATAGTCGAGGTTTTAAAATATAACAGACATAAGACATATTCTGATTGGAAACAGCGACAATATCTACATTTATCGATTGCTTTGCTATTTTTAGTCGTTCGTTTCTCCTATTCGGTGTTATTTTCATAATCTTACCTCTACTTCTTATTTACCTTTTGTCTTGACTTCACCTCCTAAGTTGATATTATAACCTGACAGCCTTTTCGTGAGTTTCCAATGTTTTTCGGCGACCTTCGAAAGCGGTTGGGTTCTGGATAGAACTGTTCCTTGGATATCAATAATAATCAGGTCAGGGATCCATTAGATAATTCAATTCCTATTTATTGCTGAAATCGATAAAGACTTGTCGATAATTCATCCCTGAAACGTTATAAACAACACGTCATCTCATCCATTCAAACTCTTGTATTGCTGACTTTACACTTCTCGCTTTTACCGGGGGGTGATAATCTTGAATAATAATGAGTAGCGAATTCAGTGGATGCTCTTGGATTCGTCTGAAATAAATAAAATGCATTTCCAACATTTTTTCTCTAATTGTTAATCTAATAACTTTAGGAAGTTGAAGAAAGTAAAAATTTAGTAATTGCAAGAATAGAGGTAATTTTTTTGATAATGAAAATTTGAAACACTGGTCGAAATCGAAAAAAGAAAAAATATTAATTATTGTAATAAATAACTGAGTTTTTATCTGTTAGTAATAAATAACTTGGTTATTATTATTAATAACTTAGATACTTATTCTTGTGTTTGTTGTTGGATGAATAAAGACAATACTTGTTGTACCTGTATTGATTAATTATCCAATTCAGGTGTCCCTTAAGTTATCCACCAAACTTCGGGAGTAGTTTCTACTACTAATTTACAACAAAAAATGCCTCCTAGAGTTTTTTAACCCCCTTAAAATCTGACATTTTGACTTTTAAGATTTTTTTCGTGTTTTCGACCTTACACCACTAGAACGTTCATAACTCCCTTAAATTACACTCAAAAATTAAAAATAAGGATACTGTTGGAAAGAGCGTAAAATGTCTCAATAGATGAGCCGTTGACCAGTCGAGATAAACTGATCGCTAGAGTAGTATTTTTACCTCAAACCTGCGAATATTTTGATGATTTTTCCTCATTAAAACAAAGTATTTGTCAGAGGGGCTCAAAAGCTTAAAAAAAACTGCTCCGTTTCATCGGCTTTCCAACGGTATTATCAAAAAATATTTTACAATCGAATTTAAGGGAGAAATTTATATTTCAACCGTTGTAAAGCTGGTGAAACGGAGCCCCTCTGGCGAATTGTTTTAATGAGGAAAAATCATCACAATTTAAAAAACAACAGAAATTGACAAATTTTCAAGTTTGACGTAAAAACTACTCTAGCGTTCAGTTTTTCTCGACTGGTCAACGATCCATTGAGAACTTTTACGCTCTTTCCAACGATATCCTTATTTTTAATTTTTGGGTATAATTTAAGGAAGTTATGGTAGTTTTAATGCTGTAAGGTCGAAAACACGAAAAAAATCTTAAAAGTCAAAAAATTCGGATTTCAAGGGGGTTTAAAAAACTCTAGGAGACATTTTTTGTTGCAAATTAGTTGTAGAAACTACTCCCGAAGTTTGGTGGATAACTTATGGGACACCCTATATCTATATAATATTCATTACGAATATTCATTCAACAGACAATCAGGGTGAAAACCACTACAAAAATTATGAAATTAAGTTCTCTCCCATATCCGTACCGGAGTTTCGATATTTTCAAATATACATTAACAATTCATACAACATGCAATCAAATGCAGTATATCCGGGTGTGCAAAATCACACCTCTCTACCTGCACAGCCTTCGGTTTCCCAGCGGCGTTTCGACTCGAGTTTGCGAGAACAGTCTCTAAATGATGCATCAGTATTCTTAGAGGATTGCCAGACTTAATTCCTTTCCTTACGCGGGGAGCTCTCGCGCGGGATTTGTAGGCTTCTGAAAAATTCAAGGACCTGCTGTTCCGGACCTCCACTTCACCTTGCGGTTTTCGGGATTTTCAATTGAAATCCAAGGAATAATACTGCGGTCTTTCACAAACGTTTAAAAGGGTTGCTTTTGCGAATTTTCATTTGTTTTATGATAATTTTACCGCACCAACTAATAACTTTTTAAACATATCATTTAGAAATTAGATCGATACTTCAAAACCAGGTACTTCACTGAGTTTGGTTCACTTTGACACTTCTCTGAGTTCTTCTACATTGGTTTTGTACGTTCAAGTCCTCTGGTGATTTCACTTGCTTCAAGGAGACGGACAGCTTTCTCGTTGACATGTTAGCCGACGAAGACGCTTGTTGGCAGTTTCGATTTGGAGCTCTTGGTGGAGACGCTCATTTCCAAAATTCCATGGAGCGTTGACTATATTTCTCAATCCAGTATTTGGAAATCTTTGGATGATTTCTCGATTTGATCGAGCCGCACAGCCCCAAAGCTGCGCTCCGTAAGTCCAGACTGGCTTTAGGACTTGGTTGTACAGTGTTAGCTAATTCTGGATAGACAGTTTTGAGCGTCTACCTATAAGCCAGTACATGGAAGTTTCAGGACAAGTTCTTCCTTCTTCTTGACGTGGGCTTTCCACTGGGGCCTGGCATCTAGCGTCATGCCAAGGTACTTGGCCTCGTTGGCGTAGGGAACAATTTTGCCATCGCGAAACGCTGGCACGTATTCTATTCTTTTGTTAGTAAAATTGATATGTACCGACTTACTCTCGTTCATTTTGATTCTCCATTTTGGTTTATTATTTACAATAATGAACCTTTGGAATCGACCAAGAGAATTTTTTTACCCTCCGGTACGTAGAACCTAAAATGAATCAGAATTCCGTTGATATTTTAGCTGACCAAAATACGATCGTTGTTCGCTTTTTCGAGTTGTATTCGGTTTTGCGTCCTTAGCAACCAGCAATACAATTTCCTAATGAAGGCAATCGCAACTCCTTATTTCTTCGACTAGAGTGGGAAGCGTTCTTTTCTCCATAATAAACTTGATTGGGAAGCGAAAATGTGGTTGGTAGGTAGTGACAATGGCAAATCTGTGTTCTTTACAGGCGAGTGATCTATTTTCTTGAAAAACTTTGTGTAATAATTCGCAGCGTTTTTCTGTCCATTGCTGAATGCGGGAGATTGAGTGATTTAACTTCGTGACTGATTCTTAGTTATTTTATCCAGTTTCCACCATCCCTGTATCATCTGCAAACGTGGTCTTTGTATTCCCCTCAATTTCTGGGAGATCGCTAGTGTAATAAATCAAAAGTTCCACTCGTGTTTTACGCATTTGACCTTCCTGAACGATTATGTTTCCTTCTGTCTGTCTGTCTATCCGCAAAAACGGTTGGCTTACCAGGTTTCTGAATCATACATGGTTACTTCAGCTAACTTCCACAACTGTGGTACAAAACGAAGTTTAGTGTGAAATTCAGCAGTATAAAACTGACCGGAGGGAAAAGAGCACCCCCTCATATCTTCTGAATAGGCAGTTCGTCACTTTCTGCTGGGAGGAAAAGGTTATTGAAGAAGAAGTTACATCGACTTGGCTTCTATTCTGTACTCTTTATGACTCGTGTGAGAGAGTACCTCGTGTAATTTCACTGACTTTCAAAAAGGTATAGTCTCACGGATTCGATTATTTCGTTGAAAATTCGTTCAATAAGTCATAGACAGGGGGAACTTTCCCTTATAAATTCCTCCCGACAACACAAGACGATTCTACCTTCGTTATTAGCTTCCCCATCTCCCGTCGACCTCGGAAGTACACGCGTCTATTAAGTTTGCCGAGCACGGAAGGAAAATTATAGGGGCCTCTTCCCTAATGAAGCCGTTTGAGAACATGAATTCATTTTTGTACTATTAATGCAAAAAGGGGTTCGGTCAAGTCGAGTAAGAGATTCTTTGTGGTGTGTGTACTGATCTTATCGCCCTTCACGTGCCCTTCACCACCTGAAAGGGCTCTCTTCGCCAATTCAGACCTCATCCTTGCAGTCACGCTAAAGTGAATGCAAACTGCATTATCTTTAAACGGTGAACCGAATTTTCCCTCTCGACTTCTAGTGGAAGATCCGTATCTTGGGTAACTTCTTTCATTTCCCTCTTTGCGGAGGTCTGCATACTTGACTTTTTAAGTGGGTCAGTTCTATTAGCGCCAGCCTGGTGCTGTCTTTATATAAGCAATCACCTTCATCCTTCACGTCTGGCAGCGTATAATTTAGTACGACTATTATAGTCGGTACATAATTATTGTTATCGAGCTCTGGTCCTTCATTAAAATGGGAAATTTGCATACTTATTTTCGAATGTTTTAAAATGACATGAATATCAATTCACAGCATTTTAGTGGATTGTCGATTGTGAAATACCACGCCTTTTGCTTCCGAATCTACCTAGGTAGTGTAAACATTGTTTTCGCTTTTCAATTTTGAAAAAATAAATATATATTCCACAGAAATAATGTCTACTTGCGTTATATATATATGTTATAAGATTCATTGAAGCCATTCATTGTCACTGAGATGGATCGGAACAGTTTCTTCGATTTTGCCAATTTGTTCAAGTAGCAACTTCAGCTGCGCACAATCAATAACAACAAGGAACCTTTCCACTGGAAACAAGTGGGATGGCTACGTTTCCACCGAGATCAGCCTGGTTTACTGCCCTACAAAACGTCCCTGGATGAAACTGAAGAATACAAGTCCGTCAGCTTTATAAGAAAGGGAAGACTTCTAGAGCTGACTGTGCCCCTCAAGTACAGTACCAGAAATCCCATATCAACCGAAAAGAAGAAGGTTTTGGTAGACCTGCTGCCATTTGTATCCCCAGCTTACCTCCAATTCTATCGCAAACTTCCAACGTCCAATTCGGCTGCCAATACGCTTGATGATACGACCGCAGACGAGGAAGATTGAGCTGCTGGTCCACAAAATAAAGTGCTCCAGACAATGTTTTACATCAAATTCTTCATTCTTACCACTGCTTACTCATTTTATTTTTAAAAACTCCCGCCTGTTCATAACACAGTTAAAAAAATCGTACGTGTGTTGTTGGCCTTGTAGAATAACGCACTCATCTAATTAGGTACCGTAGATGTACCCAACTTCGGCCATGTCCCCTAACTTCGGCCATTTCAAATATTGGCGGTACTGATGAAGCTGCGCTCTTCAGGGGTTATTAAAAACTTTCAGTTTTTTCTCAATTTCAACAGGTGTCTTTGGGGCCTGATGTTGATGTCTCCCGCGCTTGTTACTCTTATCACTTTCCCATAAAAAAATCAAAATGTAAACAAGGAGTTTAGACATTTTTCAGCTTGTGTGCTTTATAACTATTGTAGTTTTTGATGTGATGTGATCTTAGAACTTGCTCTTGCCGTTTCATGCTCGTAGTTTATTGTTCTTGAAGGTGAGTGATAAGTCATTTTTTTACTTCGTGTTTTGAGGGAGTTCTGGGGAGTTTTTTCCGATAACTGAGTCAGTGTACCTAACTTCGGCCATGGGTCGAAAATAGAAAATTAGTGGACGTGAGTACCAAAACTATAATCAGATATATATGGAAAACGCACTGAAGGAGATTAGGGCTAGGAAATTGTCAATTCGGAAGGCATCTTAAAAATATGCAGTACCCAGATCGAATTTGCAGGGTAAGATAAATAAAAAGAATCCTCACAAGGTGGGTCACCCCAATGCATTTCCATTTTTACTCTAATGTAGTGATATTATAATAATGACTAGTCATGAGTTTATAGTCGTTCGAGAATATTACACAAAGCTTTCAAGAGAAGACAGATAAGTTAATGTTAGCAATGAATGTCAAATAATTTTGGCTGTTTTGTAACTAGTGTGACGATCTTGTATTTTTGACATTATTAGCACTGATAATGATGATATTTTTGAAATGTCGACCTAAAAATTACCATAATTTGAAGTTTTAAAATTCAAATAATATGTTCATGTTTGAAAAGCTTTATAGATATTTTTTACTGCATTTCGCCTCTGTTTGGATGTTTCCCATGATATTCCTAAGGTGTTATTGTATTATAGGTGTTCCAAAAAAGTCTTTGTATGGTTTTTATAATTTTTAAATTAAATAAAGCTTTTTCAAAAAATTATTCGGCGGCCGAAGTTACAATATAATTACTACTTCTTCGTTTTTAATGCATTTTTCATAGGTGGCCGAAGTTGGAGCACAACGGTACCTAACTTCGGCCACACTTCAAGTTTTTAAAAAAGGCCAAAGTTGTGATGATAAAAAAAAAATTATAGTGACATCCTATAGAGCAGATCTGCTGCCATCTAAATTATTTTTTTCAGATTTTTACTCATATATTTGACTTTAAATAAACTCAAAAAACCTCCAAAAGTGGCCGAAGTTGGGTACATCTACGGTAGTTACTCTTCAGTCTTTCAGATCTAAAGTTAGTTTCAATTTTGGATTAGGCTTATCGTCGGCAAAATGATAAAGGGGTTCAGAATATTGGCGCTTTTTGTGGAGTTGGATGTGAAGCTATCTCAAGATACAATTTTTTGCAGGTACCTAAACATTTTCTAATGGGCATACAAGACGTTAGTTATAGGGGGTCATCTGATTACGTTATACCAACTCAGAGTGAAAAGGGGGTCTTGTGCAACCAAATCCGATAAAAGTTATAATAACGTATTTAGTACCTTAAAAAAGTCTGCCACGTGGGTGTGGCACATAGCTTCCTCGTATCCATAACCCGATTGTATAGATTATCCGATGAATATTAGTTAATCTCAGACCATCAATCTCTAAGTACCTTCCACTACCCTCATAGGGGACCATCTACACGTCAACCCGTACAATCCCTGAGAATTTCATGGTAGGATGAGAAATGTAGAAGTTATGGCTGTGGCAAGGATTTCACGTTTGCGCATGCGCAGCGGCTACTATCAGTCCGGCGGTGTTGATTTTCATAGGGGACTATCTACACGCCAACTCGCACAATCCCTAAAAATGTCATCGAAATCGGATGAGAAATGTAAAAGTTACGGCTGTGGCAAGGATTTCATGACAGACACACAGACAGACGCGGAACCAAAATTGTTCAGGAAGGTCTGAAACGTAAAATGCGAGTGGAAAATTTTGATTTTGGAGACCTTTTTTTTTCAACCTTGAAAAGTGAAAACAAAGCTACCTTGGTAGACTCGGAAGCAAAAAACATGGAACTTCTGCAGTAGATTCCCCACCTACCGGAGAAGTGAATCCCCATGAAAAATATTTTTCAATTAAAAGGTCGATTTTTGGCACTGAAGCAAACTTTGAAATTCGATTTCCCAAAAAGCGGTTTTTTTTTTTGTTTTTGTTTGCGAGTTAACCCTCTTCACCCTGCTTCATTGAAGATTTCAGATATGTAGATAAATTTTTGCCATTCCCACCTACGATCCGTCAATTGGATGTGAGAATCTCCAGATCTCGTGAATTTTTGAAGGAGGCCCACATTACAGATTCGAAGGCACAGCCCAGTTTCAAGGGACATTCAAGGATCCCCATCTGTCCTGCTCGAGGCCACCCTTCCAAGTTGCCTTTACTCCAACTCGACTCGTTAATGAAAAATAAATGGGGGAGTGGAGGGACGAGTAAACAACACTTAAATTCCTCCCTTAATAAGGAGCTACAAAAAATATGAGGGCTTTACAAAACGGCTTAAGATTGGTCGAGGTCTCGTGAATACTGCAACCCGCCCTGATTACATCCTTTAAATCACCTTTGCAGCTTCGAAAACCTTAGAGCTACCTTCCCGACTTACGAGCTTCCACGATGGCTCAAAGGAGTTGGAATAACTCAGTTGGTAACCGTCGTCAGTTCAAAATTTTGAACCCTCCTCGAAATTTTACGGTTAACGTAGAATCCGCGAAATCGAATTTTTAAAAAGGTCACCCGGCCACCATCGGCAGTCTTGCCTTACTGCCCATGGATTTGATGGGAATTCGGTGTCCATTCGTGGTCCAGTTGTGCCCCGAAAATTTTGGCTATTGTCAGTTACTTTCAAGGCTATGGTGGACGGTCACTTAGTGTGAATCTCAAAAAATAGATAGCGTTGGTGGCGGGGTCAAAAGTTATAAAGATTTCACTCCGAAAGTAATGAACTTTTTATCAAATGGAAAACGCAAATGTGCTCAGAATTTATAAATGAAGGAAGTTGTAATGGTAGCTTTTTGATATTCCACTTCAATTTGGATGACATTTTTATATCTCTTTATCATTAAGTGTTATGAGGTAAATCATGCCCACCCCATAATTCTATATCATTACCATGAGCATTCAAACCATCTCCAATAAAACGAAAAACTTATTGGCGACGGCTGACGAAATATAAAGTTATAATGATAAGGTGAATGGGTAATCAATTTATTGGGGGCATTGGTGAGGGGAAATTCGAAATCGGTCAACCGACAGCTGAGCTGTGTTGAAAACTATCGGCATCTTCACTCTCACTCGTACACTTGTCGTCCTCCGTGGCCTCAAGAAACAAAAAGAGGTGGTTTAGGTTTTCAAAACGCCCTAGCTCAGATACTCATATTATTAAGGTATTGTTTTTTTCAGTAATTTAAAATGGAATCGAATGAGACCACCCTGAGCATTGACGGTTTTGATGGTTGAAAGTGTAATTAATTACTCTTATTCCTGTTTTGTATTGCACTATCGACGCATGTTGTAATACTAACCAGATGGAAGTGGAATCTTCTTGTTTATATTTGTGTCTTTAAATAAGCACGGCGGAGACTTTAATGCGTACCTGCCTACCTACCAAACTATCTGAATTAATTGCCATTATTATTGTTTCCTTTCAGTGGGTTGCCCTCATGAGTTTCGAGGTCGGTCCGTTTTTTGTTAAAAAGGTTTTAATCGTTTAATTTTATTCTTCACTTTTAAGTGATTTTTAATTTTTGAAGTTTAATTTTTAAATTAAATTTTTGTTTTAATTGTTCCACTGTTTATTTTCTTTTTTTTTGTTCGTTTTTTAAATTGTATTTTTAAACAATTTTTTGTTTAATTATAAGTTTCTAGTGTACTTTTTAAATATTTAGACTTAATTAATATTTTTGAGGTCTTTTTCATGCTACAGGTAACTTATTTTATTTCATTTTTATATATCGTCGTCTAAGTTCTAACATTGTGCATCTCGACTTTCATCATTTTACAGGACGAGCAAAAAACTGCTTTCCTCGTGATCCTTAACCATTGTAATATTTCTGGAAGCTGTTTTACCTAAATTTCCGGTGCTATGTTCGTGATAATTAGTTAAAAATCCCGAACAATGGGATTAATAAAATTTCGTGCACAAGTTTGCTGTAATTTTCTTCCGAGATGCACATTGTTGACTATTGGATTTAATTTTTGTTTATTTTTAAAATTTTCGCAAGTTATTCAAAATGCTGAAGTAGTGTTAGAATGCCTCTAAAAAAGGATCGTTTGATGAAAATTTTGTATAAAATGAAATTTTTTTTAAATTGAAAATAATTACTGTGTTACATGGAAAACAAAATTCAAACTGTAGGAAATTGAAATCTTTCAGTGTGATGAAGATTCACTGCACTATGATTCTTATTGGATGGGTAATCTCAATAAAAATTCTTCTTTTCTCTTTAACAAAAACTTTATTATCACAACTTAAATTATTACTTGTTACACAAAAGTTTAAAAAAGTAAAATTGCTTAGTAAAAAAAAAAAAAAAAATCTTGAGGTGAAACAAAAAAGTAGGTTTTCACATCTTAGGAACTTCCAGTTTTATTGGCTTTTTTTAACAAACATTCTGGTCTCAATTGGAATCATCGTGGTAATATTACAAACATCGTAGGAATAAAATCTTTGTGAAATCAAACAGCAATAAACAGTAAGAAAACATTTTTTCAGTCTTACGAATATTAAGACTCACAGAGTTAAGACTCACGAATATTAAGACTCAGATAAGTTATTTAAATCACAGAGTATGGTAATAAAACTAATTCAGTCTTTTTAAGTCTTGACTTTCAGTCTCATTCAGCTCACAGCTTTTAGTCTAACTGAGTTTTTCTAATTGAACTTATTATCTCAAAATCACAAAATATGGTAATACAAATAATTCAACATTTCCATAGTATTCTATAGCAGTTAAAAGTCACGTTCATTCTAGGAATCTCGTTTAGTTGTTGAGGACTTCAACTGAGCCTTTTTCTTTCTGTAACTTTCCTCTACATGGGTAAAGTCTTATAATATAGAAATGCCTCATCAGGTATGTACTTTTGCATGGACTTGAGGTCATCATACTCATCCCTGGTAATAAGCAGCCTGTTTGTGTATAGCTTCTTGAATGAGTAGGATGATGGTTTCTTAGGTCTTCTTGGAAGCTCTTGCAGTGGTATTTCGAAGTTGAGTCGATACCTGATTACTCCTTTTGGATCATATTGAATTTGCCTAATGTCGTTCACAACTTGGCTTATTTCCAGGACGTATGGAGTCATAAATAAAGTTGGTAGCGTAGTTCTTGAAAAAATCGTAGGAGAGAAGTTTGACCTTGTATGGAGGTTCTTTTCTAGCTCTTTCTGTAATCTGCAGCAGTTCATAAGGAAGGAATACCTTTGTACGAGTATTACTTGAAACATGTTCAATTGCGCTGTGCACACTGTCTCCCTCCATCTGCGTATGACCTTTTTCAAGGTATTTTTGGTTGATATCAATGTTCCTTTCCATACTGAAGTGAAGAAGGGCGTTCGACAGCACATTGTTACGATTTTGATATGGACATCCATTAGAGTAAATAGATACCTGAGCCCTGTATCAAGCAGATCGTTTAAAAAAGATACTAAGCAGGAAGCAAAGGTGGAAGCGACAAGATTTGCCTCAATTTCACAAAACCAGTAACATACAGCTTCTTGATTAGCCAAGTTGTAAACGGTAAAGTTGTGCATTGCTTCATCTTAGCTTATAGCTTCATCTTATAATAAGATCGGTAGCAAAGTTACCTTCAAACATAAAATGAATCGCTTCCTATTAGGATAAATAATTACCTCCTGGATAAAATAACTACTGACGTTTTTTCATTAATTGAGGATAGTGATGAAGTTTTAGTAACGAATGAGACCACCCAGAGCTCTGAACGATGATCAAGGTTAAATGAGAACTGATCGTTAAATTGATCAAGACAACACGTGACCTGCCTAGGAGCTTCACGTCCGAGGGTCTCCCAACCACCGCATTCCCCAGGTCCCTAGAAGGGTCGAGAGAAGTGTTCTTCGCTGACGGATGATCTTCACAGATAAATAATAAACTGTTGTGAGACAAATCAATTGTCAAATATCGACACTAGGGTCATCCAGAAAAACGCTGTTATCGCCTAGCTTTCAGAAAATTTATTTCCTTCATCAGGGCCTGAAAAAATAGCATGAGCAAACTCAGGCAACAGAAGCTGGAAATAAACACACTAGTCAAAACAAGTACAAGCAAATTCATCTACCGAGATCAATACAGGCATACAATTTTGTTAACAATAAATCAAAAAACGGATACTAAACAAGAACATACAATTAACTCACTCAACGGCAGTTTTACTTGAGGAGGGAGCACCCGCCAACTCATACTCTCTATCCGGTTCTGTTTCAGCTTGTACAAGTCAAAACTATAAAAACCACAAAAACCAAATTTCATAATTAAAATTGAAAACTAAAAAGGACCCCCTTCTACACAACTCTGTAATAAAAAACATCACAAACTCTATAATCTTCTACAACATCACTCGTATAGTTGCATGCACCAGGGGTCATCTGAATGTGACACATCTCCTTAAAAAGCCGCCGACCAATGAGCTTTTCATGGTCTAATATTTTCAGTTCGTCGAATTTGAACTCATGTCCAAACTCAATTGCATGCTCAGATAAAGCTGTTCGTTTGCTGCGTTCCTGTGTTCCGGCAGTCCTGCTTATGCTGGGCTATCCGATCACGTTCATACTGTTTTGTTTGAACAACGTATGGAACGCCGCACTCACAATTTATCTGGTAAACAACATTAGTTTTTTATATTCCACTTTCGGATTTTACGTACTAGGTACCTTGAAACGTAAGCGTACAAATTTTGATGGGAGGGGGAGGGGCATTTTTTTCTTGATCGATTCCAAAGGTTCATTATTGAAAGTAATAAACCAAAATTGTTTGATAAAAAAGTCTTATAAACCGTTGAAATATTTCTTAGAAATTTTGCTCATGCTAACGAGGATTTTCTTGCTTCGATCTTCCATCCATCTTAGTCGAGGAAATGCTCAATGATGGAGACTGGTTTACTTCCGCGAGCCCTCAGAATCTCAGCCGTATCTCTATTCGGTCGAGGGAGCTGGACGGTCATCCGTGTACAGGAGAGGTCAGATACTGATGTTATCACTGCCCAGGAGGAAGGGTCTAATATTGATGATGACGACCTGTGGAACTCCATCGCTATTCTGCACACTATCGCGGCGGATGAACTTCTTCGGCGTGAAATCGATGATCGGTAATTCCGAGGTCGCGGACCCATTTGTTTCCCAAAGTAATGCCGTCCGTGTAATCCTCATGCTCGCCGATTTATAGCGCCCACCTTTTAGCTTGAGTGTTTTCGCTAGTTTCGCCTGTCGTCTGTCAGGTCTCGAAGTGGTTTCTGACTTGAAATTACATCAGTGTCAATATCGGTGACATTTTCAGTAAATACTGCCACGGGAGAAGTTGTAGCAACGACAATTTCGGAAGTTAACGCCAGCAACGTCAGTCTGTTCACAATGAGAGAAGCTGAGCTGTATTCGTTGGTGCACAGACGAAGAGGGGCTGAAGTTAGGAAATTCCAGTTCCGCAGGGACTGTCAAAACAATGAATTGAGTGAGAGAATTTTCGAAGACATATTTTACACATTTTCGAACCATAACGGCATTTTTAAGCTATGTTGTAGACATTAATATTCAGGGTGTCCAGCAACCTGGAAAACCGGGAATACTCAGGGAATTTAATTTTTCCCCGAAGAACCCTGGAAAAAAGCCTTACCGCCCAAAGTTTTTAGTGGGAAGTTCCAGCAGTCTGAGGGGCAAAAGTTTTAGCACGGAAAAATACTCAAACGTGAAAATTTGACTTAGTAGGTAGTAATTTTATTTCCTGAAACTAGCCATAATGAAGTGGATGTAATCAATATATTTATGCACTCATATGTATATGGATACAAATATTTTACCAGTCTGTTTTTTCTTTTCCAGGTAACTACTCATTCCAGCCGTAAGCAGCGGTAAGTCGTTCGTGAAGTATCTTGCAGCAGGGAAGACCTCATCTCGGAACATTAATACCAAAACATAAGTTTAAACCTAAATCTGCGGAAAAAAACGAATTGGACTTGGAGGAAATAACGATTTAGCATCAGGACAGAATTATTATTCATGAAATCACTTGAATTATGATTAGCTCAGCAAACGAGGAGTTCCTTCTCGTAATTGACAACAATAACGGCTATTTAGCAACAACGAACAAATTGAGAAATAAATCTTAGAACTGGAAAACGTCTGAAAATTGGGTTTGAACCGATGCATAGTAGCTAATCTGAAAACATCAATCTCCGAATGTCTTGCACTGCCCTCGTAGGGGACCATCTAACCCGTACAATCTCTGAAAATTTCATCGAATTCGGGTAGGAAATGTCGAAGTTAATGCTGTGACAAGAATTTTACGTTAGCGCATGCGCAGTCTGAGGGTGATAATTTTCATCTTCACGCCAACCCGCATAATCCCTTTAAAGTTCATAGAAATTGTATAGTTTTCCCCGTAACAAAAAATATTTCATGACAGACAGACACGGAACCAAAATTGTTAAGGAAGGTCTGAAACGTAAAACGAGGGTGAAAATTTTGATTTTGGAAAACGCGGGGAAAAAATCGCTAAGGGGGAAAATTTGTGGCAAATTTATTGTAGAATCGATTCTTCAAGTATTGTTCGTTTGACTTGAGATACCCTGTATTAATTTTAGGTGAGGTTACAGACTTTAAACGCCGCAAATCATTACACAAAGGTTTATTATTGCTTCCGAGTCTACCAAGGTAGCGGAAGCTTTGTTTTCATTTTGAAAATTTGAAAAAGAAAAATCTCTCCAAAAATAAAAATTTCCACTCGCGTTTTACGTTTCTGACCTTCCTGAACAATTCTGGCTCCGTGTCTGTCTGTCTGTGTATCTGTCATGAAATCCTCGCCACAGCCATAACTTCTACAATTCTAATCTGATTTCGATGAAATTTTCAGGAATTATGCGAGTTGGGTTGGAGATGGTCCCCTATGAAAACCATGGCCCCCAAATTGAAAATATTATGTGCGCATGCGCAAACGTGAAATCCTTGTAACAGCCATAACTTCTACATTTTCCAACAATATTGTTAGGAATTTATACACGTGTTTTGTTACTTAGTTGTGATTTGGATACAATGAATAAAAAAGTCAGTTTTGGTTTTGACGTCGACTAGTGCGGTTCGTTCCTAGAATGTAAAACCTTAACAGTTGTGGCAGCGGTGCTTCACGAATTCATCAGAAAGAGATGATGGAATGGGGACTGTCAGAGTTCTGAGGAAGTGGTAAAGTACCAAGAAATAGGCGGTCTAAGGGAAGAAGGCAGACACCCACCCAAGATTGGGTATATGAGGAAAAGAATTGCTGTGTTGAGTGCGGCGTGCTGTACTTCCATTCGGTGTTCTGCTCGCGCAATGTGGAAGCAGCAAAAGAACTGGTTCAAAACGAGAGGAGAGAAGGAAGCTGGAAAGGCGAAGATCCAACATTTTTGGAAAAAGATTGTTGTTACTTAGCGCAAAACAATTGTGTATCAGAGTTGACCGATCATCGTCCAAATAAACAACCATTTGAAGACAAGGACATGATCATTGGAGATTTAGAGACAGCATGCGAAACAATGGAAGTTGCTTTTGAAGAAGAACGAAAAATTATGATGTTGGAAATTGACTCGTTGAGGAATTCATTGAACGAATTGCTTATCAACGACGATATCAATAGAACAACAATCCTGGAATTGAAAACGCAACTTGAGGACAAACAATCTTGTTGTTCAACAAAATGAAAACTTATCGAGCATGGAAATTGAGATCAAATATAGAGACAAAGAAAATATTGCAATGGCAGCCAAATTACAAGAATTGGAAAGTTCAATCCAGGAGATGAAAAACAAACATCAAGAACAGTTGAAGGAAGCAGCATATGAAGTGGAAAAGATTCTGAAAGAAAAGTCGGACATTCTGGAAAAAAAAACGAAATTTAAAGTCGAGAACAAAGAATACGCCACAAAATTGGAAAGAGAAATTGAGAAAACTCGTAAGCCAAGATGAGAACGTTGAGTTGCATCGTTGCCTGAAGTTGAAGCATGCAGAGTCAGTTGCTTATAGCACTGAGATCCAACAGCTGAAAAATGCACGCTACATCGAAGCATCAAGATCTGAAAGTCTAGTTTATGAAAAGGTCCAGCTCAACAACTCTGGCTTCCGACTCCAGTTCCACATTCAAGAAGAAGTTGGTGCTGCTGTGTATATATTTGATGAAAACCCCAAACAAATCCGTGCTTTGTCTCAAGAAATTGAGGCTCTAGAATGCCGGTTAGGGGTTGTATCGCATTTTCCAACTTCAGAGGAACAAGCTGAAACGAAAAAGCGGGGAAATTTGGTAACTCTTACAGACGAAGACGGGACAATAACTTCAGAGCGTTCTCCTACACTCGTGAAAGAGATGACACGCTTTTTGGTCCAAAGTGTTGACCACACAAGACTTTCTGGGAAATACGAAGTGGCAAATCCAGTTCAAAGCATAGGACAACTCGTTTCTGAGTTGGAAAGATGTTGGAAATGGGAACGAGAAGTGTGGCATACCTGGTATCTTAAGAAATCCTATGGAGGAAACTTGTCTGCAGCTGTAGTTACTCGAGAAGCAAGAACGGATGGTGGCAAGAGAGGCAGGGAAAAAGAAACCGGTGACAAGTGGATCAAATACTTAAATAACGAAAAAAAAATTATCTGCTGTTATGGGTGGTTAAAATGATCATTGAAGAAAAACTCAAAAAACGAAAGGAGGGAGTAATGTTAGGAATTTATACACGTGTTTTGTTACTTAGTTGTGATTTGGATACAATGAATAATTCTACGATTAAAAGAACTTACTGAAGTTCAATCGTGATTATGTGAAGCCTCCTGTCCGAAGATATAGTGAATAAATGTAGTACGTGTTATCGGGTAGTACTTCGCCACAAGCTTTAAAGAAGAAAATCCTTGTAGATTCGGGTAACTTCCCCATCTTTCCCGCTGGAGGGGAGGGGAGGAGTCACCTACTAGCGCCATGCTGCAAGCGATCTTCAGTTATTTAAAGATGCCAAATTTGGAAAGCTCATGATTGAATTTTGGGACCCAGGGAGGGTTGGGATACTATATCTTCGGACAGGAGGCTTCACATAATCACGATTGAACTTCAGTAAGTTCTTTTAATCGTAGAATTATGTTTCAGCCATCCTGTCCTCGATATAGTGAATAAATGTAGATGTTTAAAGAGGTACATGAGCGTTCCAAATTCCATGATTGAAAGGTATGTGTGGTAAGTACACAAAAGAACAGCTAGAGTCCATACCAACGATGTAATACTCCAAAGTAATATCAAAGCATGAAAGAATGTGTGAGAAGCATGAATGAATGTGTGAGAAAACATGAACTTCAGGAGTAACAAGCATTTCAAGGAAATACGGATTCTGATATACCTGCCGGTTTGCACAACGGGCGGTTATAAAACTTGGCAAATGTGGATGACTTTTGAGACCATCCGGCGGACTTAAAAATGGTGTCAATGGGGGCACCGTTTCTGGCTGCAGCTGAAGTGGCTGCGTGTCTCGTAGAATGAGCAGAAAAGATTGAGATATCG
This sequence comes from Apolygus lucorum, assembly GCA_009739505.2. Taxonomy (NCBI): domain Eukaryota; kingdom Metazoa; phylum Arthropoda; class Insecta; order Hemiptera; family Miridae; genus Apolygus; species Apolygus lucorum. Next base: position 11,379,869 of record CM019167.2, read on the forward strand.
ATTCCTGCTGCACACAAGATATCTTTAACCCATCTACTCAGGGTTTGTTTGGAAGCCGGTCCGTGAGGAGCGGTTGTACTTATGAAAATTTGTTCGCAATCGACAGGGCGAATGTTTTTAGTCATGTCCAGATAACTGTCAACTAAAGTCGGCACACAAAGATCTGGATCTGCTGGATCTGCGAGGGTAGTGCAAGATATTCGGAGATTGATGTTTTGAGATAAGCTGCTCTGCATCGGTTCATCTATGCAATCGGGTTGAGGATACGATGGAGCTATGTGCCACACCCACTTGGCAGACATTTTTCTTTGTAGATCAGTCACCTGCAAAGAACACAGCTTTGCCATTGCCACTTCCTACCAACCATATTTTCGCTTCGCAATCAAGTTTATTTTGAAGAAATAACACACCCGATTCGAAGAAATTTGGAGTTGTGGGTTCCTTAATTATTAGGAGATTTGAATACTGGTTGCTAAGGACTGAGCACAACTCGAAGAAACGAAAAACGATCGTCTTTTGATCAGCTAAAATTTGAACAGAGATTAGGCCTCTTCTGGTTTATAATTTCAATAATGAATCTTTGGAATCGACCAAGAAAAAAAAAATTTTAACACCCCCTCAAAATTTGTTGGTTTACGTTTCAAGGTACGTAAAATCCGAAAATCGAATAAAAATTCGGCCGTCCGTCCGACGATTGCAGACGGGTGATCTACAGTAAAAAAACAATAAACCTTTGTGTAATAACTTGCAGCGTTTTTTCTCTGAACTATTCAATATTACATATTTTTCTTCGAAACTTTTCTCATAGGATTCTACGTTAATCTCATTCATCCGCAGGAGTGCTTCAGCGGGAATGGCGCTGGACAAACTAACTTGATGGGTTTCGATTGGGAATAGTTTATCATCATTAGTGTCATCCGAAACGGGATTAATGATCGCATTTAGTCAGAGTATACTCAATTAATCCGCTATTCGGTGAAAAACGCGTTTTTCCGTTGAAATACGGTCACTAATTTTTTTCCAATTACGTTGCGGTTGAACGTGAATATTTGGTTTCGGAACACGATTGTGCAGAGTGAAACATGAATTTCTGGTAAATGACAGCAGTTAATGACGATCAGTCTTCCGTTATTAACTCGGGGGCTATAAAACGAGTTTGATGGGTTCATAAGAGGGGGAATTGGATAAAACTACGAATTGAATTACCTAGTTGGTGAGTTGCCAACTGTGACAGAGTTCCATCTCCTGTTACTTTTACCATCATCGTGATTATATTGAGGGGAAATAGATTTCTGCAAATTCCTCGTGACTCATTTATTAAAAGTTAAGTGCACTTTCGCTATGTCAGCATCGTCAGAACTTCTGGCTTATTTTATATGAAATATGCAGATCCTCAGCTTTATCTTTACCTTGCATGTAGATTGCGAGGTAGGTACTTATCATTGATGTTGCTGAATCGAGTGGAGTGATAATATTGATAAATGCGTATGTGGTACCCAGGTATTCTTGTGTTTGTTGAAGCAAGAACTCCAAGCGGTGGTGTAAGTTTGCAATTTGGAAACAAATTTGATGACACTTCCCCAGAGCTTTGCGAAAGGTAGGAATCAATACTGAGAACCTTTCTTCTTAGAGGTTGACTTGTAGACCAGGAAATCAGTTTGGTTTGTAAAGAACAGGGATAGAATAATGCTGACACAACTAAGGTGAGACCTTGTTTAGTTCAGATACTTAGTTTTAAAGACCTTTACACAAGTAGATGGGTTTCCAAAATTGTTTGGTTTGCAAAGATCACATGTTCTTTATCAAGTACAGGATAAAGATATCCAAAAATCTTGCATGCACTACCTATGCTAGAGCCTCTTAAACCTGAGGATCTGAACCAAACAAGGATTTAAAAACGCTGCAAGTTATTACACAAAGGTTTCAATGCTAAGTAGGGAAACTGCCGCGGACGGCGGACGGACGGCCAAATTTTGGTTTATTATTTTCAATAATGAACCTTTGGAATCGACCAAGAAATACAATTTTTTAACACCCCCTCAAAATTTGTTGATTTACGTTTCAAGGTACGTAGAATCCGAAAATCGAATAGAAATTTGGCCGTGCGTCCGCCGTACGCGGCACTTTCCCCACTTAGCATTGACCGATTTTGATGAAATTTGGTACTAAGGTTCCTTCTTGGGTCTAGTGTTGCCCCGAAGATTTTGGTTGATGTAGGTCACTTCTAAGGGTTGAAAAATAAGATTTGAAACTTTGGAAACGCCCTAACTCAAAAAATTGTGATATAAAGGTATTGTTTTTGTATCTATTTAAGATAGTATAGAAATTTTTGAATTTTTGAGACCCGAGGAGCCCTGTAGGACAAACAGTTCGCTCCCTACGAGAATTTAAGGGTTGGACATACGATTAATCAGAAACACGAGTGTGAATCGCAAAAGACGCCTAATCTCCGTACAAATTATAGCTGACCGAAATGCGATCGATGTTTTTCTTCATGTTGGATGGTTGGTGGCTTTGCAGACGAGTGATCTATATAGAAAAATAATAAACCAGTATGTTATAATTTGCAGCGTTTTATTCGATTTTTTGATTCTACGTACCTTGAAACGTAAACCAACAAATTTTGAGGGAGTGTTAAAAAAAATTTCTCGGTCGATTCCAAAGGTTCATTATTGAAAATAATAAACAAAAATTGAAAGTTACAGATTTTCAGTGGTCAGTTTGAGTTTGTGTTGATTCTTCCCTAGAAGGCTTAGGAGTAAGTGCGTTAATATACATTTTTCACCTTTTAGCAGGCAATATATTTTAATCATTCATGAGTTTCTGTCTTCTTTAGGGTTTTTGGCTTATGTTTATCCAAAATACTTGCCAGTTTAACCATTCGTTGACTGTTTTCTAGACATGTCGACTACTTGTGCAAAATTAGACATTGGAAAAATAATTTTTTCCCTATTAAACTCAAATTTCATCAAAATTGCCAGTTGTATTGCTTTTATGTCTATTTAAGCCGGTAATAACTTGGAAAATCTAAATTTTGTAGATGGGTACGAAGAATAACTGTCGAAATTTCCTAAACTGCTTTTGCGTTTACCTTAATGGATTTAAATAATTTAAATATTGAAATACAAATAATTGAAATACAATTATTGTATTTCAACCAGTTAGATTACGGTGGATGAGATTATTACAGCCATATTTGCACTGAACCATTTCTGTTTTTACAAAATTTGCTTCCGAGCCTACCAAGTCATTGGAACCTTTGTTTTCACTTTTCAATGTCGAAAAAAAAAGGTCTTCAAAATCAAAATTTTCTCTCGCGTTTTACGTTTTTGACCTTTCTGAACAATTTTAGTTCCGTGTCCTTGTGTCTGTCTGTCTGTCATGAAATCCTTGTAACCGGCATAACTAATAATTGTGCGATTGGCGTGATCATGGCCCCCTATGAAAATCATCGCCCCTGAACTGATAGCAGCCAGTGCGCATGCTCAAACTTGAACTTCCTCGTAACGGTCATATTTTCAATATTTTCTCCCTGAACTCGGTGGAATTTTCAGAAAATGCACGAGTTGACGTGTAGTCGGTCCCCTGTTAGAGTAATTCAAGTTACATAGAGATTGATGTTTTAGATAAGCTACATATCGTCAGATCATATATAAGATCGTGTTAAGGATGCGAGGAATCTATGTGCCGCACCCACTTGGCAGACGTTTTTCAGATATTTTCGTAGGGCCTTGCAACAATTTGTATGGAAAGAAGATAATAATAAGGTTATTTCGTATTCGAGAGCTTTCCTGGGTTTTGGACTCAAAGAACTGGAACGTATCCCAGATTCTTCCCTGTAGTACGAGGTGAGCTCAGGGCGAAGGCTAATGTCATCAAGGATCAATCGGGAGCTCGTTCTTCATAAGAGGAAAATGGCCTAGCGATTGATACCTATGTCCTGGGGAGCATCCGAGGAGCCCTTGAGAGAGGGGGTAAGTGATTTCGAATGACCCAGCTCCATCAGGCCCAGCCACTACCTATAAATGTATTCAGAACTTTCGAGAGCCCCACTTTGCCAAGACGTTGCTCTGCAATCAAATCAGAATAATCCTTCTATCATAATCGTATTAGTGGATCGGGAATTTTAAATACGCTTCGTTTATTTCAAGTCCTCCACTTCAATTAATGTCAAATATCCCTAGTTTTTTACTGGAATCGAAAGACAAAAGTTTCGGTTTCTCATATTTGAGAAATTCCAAAGGTTGGTTATTGAATATATATTCAATAACCAACCTTTGGAATTAAGCAGAAAACAAAATTATTGTTATTAGTTATTATCAGTCATTTCTTGTGGTGAGAGGAGGGGGGGGGGAGGGTTATAGCATTTACAGATTTATTTCAACCTTTTACAAATTCAATTCAGCTTTTTACAAATTATATTCAACTCTCCACCAATTTAACTCATCCCAACCTTTCAACTGATCTTATGAAAAAGTTATCCTTTCAAGGGTGTAATTACTCATTTACTCGTATATGTTAGTTCTCCAATAAAGGACACGAGGGAAACCCTGAGTGAATCATCGTGCCAGGTAGGTAGAGTGAGGTTCGGGGGACAAACACGTCACTTGACGTCACCCTCCTCCACTCTCCCACTCCTCCATCCACTCCTCCACTTAGCATTGACCGATTTTGATGAAATCTGTTATGTAGGCTCCATTTGGGGTCTATTAGTGCCCCGAAGATTTTGGTTAATGTAGGTCACTTCTAAGGGTTCAAAAATGAATTTTGAAATTTTGAAAACGCCCTAAATCAAAAAATTTTGATATGAAGGTATTGTTTTTCCTTCAATTTAAGATTCTATAGAATTTTTTGAGACCACGCGGAGCCCTGTAGGACAAACTGTTTGCAACCTACGAGAATTTAAGGGTTTTACGTACGATAAATCAGAAACATGAGTGTGAATCGCAAAAGAGGCCTAATCCCTGTTCAAATTAAAGCTGATCGAAATGCGATCGATGTTTTTCTTCATGTTGGATGGTTGGTGGCTTTGCAGACGAGTGATCAATATAGAAAAATAATTTAAAAAATCAATATAGAAAAATTAATTTTTGTTCCAAAACACATTATGGAAAATAAAACATAAAAAAGGAAAATTACACGGTTTTCCGGTACTGGCAAGGAAGAAGAAGTATCCCGATACTTTTCTCTAGAAAAAGTATCAAAATTATAGACACTTTCTACCCGTCACTAGACATGTCTATCTTTCGTCTACTCGCTCACCAATTTTTGTTTTTCCCGTTTCTTCAGAATTGAGACTCAAATTCCGTTACATCCGATTTTGATGAAATTTTCAGGAATTCTCTCGAATTGGCGTGTAGATGGTCTCCTATGAAATCATTGCCCCAAACTGACAGTAGCCAACGTGAATTTCCTTGTAACAGCCATAACTTCTACATTTTCCATCCGATTTCGAAGAAATATTCAGAGATTGTGCGGGTTGTTGTATAGAGTTCCCTATAAAGAAGGTATTCAAGATAGGAATTCAAGGTACTCAGAGATTGATGTTTTGAGATCCACTGCTATGTATTGGATCATATATAAAATTAGGTTATGGATATGAGGAAGCTATGTGCCACACCCACTTGGCATACGTGATTTCACTTCTACTCGCGCCGTGTATTCGCGGCTTGAGATGTGTTGCCTTCAGAACACAGAAATGGAGTTAACACCAATAAATTCAAGATAATTAATTTCAAAAATTGGTATCCAAAATAATGCGCTTTTCCCTCATTTCAAGGTGACACTCCGAATGGAGGAGGAGATGATAGATTAAATTCCTTCTTCACCGCTATGAGAGCTGCTCAATTTGAATCATCGCGACTAATGATTGTTTCCATCCAATTACGCGACGGTATAAGTTAGAAAGTACGCCAGGAGAGCTCGCTGGGGAGCGGAGTTGAATGGTTTGATGAGCTCAAGGCAAACCGTATTATTGCAGGTGATGTCCTTTCGGTTTTATCAAATTAAAAACTTGATAAACTGGCGATGCCGCTCCCAAGATACCGTTTTCCCACCAAGTTTTCCCTCTTCCAGTCTTCCGACCCGAAGCGACTCGTCGTATGATAAAATTAACAGATAACTTGGGCTATTTCCAACCCCAGTTTACTGCGGTTCTTCCTCATCCTTCAATAAGATTATTTCTTCGAAAACTCACTTCAAGCTGACTTACTGAATAATTTTGTCAAACAAAGAATGTTTTTGAAAGATGTTGCTTTTTATAGTCATTTTGAATGAAGACCTGCATCGAAGAATGAATGAATTATGAAGCGACGGTTTCAGGAAATTCGAGTACTCCAAAATCTAAAATTCCACTAGCATTCAGCGGTTAATTTAAACCACCCCTGAAAATTCGATGATTTACGTTTCAAAGTAGGTATGTAGAATCCAAAACGCTGCTAATTGTTACACAACGGTTTATCATTTTCTGTGTAGATCACCCACCTGAAAAGAACTTTTACATTGTCAGAACCTACCATATCATCACGCAAGATACAACTCCATTAACAGTCTGATCCGAGAGTTATGCGAGCCTTCATTACGAATTCTTGGTTGCTAGGGAGAGCAACTGTGTGACACAAAATTCTATTCGAAGGATCGAAAAAATTGCATTTTATAAGCTTTATTTTGAACAGAGATTCAGCCAATTTCCGTCAGTGGAAATTTGTTTGCGATTCACACACGTGTTTCTGCTATTATTCCTTCCAACGAAAAGTCCTTGTAGAGAGTGAACGGATGGTCTTAGAGAGCTCTGGGTGGTCTCATTCGATTCTAAAAATTCAATTCTATTCTAACTCTGCAGTGGTAGGGACCTCTAAAAGGCGAGTTGAGGTAGAGCTACGTAAGGTCGACGTGTTTTACTGCAGGACTCACTCCTACTACAAATTTAAGTTGGTAATGATGTTGCACACGGAATAATTCATCGTACTTCTAAATCTAAGTAGTACAATATTATATTTATTACATTAAATCTTTATTTAACCAGTAAATTATTATTTATTATCAAATTAGGTAACTAAATTCAGGAAAATAAAACAATTGCCTTAAATGAAGATCATCTGCGTGAATGATCAATTAATTTTCACTAATTCGAGAAAATTTTGATTATATGCGATCCAAATATTGGCAAATTGCATTTTGCACAATATGTCGTCGTTAATCTTCTTTTCTTGGAAATGCAGTTGGAACAATGTCTTCTAGAAGACACGCCGATGTCTTCTTGTATTCTCTTTATTCGTTGAAAATCCATCTTCTCCTGTTGTTTGTTTGTTTTTTTATGTCCAATGACTTATCGACCAATTTCTTCAGATCTTTGCTCAAACAAGGGAGGGTTAGCCTACGTTTCTGCCAATTTTCACATAGTCGATCACTGAGCTTCAGCCCGTTCAGAATACATACGTATTCCAAACATGAAAGTGGTACTACACCTCCCTTTCTTGAAAAATTATCATCACACTCATACACACACGGCACAATGCATCAAACAAACTTCGGAATATATTTACATGACGTGGCCAGGCAGCACTACGTAAGACTGACGTTGACCTAGTTGAGTGGCCAGGTAGGGCTACGTAAGCCTGACGTGAAGGGTTCCAACAATTAACGGATTACCGTTGGAAGGCGTTGGAATAGGATGAAGAGAATAATGAAAGTCAAGGACAATTACCCTTGAGAGGATTAGAATGAGGAACCACATGAATCATGCCGAAAGAAAATTAGTGGAGAGAGGGTTTTCCCTGACAACACGTAAGGTTTACGTGCCCTACCACTGCAGCGTTAAATCGGTGGAAAACATTACCTTTATATTGAAAGTTTTTGAGCTAAGGCGTTTTGAAAATTTCAGCCCTCATTTTTCACCCTTTTGAAGTGACTGACATCAACCGATGTACCAACTTTCATCTACATTTTTATTTTACCTTTGGATTCTACGTAACTTGGTTGACCGAGGCTCCCGGATAGGCAGTCTCAAGACGGAAGATGACGAGAGAGAGCCGATAGTTCACTCCGATCAACTTTCAGTTCTTCACTCCCACACGTGAGAAAGTTTGCACGGTAGATATGACGAAGCTCAAGTTGACATTGTCGAGTTCCCATTTACAACACTTCCTCCTCGACAAACAAATTGATGGAATCCAGACGTGCGGTGCCTTTACATCGCGCACTCAACAGTCCCACAGAATTTCCTTTTTCGATATTCCTAAGCAAAATCAACCTGAGAAAGTCGAAGCAGACAACTGTCTCCGTATTATTACGTCGAGAAGATTGAGCTATTTCAACTAGTCCAGGGTGATGCAGTAAAAAATTTAATTAATAAAAACCTTTGACATTAAAACTGACGATGATAAATAACTAAAATAGTTACATAATAAAATAATTACAACGTATTCAGATGTTTGGTAGGTAGGTACGCATTGATGTCGCCGCCGTGCCCATCTGTAGACACAAACATACTTAGGAATCTTCTACAAACTTTTTTTCTTAAATACACATACCTGTACTCTGAGTACCCCCCCCCCCCCAGTGCAATTCAGATTCGATATCCCTCATATTTGGTTTACTTTGTAGTTCTGACGACCTCCTATCCAATTCCCTACCCAACTATGTTATGGATGACGAGGAAGCTATGTGCTACACCCCCATGCAGAAATTGTTTGCATGTCGATCATGCGTCAAAACGCAAGGCAAGTGTGGCGCTCAAGGCAAATATCAAGGCGCTCAAGTGTGGGCAAATATCCATTTCTTGTTATTCAGTAAGTATGTTAGGGAGTTACCATAACATTTTTAGCTTTTTCTCGATTCCGAGCAGATAACCTTGGTGAACTAAACCCCAGGCCTCTGTGGTAAACTGGTCGGTTGAGATGAAAAAAAATCGAATATTAAAGGTTAGTGAACGCAGTTTTCCTTACCAGGGTTACGTAACCCTATGGTAGACGTCAACCCTGGGGTTATTTACTTCCGAGCCTACCAAGGTAGCGGAAGCTTTGTTTTCACTTTTCAAGGTTGAAAAAGAGTTCTCCAAAATCAAAATTTCCACTCGCGTTTTACATTCCCGACCTTCCTGAACAATTTTGGCTCCGTGTTTGTCTGTCTGTGTATCTGTCATGAAATCCTCGCCACAGCCATAACTTCTACAATTCTCGTCCGATTTCGATGAAATTTCCAGGAATTATGCGAGTTGGGGCGGATCGAGTCCCCTATGAAAATCACGGCCCCCAAATTTATAGTATTTTGTGCGCATACACAAACGTGAAATGTGTGCAACAGCCTTAACTTCTACATTTTCCATCAATATTCAAAGATTGTGCTGTTTGCTGTTGTGTGGACGGCTCCCCCTACGTAAAATTCTCGTCCGATTGCAATTGAATTTTCTGAACCTTACAACTTTGTTAGTTAGGTAGCAGTTTATTGCGGGAGTAGGTCAGTCGCCAGTTGGAATTAAAACCATTTATCTTGTTTGCGTTCCTGATGATCCGATGCGAGGCCGACGCTGTGTTGATATGTGTTGAGCAGGATGATATTTATCCCCGTAGTTTCTTTACTGTGTCATTCCGCGATGTGCAGGAATCCTCAGCACCTTCACCGGACCATCAGCTCGACAGGATAGTTTTGTTACCATTAGAAAGTAGGGCTGGATTGGAAGCTGCAAAACTCAGGATTGTGGTTGCAGAACGTTAGTACTTCCTTTTGAGTTATACCAAGTGCCCAGGCTGAGGACATAATTATGTGTATCTATTTGTACATTCTAAATTGTACAACGCAGGTGTACTACTTCTACAACAATAATAGTGGTTCCTGCCTCTAATGTTCATGGTGGATTTGGTGGAAACATTGGAACCTATACAATTCAAAGAGCCCAGTTTTGGGATCTTTCTTCCTCTTATAATTGCTTTCTTCTTGAGGTCTTCTCACCTCTTGGTCTCGGGTACCTACCTCTCTCATTCTTATTGAGACTATTTAACTCTCTCTTTCCTCTGTTTTACTTCTTCTACTTCATCAATACCAAGGTTATTAGTTTAGATTAATTTTCTTTTAGGGTTTAAAATGTTGGAAAGGAGTGGTACTGAGGAATAGGTAGGTAGATACCATTTCTCAACTGATACATTTTTAATTCTTCTGTTTTCCACATTTTGGTTTCTTTATTTGATTTGTAATGGTTTTCGAAAAAAAGAAGATAGACATAATTTTAAAAACGTATGCCAAGTGGGTGTGGCACATAGCTTCCTCGTATCCATAACCCGATTGTATAGATGATCCGATGCCTAGTAGTTAATCTCAAAACATCAATCTGTAAGTACCCTGGACTACCCTCATAGGGGACTCTACACGTCAACCCGCACAATCTCTGAATATTATTGGAAAATGTAGAAGTTATGGATGTTACAAGGAATTCACGTGTGCGCATGATCACAAAATACTTTCAATTTGGAGGCCATGATATTCATAGAGGACCATCTCCACCACAACCCGCACAATTCCTGTAAATTTCATCGAAATCGGATGAGAATTGTAGAAGTTATGGCTGTGGCAAGGAATCCATGACAGTCAGACAGACACGGAACCAAAATTGTTCAGGAAGGTCTAAAACGTAAAACGCGAGTGGAAATTTTGATTTAGGAGATTTTTCTTTTTTAACCTTGAAAAGTGAAATCAAAGTTTCCGCTACCTTGGTAGACTCGGAAGCAATAAGAAAAACGTCTGCCAAGTGGGTGTGGCACATAGCTTCCTCGTATCCACAACCCGATTGTATAGATGATCCGATGCATAGTAGTTAATCTCAAAACATCAAAACAAGTTAATCTGTAACATCCCTGAAAATTTCATTGAAATCGGATAGAAAATATAGAAATTATGGACGTTACAAGGAAATTCACGTTTGCGCATGCGCAGTGGTTACTATCAGTCCGAAGGTGGTGATCTTCATTGGGGACCATCTACAACCGAATCCGCATAATCCCTGAAAATTTCATCGAAATCGGGTAGAAAAAGGTGGAAGTTATAGCCGTTTTTTTTTTTTTATATAACTCCCCTCAAAGACAAAATGTCTTTTTTGACGGAGGGGGCACGCCATTAATTAAAAAAAAATAAATAAATAAATAAAAATAATGGGGAGGACGCCCAGGACTCACCCGACGCCGGCCCTCGGGATTAGGGATGATGAGGAAGGTGGGGGTGGGAGAGAGGAATGAAGGGAAGTGCCTCTATAAAACGACCACCAGTTCAAATATGAGCCGAGCAGGACACGGGTGGTGATACCACGGAGTACGCCTACTGAGATGCCCAACTCACGCAACTCCGTGGCACTTTTCCCGCACCACACCCCGCGCCATGATAAGGTTGCAGCCATCACCCTGATGTTGTTGGGTGCCACTCCTTTTAGCTCTGACACCGCTTGCCGTAAATCATTTCTATAATACTTTCTTATCTTGGCCCGCCAAGTCTGCTCCATGTCCAAGCTGCCATTGACAACTTGGACATCCAGGATAATGCAAGACTGGTCGGGCTCACCCAGGAAATCACGAAATCAGGAAATCAAACGGGCTCAGTCAGGAAATTCACGTTTCCGCATGCGCAGTGGCTACTATCAGTCCGAAGGTGATGATTTTCATAGGGGACCGTCTACACACCAACCCGCACAATCCCTGAAAATTTCATTGTAATCGGATGGAAAATGTAGAAGTTATGGCCGTTACAAGGAATTCACGTTTGCGCATGCGCAGTCGCTTCTATCAGTCCGGGGATGATGATTTTCATAGGGGACCGTCTACACACCAACCCGCACAATCCCTAAAAATTTCATTGAAATCGGACAATAACTTAGTAGTTATTGCGCGCTAGTTATGCAATAGTTATGCGCGTTACAAGGAATTCATGACAGACACACAGACAGACAGACACACAGACACTGAACCAAAATTGTTCAGAAAGGTCTGAAACGCAAAACGCGAGTGAAATTTTTGATTTTGGAGAACTTTTTTTTTCGCACAAAACAAAGCTTCCGCTACCTTGGTAGACTCGGAAGCAAAATTGAAATTGAAGCTACATTTGTCCAACCCTTTAGCTTCCTGTTTCATCTAAGGGGAATTTATTCCTAAGTAGTGGTGCCCTTTTTGAGTGTTTTAAATAAATTATTGGGTCATGTAGGTACAAGCAAGGTTTGGAACCCACAATACCCCGAGTTAGCCGCGCAGGTTAAGCCTAGTTAAGCTTGGGTGATAGCATTACAGCATGGATACGAGGACCATGTGCCAACCCCACTTAGCCAACACTGTTTTTAATGAATTAGGGTATGTTGTGGCTCTTCAAACCAACCACAAGTTTCGCAATAATAATGCTGATACTACTGGTCTACATTTGAGGAGCTGCCAAGCCAAGGGGAGTGAGTACACGGTTCCTCACTTACCTCGTCGCTCGGGTGAAACAGTCTGAGTGCTAATAGTTGCACTCGCAATTCTTAACTCCGTAATTTCCCTTCATGGCACTAATTTACCTTGTCGTGGAATTGGCACCCTTCAACTTACAAACTAACGTTTCCTAACAGAACTGACTCCTTTGACTTGCAATAGGGCGTGCTGTTTCCATCGTAAGTTGTTCCGCTGAGAACCCTCCACATCCGTAAGCCGACGTATAAAGTAGGTGGCCTTTGAAAAGAGTTTTCAAAAATTTACCTCGAAATTTTTGTTCTTTTTATTTCAATTTCAAAGCATTTGTTGACTTGCTATGCTTGTATGAATGGATTATCATATTATTACAACCGCTTATCAATCGCCACACCTTTAGAGAACATTATCAAGTATATTGTGTACCCATGTACCAATTCTGATGAAATATATCGGCTCTATTTGTGCCCCGAACGTTTAGTTATTGTCAGTCATTTCTAAGGGGTAGCAGGTTTTCGATACTCAGTTATTGTTTTTTCATTAATTTAACTTTTCCAAAATTTTCAAGAATTTTTTGGCACCACCCAGAGCTTGGTTGAACCAACGAATCGCTTAACGAGATTAATTAATTAGTTACCTGATTATTAAACGTTCCAAGTCTTTCTTCATCAATTTAGAAAAGTGTTCAATCGTAGAAACGCTGCAAATTATTACACAATGGTTTATTATTTTTCTATATTGATCACTCGTCTGCAACCATCCAACATGAAGGATAACATCGATCGTGTTTCTGTTTTATCGTACGTCCAACCCTTAAATTCTCGTAGGGAGCCAACGGTTTGTCTTACAGAGCTCCGTGTGGTCTCAAAAAATTCTAAAAATTCTATAGAATCGTACATTTGATCAGATATTTTCTATATAGATCACTCGTCTGCAAAGCCACCAACCAATAAACATGAAGAAAAACATCGATCGCATTTCGGTCAGCTCTAATTTGAACGGAGATTAGGCCTCTTTTGCGATTCACACTCGTGTTTCTGATTTATCGTATGTCCAACCTCTAAATCCTCGTAGGGAGCGAACGGTTTGTCCTACCCGGTTTGTCTTGGTCTCAAAAAATTCTATACTATCTTAAATTGATGGAAAAACAATACCTTAATATCAAAATTTTTTGAGTTAGGGCGTTTTCAAAATTTCAAATTTTATTTTTGGACCCTTAAAAGTGTCCTACATCAACTAAAATCTTCGGGGCACAACTAGACCCCAAATGGAGCCTACATACCAAATTTCATCAAAATCGGCAATGCTAAGTGGAAAAAGTGCCGCGTACGGCGGACGGACGGCCAAATTTTTATTCGATTTTTGGATTCTACGTACCTTGAAACGTAAACCATCAAATTTTAAGGGGGTGTTAAAAAATGTTTTTTCTTGGTCGGTTCCAAAGGTTCATTATTGACAATTATAAACCAAAAACGGGTTCAACTGGATCCACGAAGTATTAACTGAGAAGTGGAGTTGAGTTTGTAGAACAGAGATTTTGGAAAAGCGTAGCTCTTGGTTAGGTTCTCGTCGGTTTTCCTCAAGTTGTCGAATCTGATTCAGAGGTTAGAAACAACAAATTCTAGCCCAAAATTACTCTATTGTGCCTGTAATCAGGATTTGTGTACACAGACAAGATTATTTAACAACGCTGGGTTCGATAGCTTCGACTGAGAATAAATTCCATATACTTACTAGCTCAATGCCACCGTTTTGGTGAATTCACGGAGAAGGGATCCTTCAATGGAGCGCTTATATTCACCTACTCCGCCTGTAGAATTGGCAATTAGCGCGGAGGAAGGGAGGGGAGCCTCATACTCCGCGTTTAATTGGGTCTACAGCCGCACACTGCTCACCTTCCACACACACAACGCACTCACACGCCCACCGACTTTCCATCAACTCGGTAATTCAAGTTGAGTCTTTAAGTAGAGTTACATTGATCCTTCATACTCTCGACACCTGTACTGTACGTATCCCTGGGTTTTAAGTTGGTAAATAATGTGTTGGGAGAGTGTTGCAAAACGGTATTCTCTGTCACATTGATTGGAAATGAGGTCCTCAGGGATAAAACTCCTCCTTTGCCGAGGTTTCGCTAAATTTATCACCTTCGTCAGGGCTCGAAGCTTTCTATTAACAAAAAAGTAGTTGAAGATGCCACCATAACAGGTGGAAAATGAAGATTTGGAGCTATTGGAGGTAAAATGAAAATATATTGTTAAGTCATGCATGCATTCCAGGGGACGTCCTATTGGATAAGCATTAGGGTGATGGCACCAGTATCAGACACTACAAGCGGAGATTCTCAGGTTTCTTTATACTGCGAGGCGTGATTTCATCACACATTTATCCGGGGGGGGGGGGGCATAATTAGGTGCTCCAACTTCTCAACAACTCACCAAGACTTGGAAATCGAAGGATTATTTTGTTTTTAGGATTTAATATGGTCTTTCCGAAACCAAGTTTTTGCATCAGTACCTGACATCGGTATCTGACACGGAGGATTTTGAATGGCGCCAGTATCAGACACCCTTCATGTCCAGAATCAGACACAGAGAAGTATGAATGGCGCCGGTATCAGACGCCATTCAGGCCCAGAATCAGACACTTCAATCTGACTCCGAAAAAACCTCTTTTATTGACTAAATTTTTATTTAACTAAGTACAGAAGCTTTTTGTATATAAAAAGAAAGAAATCATCACATAAATTCCAATGTGAAGGTAACTTGAATTATTTCTAAAAACAGTCTTCTCTTTCAAACGCCCTGACCAAAATATGTATTAGTTATAATTTGCAAATAGGAATGGAATAATCGAACTTCATAATACATTACATCCCAAACCGTGAGGCCTTAGATAAAGAGACAAAAGGCAATACTGTAACACCTAAATTCCTGTATACAGTCGCGATTTATTAAATCAGACACCCCTGTCTGATACTGGGTTTTATGACTGGGGTGATTAAATAAGTTAAATGCGTGAGTTTCAAGTCTTTAAAATTAAAAATAAACGAGAAAAACAAAAAATGCCGATTTGTAGAAATGACCAGTAGGCATCCGACACCCCCTGTCTGATACTGAAAATGGCTCCATTCGGAACCCAGTATCAGACATCGTCGAATTCGGTTATAATATCGTCATTCCGAACCAAATTTCGCAATCTATCTATACTACAGGACACTAATATGAAAATAAAGCGAAAAAAATTGAATGAGAACGGAACAATCAGGCAAATATAACAGGAGAAAGCTGGTCACCCCTTGGCCACATTGTTTGCTAACTTCGCCGTTGGAGAACTGATGTGGAAGTGTGCTATGATAACCGTTTCCAAAATTCCAATAATCTTCTCTGAGCTCATAGTTTTACAGCAGTCCACCGGAATGATCTGCTTGCACCAAATGATCCATAGAAAAGGCCTGAAAACCGTTAGGAACTCTTAATTTGATGATGTGAAGTTGAAAGTGTCTGATACTGAACCAGTGTCTGAAACTGGTGCCTTCACCCTAGGTCAATTTACACCAGTAGGTAAGCGATAAAACTGTTTCACTTAATGTAATTTATTTATTCCCCTCCTTTACTCTTATCCACCGTAACATTTCAAGAGCCCCGAATTTAAAGAGCATTTTAAAACCCTTGACCTACGATACCCAACATGCGAATTCAAGCCCCCACCACCTCCCCATCGACCAATGGTACCAATCTGGCACCAAAGCGGTCATAGATCATACCGTTGAACTTTCATCTGTAAGTTTTGGTAGGCAGTCCGTCGAGGTTCACATCCGTATTCAAGGTGAAACACGAAAAAAACCCACGAAATGTGCGGTTTATGGTGTCCTGGCTCCATGGTGGCACCACTATTAGTTCCATGGTGGTGCAGAGAATAATTATTGAACATGCGGAGGTATATTGAGAATTTTCCCTCAGTTGCAAAGCTTGGGTACAATTAGTAAGCTATAAAGGAACAGATGTATTGACAAATCGGATATTTTGTGAATATTATCCCCCCCCACTCAGCCATCCCCTTGCGAATTTTGATACTCCGATGAAATAACGTATCATCGGAGTTATACAAGTCGAATAAAAAACATTTTATTCATTATTACACAATGGATTATTATTGTTCTATATTGATCACTCGTCTGCAAAGCCACCAACCATCCAACATGGAAAAAACATCGATCGCATTTCGGTCAGCTAAAATTTGAACGGAGATTAAGCCTCTTTTGCGATTCACACTCGTGTTTCTGATTTATCGTACGTTCAAACTTTAAATTCTCGTAGTGAGCGAACGGTTTGACCTACAGAGCTCCACGTGGTCTCAAAAAATTCTAAAAATTCTATACTATCTTAAATTGAAGGAAAAACAATACCTTAATATCAAAATTTTTTGAGTTAGGGCGTTTTCAAAATTTTAAAATTCATTTTTGAACCTTTAGAATTGACTTACATCAACCAAAATCTTCGGAGCACAACTAGATCCCAAATGGAGCCTACATACCAAATTTCATCAAAATCGGTCAATGCTAAGTGGGGAAAGTGCGGCGTACGGCCAAATTTTTGTTCGATTTTTGGATTCTACGTACCTTGAAACGTAAACCAACAAATTTTGAGGGGGTGCTAAAAAATTTCTTTTCTTGGTCGACTCCAAAGGTTCATTATTGAAAATGATAAACCAAAACGAGTCGAAATGGACGTAATTGTTCCATTCACAAGAGGCAATTATGTGAAATTTGTTATGGGAGGGTAAAACGCCTTTCAAGAGCTATCAGCGCTCAAGAGCGACTGATTCAGCTGAGAGGCCGTCACCCTCGCTGACAGCTCAAACAAGGCCGGTGACGCGAGCATTCATCGGTAATTGCTTTGACACATTCATAGTAACCAATAACTTATATCTGAGGGTCGACAGCCTATCGAGTCATCACGTCACCCCACGTGTCTTGGCAGGCCTTCAAACCCTGTTTTGATTGGTTGAGTAGTAACCGCTTCGTGAACGACTCAGGTTCTGAGACTCGAGCAAGAGGGAAAACTTCTGCCAAGAGGGTGTGGCACATAGCTTCCTAGTATTCTTAACCCGATCTATGAATGATCCTATCAGAGCAATAATCTCTAAGTACCTAGCACTACCCTCACAGGGGACCATATACACGTCAACCCGCACAATCTGTGAAGATTTCACCGAATTCAGTGACATTATCTGGGGTTGATGATTTTCATTGGGGACCACCAATATCCCAATCTGTACAATCTCTGAAAACTTCATCTAAGTCGGATGGAAAATGTGGAAGGAAGCAAAAAATTTCCACGAAGAACAAAGGGAAGAACACTAATGAGTACCGTTGATACTCGGTTTCACAGTCGCGGTACAGCTGTGCCAACACACCTCTAAATTGGACTTCAAGTATTTCCCACCAAACACCTAAAAAAAAGTCTGCCAAGTTATTGTGGCACATAGCATCCTCGCATCCTTAACTCAATTGTATAAATGGCATTCACTAATCAAAGTTGGAAAAAAAATGTTCTCAAAAATCAAAATTATCTCTCGCGTTTTACGTTTTAGATCTTCTTGAACAATTTTAGTTTCGTGTCTGTCTGTCATAAAATCCTTGTAACTCGCGAAGTTAATCTCCAATCTTGATTAAATTTTCAAGGATAGTGCGGGCTGGCGTGTAGATGATCCTCTATGGAAATCATCGCCTCCAGACTGATGTAGCCACTGCGCATGCGCAAACATGAATTCCTTCTACATTTTCCATCTAACTTTAGTGACATTTTCAGAGGTTATGTGGATTGGCGTGTAGGTGATCCACTATGGAAATCACGGCCCTTAAATCGACAGTAGTCTCTGCGCATGCGCAAACGTAAAATCTTCGTAACAGCTGCAATTTCTACATTTTCCATCCGATTTCGAGAAAATATTCAGAAAAACATTGTTACCTCTCATAATAGCATTTTTAGACCAGTTGATTAGAAAAATTTCCTTCAAGTTCCGTATAAATGTTGATCCTCCAGGTTTTTTATGAAGAAAAGTGCGAGTGAGAGGGAAGACTCGTTTTGGGGTGGAATTTTGCGTGGGATGAGCCATAAAGTGGGCGTGGCCAAGTTCTAATGAATAGCTTCGTCGAGGGGTCGTGAACAGGTATATAAAGGTCTAATGAATAGTTTGTGCGAAATAATTACGAGGCAGGAGGGCGGACCAATTACAGACACTTACGGCCAACAATGTCGGAGTTGAGCTCAGTTTCTCACTTTCAACGCGAGATGGGGGTACAATTTAACTTTACGAAGTAGGTACTCTCCGACCGCCTACTTACTTCACTGCGGGGTCTCCGCGCAACCCATCACTTCTCCCCAACCGAACATGACGGTGGTGCGCGGTGTTGCCGGGTGAATTTTCATGAAATTTCTTGCAACCTGGCAAAAAATGATAACACCGATATGTCAACGATATAACAACGATGTTCTTGCTGCTAAACTCATTCCGATATATTGGTATCGATACTTTTGCCTAAAATATCGGAGATATCGATAGTTCATTGATAGTTTATTATTATTGAAGAGGCAAAAAGTTGTACTTAAATTGGAAATTTTAAAGGAGTTTAGAAATTCAGAAGTGCACGGACCTAGGAAATGGAAAAACTGGAATATTGCGGCTGGAATCATCAAAATCGAACAATAATTGCCAAAGAAAATAGGAAAAACTACTGAATAAACGGGTTTTCCCATGTTTTCCCCCTATTTCTTTTGACATTATTGTTCGATTTTGATGATTCCAGCCGCAATAATATTGCAATAATAACAACTAACCGAAATAATAATATAACTGAAATATTATTTCAGTTTCTCAATTCTCTAGATCCGTGCACTAATGAATTTCTAAAATCCTCGAAAATTTCAAGTTTAGCTACATTTTATGGGAAAAACATAACTGAATTAACGGTTCTTCCAATTTTTGCCTGGCAATTATTATTCGATTTTGATGATTCCAGCGGCAATATTTCAGTTTTTCAATTCCCTAGGGCCGAGCACTAATGAATTTCTAAAATCCTTCAAAATTTCCAATTTGAGTACAACTTTTATGTTTTTGCGCCTTCGATTTGGCTAAATACTAACCCGGAACGAGGAACGAACGGCGACCGACTGAGACCCCCTTAAACTCAAACATCAATCTCTAAGTACCTCCCACTACCCTCATAGGGGACCATCTGCACCCCAATCTGAACAATCCTGAGAAAGGTCGTCGAAATGGGATGGCAAATGTAGAAGTTATGGCTGTTAAAAGGAATTCACGTTTGCGCATGCGCAGTGGCTACCATCAGTCTGCGGACAATGATTCTCATAGGGGGCCGTCTACAACCAAATTCGCATAATCCCTGAAAATGTCATCGAAATTAGAAGAGCAATGTGGAAGTTAAGGTTGTTATTTTTTTTTTTATTTTTTTTATTTTATTTTTTTTTTTTTAACTCCCCTCAAAGACAAAATGTCTTTTTTGACGGAGGGGGCACGCCATAAAATAAAAATAAATAAATAAATAATTGAATATTGGGGAGGACGCCCAGGACTCACCCGACGCCGGCCCTAGGGATGAGGGAAGATGAGGAAGGTGGGGGTGGGAGAGAGGGATGAAGGGAAGTGCCTCTATAAAACGACCACCAGTTCAAATAAGAGCCGAGCAGGACACGGGTGGTGATACCACGGAGTACGCCTACTGAGATGCCCAACTCACGCAACTCCGTGGCACTTTTCCCGCACCACACCCCGCGCCATGATAAGGTAGCAGCCATCACCCTGATGTTGTTGGGTGCCACTCCTTTTAGCTCCGACACCGCTTGCCGTAAATCATTTCTATCATACTTTCTTATCTTAGCCCGCCAAGTCTGCTCCATGTCCAAGCTGCCATTGACAACTTGGACATCCAGGATAATGCAAGACTGGTCGGGCTTGATGGCAACGATGTCGGGCTTCTTACCCTGGTCACTTGGCATGTGATACAATCTCTCCCTCTCAACATCCCAGCCGCTAGATGACAAAGCACCTGCTATCTGCTTGGCGACCGCATACACCGCATAGGAAATTCACGTTTGCGCATGCGCAGCGGCTACTATCAATCCGGGGGCGATGATTTTCGTAGGGGACCGTCTGCACTCCAATCCAAGAAAATTCCATCAAATTCGGATGAAAAATGTAAGTGTTGTGAATTGGCGGACCTCATTAAATGTAGACATTCACTTTATATTAAACACAGTTTCTTTATTATAATTTCACTCGTGGTACATGCAAAATATCCAAAATAGGGGATCAGATCAGAAAGAGAGAAAAAGAGACTTCTTGTCATCGCAATCAGGCGGGATCGCGGTTCAGTTGAATCGTCAGAGCGCAGTCTTTCGGTACCTTTTCTAGCTATCACAACAGTAAGACTTACCGTAACCATAACACTTAGTGTTATGGCGGTTCCAAGGAATTCACGTTTGCGCATGCGCAGCGGCTACTATCAGTCCGGGGGCAATGATTTTCATAGGGGACCGTCTACACGTCAACCCGCACAATCCCTGAAAATTTAATCGAAATCGGAGGACAATAACTTCGTACAGTTATGCCCGTTGCAAGGATTTCATCACAGACACGGAACCAGAATTGTTCAAAAAGGTCTGAAACGTAAAACGCGAGTGGAAATTTCGAGAACTTTTTTTTAACCTTGAAAAGTGCAAACAAAGCTTCCGCTACCTTGGTAGACTCGGAAGCAAAAATATAATCGTTTTCTGAACATGAGGAAGCTTATGTGCTATGATACTACATCCACTAACCACACTTTTAATCAAGTGAGTTCGATTTCTCTGGCCCCGACGTCTCAAGACTTGTGTCAAGTCAAATGGAGGACACTTCGAGTAACTTAAATTTTTTCTTTCATAGATATGTCCAAATACGAACCAAAATGAAAAATTTCAAATCAGCATGTGGCATTAGTAAAACTCCTTAAAATTGTGTGACAGAACTTAATGCTATACTGGGTATCATTTTGATTGACAAGATACATCATGCAGATTTTTGTTTTGTTTTTTAAACAATCATTTTGGTTTACTGAAAAATTTCGTAAATTTTTTGATAAATATTAGGTACGTATGTCAAATATGACTGAATTATTACTCGATCCTGTACATTTCTAGTTGAAGAAAAATCATTCCATTCAATAGCAATTGCAGTCATTCAATTCAATTCTGCAATTAAGTATGGGAAGAAATATAAAATGAAATGATTAGGTATTCATTTTCATTACATTTAAAATTATTATCTTACTTCTACTGTGCTTACCAAATATTTACTTTTTTTTATTTCTTAACCTTTTGCGGACGCAAGGCTGACAAGGTGAATCAAGCGTTGCGATCGTATGGCAAGTGTCACAGGCCAGCCACCATTTGCTAACTAGGACGAAGCTTATTCTGCGATGATGAGTTAACCTGGACGTCATGGTATTCACATCGATATCGGAATTTCCGAACACTTTTACAAATATTGTTTGTGTTTCAAGTTGAGCCAAATTTTCCAAATTTCCCCTGCTGACTTGTAATCTTGATGAATGGCTGGACCTTACGATCAAGTTATTTTTTCGTAGCTCTTGTAAAATTACTACTATTTCACTCTTGAAATTTAGGCAAAATTTGGCACTCGCTTTTACTAGTTTTTCAATGGACCATTTTCACGGGTTCTGATCGACGGAATTCTTTCACATTTTGATCAAATTGTGCTAAATACCTTAGATGCACGCTGCAAAAATTTAACTGCCTCAATTCGATGGCTTAGGTAGGACATATTAACTTAGAACGGGACGAGTACACCGCGGTCAGGACCTGCATTTTTCAATTGATAAGACAAGAGTACTGTGGGGTATTTATCAGTCAAACCGTTATTATGAACTATGACAATTAATTAAAAGTGATGAATATAAACTGTTAGTTTCTCTTAAAAACTATTTGAAAATGAAAAAAATGCCCAACACCAGCGTGTTTGAAATTTAAAAAAATGAATTAATTGAACTTCATTGTCATTTAACAAACTCGTGAAAATAAATATTTAGATGAAATAAGCCACAAATGAAAAGGTTCTCGTAATATTTGAATGACTGATTGAATAAAACAGTTGGAAAACAAAAAATTATGGATACAATAGCAACATTCCCAGCTGCAACGAGTTCCCATTTGACAATTTATTCATTTGGAGGGAGCGGAAAAAGTTTTGCCGCTCGAATTATTGAAGCATTTTGTTGTCCAAGTATCTCAGATGGGTAAATAACGCCCAGAATGTACTTAGAAGTTCATAGGAAGAGGTAATTGAGGGTAAAGGCGGCTGTATGTCTCACATGGCTTACGTCAAGATCGAGCTGACAAGTGCATGTCACACAACGCCTCTCACTGCACGAGACTTCGAGATTGTTGTTGAAGACCAGGAAATCTCGATTGGCAATTTATGTGCTCATGGCCAGTTAGTGCCCTACGATCTGGCTAAATATGACGATCTATGACGGTTTTCTAATCCAATTAGAGTTGCCTTAGTCCCGAAGATGTCCTCACTGCAGTCCTAGAATCAGATGGACCTCCAATAAAAACCAATTTTCCGAACATTAAGCAAATCGAACACCGTGAATTGAGCACAATTAACGATCTCTCACAGCAGGATCTCCAGGCAATGGAAGTCATTTTTGCAGTCAGGATGAGCTCACAACAATCCAAGTGCCAGGCCGACCCCCTGCAGACACGCTTTTTGAGATTGTTGAAAAGATTGAACACCCAGGAATGTGCAGAATTCTTGATCTCGCACCGCAGGATTACCAGGAAGAAGTGGTTCATCAAGAACTTCGATTTTTTCCTGATGTTCTTGTCCATGGTGAACCACTTCTTCCAAGTAATCCTATTTCTGGGTGTTCAATCTTTTCAACAATCTCAATAAGCGTGTATGCAGGGGGTCGGCCTGGCACTTGGATTGTTGAGAGCTCATCCTGACTACAAAAATGACTTCCATTGCCTGGAGATCCTGCTGTGAGAGATCATTAATTATGCTCAATTCACGGTGTTCGATTTGCTTAATGTTCGAAGAATTAGTTTCTATTGGAGGTCCATCTGATTCTAGGACTGCAGTGAGGACATCTTCGGGACTAAGGCCCACTTTCACCAAACATTCAAAACGAGTTTAAACCAAACGAGGCGAGAGATAAACGACGTTCAGTAAAAATCGTCTTTCACCAGAGCGATTTACGAGTTTAAACACCATCTTGGGGGGTTCGAGTTTAAACGGTCGAAAATCGGCTGAATAAACTAGGAAACTTCGTTTAACTACCAATTCAATATGGCCGCGCATTGATTTGTGATTGTTTTCGAAATGAAATTGCGAATTATTTTTGCATTTCGAATTATTTTTGACTCGTCTGACGATGACGACGACGTCCGAGACGAATCCTGGATCGGATTCCACATTCCGAGATTATGTACGTTACTGAATTTCCGCCTTTCCAAGCCCCGAGTCGTCCAAGTGCTCGACTAGATTGACACTCGCCTCGAGTTCCCGTCATACAAATAAGTTCAACACGTTAATTTAAAATGATGAATGTTTTTTTCAATAACATAATAGTGCAACCTACATTCCTTGGTTGTTTCTATTCGGACCAATTATACAAATTGACCATCATAAAAGACCAGTTCGACCAAAATAAATTTTTATTGAGGTGAAATCGGGGGCCCTCATCTTCGAGTTTACATCCATCGGTAATCATTCAAATTATCGAAGTAAATTCCATCCGTTCAGAACAAGGCGGCGGCCACTGTGTTTCACTAGGATACATCAAGGAAGGTACTTGAGTCTGGAGAAATACTGGAGTTATTGCGCTCGTTGTGGCTCAAAGTGATGATGTGTAATAACTCAATAGGTAGGTGATGAAAATATTCAGCAAAATAAAACGAAGGGAACCGGAAAACTCGAAACAAACCGCAGGAATCAGCAAATAATAAAAACAAGGAATTCGAAAAACTGACACTGATAAAGATAAACAAGGCGGCAATCTGCTGATATCAAGCGCGGTAGTGGTTGTTGTTCAACGTTTCTATTGCCCAAGTACGTCATAATGTCCAACTTTCATTCGTTTCGCTCAACATTTCAAGTTTAGACAAACTCGATTGTCTTAAACAACGTTTAACGATGATTTGGGTTGGTGAAAGACGCTCGCCATCTTGCCGGGTTTATTCCGTCAGATTAACTATTAACGCGTTTAGCTAAGCAAGTTTAGAACAACTTTTGGTGAAAGTGGGCCTAAGGCAAATCTAATTGGGATAGAAAACCGTCATAGATCGTCATTTTTAGCCAGATCGTGGGCACTAACTGCCCATGAGCACACGAATTGCCAATCGAGTTTAAGTGGTCTTCAACAATCTCGAAGTCTCGTGCAGTGAGAGGTCCAGCAAGTTCAAAAGAACTTGTTGAAGGTACCTCATCAGGCCCTGGGTGAACTTTATTTCTTGCTGGAATTTGAACGCGAAACATCATACCACTTTGCTTGCAGTTTTCAACGAGATCGTGTAATTCGACCAAATCTTGAGAATCTTCAGAATCAGAGCTACGTAATAATAATAATAATAATACATAATGATACCTACATTACATTATTCTAAGTCATTTTTGATATTTTTGCTGTGAACCTAAGTACCTACCATTGAGACAAAACGGATTAAAAACTACTATTATTCCAAGCCAATGTGATATTATTGAATAATAATAAACTTGTCGAGTGTTACCTACATGTTTTTAATTAAATCCTGAAAATTCAGATTGATCATGAGAATGAAAAATGTTCTATCGTTTATAATAAATAAACAATGAGAAATAAAATGAAAAAAATAAATGGAAAAAAAATGAGTTAAATAATAACTGGGGGCCTGACAAAAATCTCTTTTCCCAATCTTGAGGAGGAGAACAACTCAGCGTAGCTCTGCAAATGGTACAAGCAACAGTGCGTAGCTCGGCAAAATTTTATAAATTCAAATTTTACACAAAATTTTTCATTGAGCAAATAGATAATGTCATTTATTATAGTAATCAAGGAAAACATCAGTCAATTAGGCCTTGATGTACTAAAAAATCGTTTTTTTCTCTGTCCTGAAAAGTCGTGAAAAACGAGCTCGGTGGTGTTGCTGATTCCTCGACGACATGTCATACGTCCACTAGCCGTTCAACCTCCTCAAAAGATGACGTCAAGGCTAACAATGGCCGGCTCCATGTCACACATGCCACACGACCGCAAAAGGTTAATTCTAGGGGTTTATATTTGATTTGATTTAACATGGGTGGGTTGGTACTTTGCAATGTCGGTGGTTGGTGGTATCGGTACTTTAAGTCGATATTAAATACATCGAAGTATTTATTATTTATCACCTTATGATATCGGCATCGGAGAGATATCGTATCCAAAGGATTATCGATATTTTGAATTATCGTGCTGTCCCTAATCTATACAATCAAATTATGGAGACGAGGAAGCTCTGTTCCACACCCACTTGGCAGACGTTTTCATCTTGGTCTTTTTGCATCTAATTATGTTTGTTGGCCCACTGAAGAGTTCCTTGGTTTGACACTCGACACTGAGCAATCAATCGTTTAAAAAATACCACCATGTGTCACCGCTGTGGTGCCACACTGGCTCCGGTATCCGATAGTGGGCGTCCAACATACTCTGGCAGGTCTCCAAAAATATTAGAAATTTTTCCTGATCCTTCTTTCCTAAACAACTCATCATTTAAATATGTCTCTACGAATTTCATCCTGCCGAGGGAGCTGCCCACGACGATGGGACTTTGGTGGACAATGTTTGTGTTCATCGCGGCCTCTCGATGAGGCGGGGAAGAGTTGGCGAGCGCACGCCATCCGCGCATTAGCCGCGCTGAGAGCTCCATCTAGGCGCATCACTTCCCAACTATTACCGCCCTGTTTTCTTCCTTAGTTTCCTTACATAGGATGATTCATCTCCGCAACCACGCCACGGCCATCGCATATCCCTGCAAATTGCCTCGGCTCTACTTACTCGAGCCTTCGAGCTGCTTTTTGAAAGAGTTCGAAAGTGTTCTTCATGAAGGGGCTTTCAGAAAACCTCTGATGTTCTTAAGTAGCAAATTTCAAACTGGAAGTCACGATATCGGATGAAGATCATTTGGATACAAGAGGAATTTGACACGAAGTGCTCTTGTGAATAGGTAAGGAAGAAATAAAAAACGCCTGCCAAGTGGGTGTGGCAAATAGCTTCCATAACCCGTTTGTATATAACTCGTATGATCATGAAGATGTGGGCTGGTCGCAATATTATAACGATAGTTATTTAGGAATAAATGGTTTATTTGACATCCAGAAGTATCGTTCACGAATGCTAGGAACCACAAGGCCACAAGGAACCAACGGAAAATCTCAAGAACGAGCGAAGCGCCACAGCCTAACCTGCCTAGGTGGTAACCCTTTGAATAAAGATCGAGAGGAAACGTAGTGTATCATAACTCCACGCATCATGCCTTCTTTCACGAAAAGAATTTACAAACTGATAAAAAGAAAAATTCACATGACACCAGGTACCAGAACTCGTGTATATCCATTTGAGACTTCAGTGGCTAACTAGTATGGGACTGTTTTTTTTTTTCTTTTTTTTTTCTGCCAGTTCGAGTGAGTAACAGTAAGAGTAATCAGTGAAGTTTTACCTTCGTTACTAACTTCAAATCCCAATCGGTAGTTAAACCCAGCCGTTTTGCTTACAATTCTGGAGAAAAACGAACAACGGAACGGCTTTCTTGTGCATATCGTGATATGCAGCGATTAGAGAATCGTGTACTGTGGGGACTTCCAAGTCTTTATGTAATTCCTCATTTCTTAAGTACCACGGGCCTTTTTTTATCATTCTAAGGATCCTATTTTGTAGAACTTGTATTCTCTTAATTTGAGTTGAGGATACAGAGCACCATAGGCCGCTCCCATAGTTTTGGCATTTGAGCAGATATGATAACTGGCGAATGCGTTTCCTAATCTTGGTGTTCAAGGAAGTGATGTGGTGTTTCCACGTTAAGCGCTTGTCCAAAGTTAGGTAACACTGCAGGATCCGGAATTTCGAAGCAGGTGCCATCTTGCTCATAATAATAATGTAGAACTTCCTTCTCAGCATGGAATAGTTCTTGGACAGCGTGGCCTTTGGCTCCCGATGTGAAAGTAAAACTGGAGCTTTTTTTCAGTTGGCGCTGTTTAAATTAATACGATTTCAACTAGATTCGATAAAATTGGAGCAGGTACAGTTGGTACAGTTGGTACTGGTTGTTCATCTTCAACTTCTTGGGCAATGGCTGAAAAAAAAGTAGTCAAGATTAACTAACAATTTTAGCTTACAATTAAATGAAGCATTCTTTCCAGCTCTAAACTGCATAAAGAGATTTGTTTTGTTTTTACAAAACTAAAACATCAATGCAATATTTTGTTGAACCAACTTGGCTCGCCTTGGAAAATCTGTTGGTTTTCGACTGCTCTTTTATCTGCCGAAATCGGAGAAGGTACTTTCGGCTCTTGCGGCTGTTCATTGGTTACAGGTTGTTCCCTTTCACTTGTCACTAGTTGGCGTATCTCCGAATCTTTGGATTCATGTTCCAACGGGATTTGTAAAATCGTTTACCTCTCTGTGCAAGTATCGTCTTAAACTTTTTATTCGCAAAAGCCATTTTATGATGGTCATCGTCCTTATCCACAGATACACACTTATAAAGGCGCAGCATTTTTTCGCCTCCCGTTTCCTGTAAAACGTATGAAGACCAATAGCATTAGCATACTACCAATCTCTTTCTATTCTTTCTAACATCAGCGTTTAACAACGTATAACCATTCTTTCGTAACATCGTTACAAAAGTATCGATATTTTGTATCTATACTGTATCGTATTCGAGTATCGGTACTGGATGGTTGGTGGCTTTGCAGACGAGTGATCTACATAGAAAAATAATAAACCATTGTGTAATAATTTGAAGACTAGAATAACCTACAGCCTACACATAATATCACAGCCTTTCCTAGTTCCACACTGACTTCTGATTCATCGCAGTGATTCCTAACATACAAAACACACTCCGGGCGGTGAAGTACTTTTATGAACATTCCACCATCTCCCTGTCCAAGTGCCATGTCCCCAATGGAATCCAAATCCCACGGTTTAGAAGATCACTATAACCAGGTTATAGAATACCAAGATAAAATACTGCTCTTGTCCCCAACAAAATGCGATGGAATGAATATTCACTGCGAGTGTCCCAGACGGAGTTACATCAGGATTTAACGCTTTTGGTTGGATATTTCGTATTTTGACGCCGCTCGCTCGACATTCGAGGCCGCTGGAGCGACTGTAATTCTCAACACCTGCGGGACGAGAGCCAGGAAAAACCGTTTTCGAAAGGCATCTCGTCGACAACATCGCTAATTCCTTCCCAAGATTTCTCTGTTTCACTCACTTCCCTCGCAGAATCCTGCTTGAATTCTCATCCCAACTCCTGTTGGTTATGTATGTGGCGTAGAGGGCGTATTCATTCATCCACGACACTTACGATTGAATATTAGAGACCGACCTCCGTCACCACTCGTCACATCGATACCGAACTTGTCCTTCTCAAAGTGTTCCCAAGTCCTAAATTCTTTTGCCATTTTGCCTTTGGAATCGACCATGAAAAAAAAAAATTTAGCCTCTCCGTCAAAATGTGTTGGTTTACGTTTGAAGGTACGTAGAGTCCAATAATCGAATAAAAACGCTGCAAATTATTACACAATGGTTTATCATTTTTCTATGTAGATCACTCGCCTGCAAAGAACACGGTTCTGCCATTGTTACCATTGTTGAACGGGGATTAGGCCTCTGCGATTCACACTCGTGTTTCTGATTAATCGTACGTCCAACCCTTAAGTTCTCGTAGAAAGCGAACGGTTTGTCCTACAGGGCTCCGCGTGGTCTCTATAAATTAAATACCATCTAAAATTGATGGAAAAACAATACCTTTATATCAAACTTTTTTGAGCTAGGGCGTTTTCAAAATTGCAAACCTTAATTTTCGACCCTTAGAAGTGACTTACATCAACCAAAATCTTCGGGACACAACTAGATCCCAAATGAAGCCCATATATCAAATTTCATCAAAATCGGTCAATGCTAAGTGGGAAACGTGCCGCGTACGGCGGACGGACTGCCAAATTTTTATTCGATTTTTGGATTATACGTACCTTGAAACGTAAACCAACAAATTTTGAGGGTGAGTTAAAAATTTGTTTTCTTGGTCGATTCCAAAGGTTCATTATTGAAAATAATAAACCAAAAAGTAAGAACTTCTTATAAAATTCAGAAAAATTCAATGGCTGATGGGGAGATGGTCGATGTTGTCAATCCAGAGCAAGCTTACATTGTACAAGCAAGTCCTTATACCAGTCTGTACCAGCTTTGGGGTTGTGCGGCTCAGTAAAATCGAGACACCATCCAAAGATTCCAGAACAATGTGCTGAGAACGGTTGTCAATGCACCATGGTACTTTCAATACGAACGTATTCATCTTGAGCTTCGGATCGAAACAATAACGATGCTATAAAGCGACAAGCTGTGGGACACCTACATCGGTTAAGATGTCACATCAACGTGGAAGCAGTCCAACTCCTTGATCCAAGTGATATCTTCTGAAGATAGAAGCGTACCAAACCACTTGACCTAGCTTACTTGTGAAGCAGTGAAATAAAATGAAATGAAAAATAAATGTATTCCTTCTTTTATGAACATACAAACTTAATTGTGTTGTAACCCAGAATAGAAAAAAAACATAGGTACCTAGTTGAAAATAAAATTTTCAGGAATTACCCCGCTTTTTGGAACATAGTTCCGTGCTATGTTTCAAACATTAAGCGCCCTGCAAGATCGGTAGGTATCTATCGTCTACGCGCTTTCAAACAGAAATCAAAATACTAAATAAATCATAATACAACCAATACATTATAATCACTAATAAATTGCCTGTATTCGTTTATTTTCAAATTATATAGCTGCTGAAAAACAAACTTTTGCAATTCGCCTGGCCTTCATTAATTAGGAAGGTAAAAACATGTTTTTTGTATTTAGCTCTGCTAAAGATGGAGGGGGAAGTGAGTTACTCTGGCAATTTCCTGATGAGAATTGGCAGGCTAAAAAATATGTGGCGAGATGTACATTTCAAACGACTTGGAGGAACCGGGTTTACACTTAGGGTTGATGGACGAAAATCATAGGAAGATGATGTCTGGGCAAAACTAAAATCATGGGAATGTTTGTAAAAATACATTAGGGCAGACTTGACGTACAACTGGGTTATTGAGAAAACTGGAACCACACTAAAAAGTTCGTTGGAAGAGAATCTTCTCGAATTGAAGGTAATTATTTTAAGAATTGCCTTTTGTGCCACGGTCAAAGGATTCATGATAGTTTGGTAGGCACCTCCTCATACCAAAATACCAAAACTCATAATACTCTGAACTAAGGATCTATATAAAATGAGCAGAAATTTGATTGGGACTACTTTCTTTATTCTATACAAAAAATATTTGAACTTCGCAACTTTTTTTTGAGTGAAACTAGACAATCGCTCAAGTTTCGGACAAGGGCATATGTTAATGTTCGAGCCGTCGCAATTGTGTAACTTCACCGAATCCTGGAGATTGGTTGTACTGATGGACTTCGAGAAGATTAGGTATTTTGTTGTAGTAATATTCAAGCTAAGCGTGTTAGCCGACAGCCAATCATATACTATTTTTGAATCATGATTCGCAGAGGAAAATAAATCATCCCACGTGTCACTCTCGCAAAAAAGTGCCGTGACGTCAGCGAACATGTAGGTATGGCCATGTAATGGAAGCTCTCCTATCCTGTTGATAAACATCAAAAGAGGAGGGGCCCTAGGTTACTACCCCGGATTCCTCCAAAATTCACTTGTTCTGGTGTACTTTCCTTATCATCAATGGTAACTACCTGCTGTCTACATTTTAAAAAGTGAAGTGAAATATCCACCATAATTAACAAAACTCAGTGATGTATCTGTTTTGAATTGTTTTCCATATTTTCAAAATAATATTGTTAATAAGTTAAACTTGGAGCATTGAAGAATATTGAAAGATTAAAAAATAATAAGGGGCCATTTACTCGCCACTGTGAACAATCCCTGAAAATTTCATCGAAATCAGGTGAGAAACGTTGAAGTTACCGCTGTGGCAAGTATTTCATGACAGACAGACAGAAAGACGCGGAACCAACATTGTTCAGGAAGGCCTGAAACGTAAAACGCGAGTGGAAATTTTTATTACTATTTTTTTTTTTTTTCAACCTTTAAATGTGAAAACAAAGCTTCCGCTACCTTGGTAGACTCGGAAGCAATAGTGCTAGGTATGTAACATACTATTGGTGGTTATAAGTATGTCTATTTCATTTGAACATTTTCGAAAGGCCTGGTTTATGGATTTTTAGGACGTCCCACAGTAAGACTTGGGCGTCCTTATAAGATCGATCTGGGGTGAAGTTGGACAACACTCAACAGAAAAAAAAAATAACTACACAGTAATCCGTTTTAGACCATTCTGAATCCAAATCCGCGAAAAAAACCATAGGTGTATGTCTGTGTGTGTGTGTGTGTGTATGTGTGTATGTGTGTATGTGTGTGTGTGTGTGACAAAATCTTGTGTCGTCTGCACAGGCCTTAGTTCTCAACCGATTTTCCTGGTTCTTTTTTTGTTCGACGCGGAAAACTATCTAGTTGTGCACTACGTCGCCGGAATTTCGAATTTTGCCTTTTAAGGGGGGGAAAGGGGGGGTTAATGCTCAAAAAACGTGCATTTTTGGGCATAATCTTGTGTCGTCTGCCCAGGCCTTAGTTCTCAACCGATTTTTGTGGTTATTTTTTTGTTCGACGCGGAAAACTATCTAGTTGTGCACTACGGCGCCGGAATTTCGAATTTTGCCTTTTAAGGGCGGGAAAGGGGGGGTTAATGCTTAAAAAACGTGCGTTTGAGGGCATAATCCTGTAAAATTTGCCCAGGCCTCAATTTCCAACCGATTAGTGAGTTTCTTTTTTTGTTTGACTCAAATAACTTCCGAGTTGTACATAATTTCACCCGAGTACCAAAATTCACAAGGGGGGGGGGGGTGTAGTGGGGGGATAATATTCACAAAATATCCGATTTTTCAAAATTTCGGTTGCTTTACTGCTTACTAATTGTACCCAAGCTTTGAAATTGAGGAAAAATTCTCATTATACCTCCGGGTTTTCATGAATTATTCTCTGTAGCACCAAGGAAATAATAGTGGTGCCACCATGGTGCCAGGACACCATAAACCGCATATTTCGTGCTTTTTTTTTGTGTTTCACCTTGAATACGGATGTGAACCTCGACGGACCGCCTACTAAAACTAACAGATGAAAGTTCAATGTTACGACGTATTTCCGCTTTGGTGCCAGACTGGCACCATTGTTGGCGTTGGGGTGGTGGTTGGGGGGGGGGGGTGAACTCGAATTCGCATGTTGGGTGTCTTAGATCATGGATTTTAAAATGCTCTTCAGATTCGAGGCTCCCACGCCGCTAGAAATGTTTTGGTAGATAATGGTGAGGGGGGGGGGGGGGGGGTCACTATTTCTTGCCTAAAGTAATAAACCAAATTACATCGAGTGAAACAGTTTTATCGCTTACCAACTGGTTAACTGATCTAATGGTTATCCAATGGGACGTCCCCTGGAATGCATGCATTACTAAACAATATGTTTTTAAATAAAGTCGTCAGTAAAAAGTGTAAAGGGGTTAATATTCGGAAATGAGTATTTTCGAGAGAATATTTTCAGTTGTGGACGGCGGTGGTCGGTAGTAGGTGGCGCCAGCGTCAACACTTCATTAAAATACTGATATAGCGCCCCAAGGAATAATGGAATTATGGTAATGTCGAGGAAATATTTATTGATTCAAACGATTTTGCTCCGTAACTTGATAAAGAAAAAAAAGTAATGGGGGTAAAAATGGAGCTTAACACCAAATTTAAGTTGGTTTATTTTGAGAGAGGAAAGCGGAGAGTGTCGAGAGGTTGGGCGTATTGAGTTATGCGAGAGTGTGGTCGCAGGGAGGGAAAAAGGAGGAAATCTTGGAGGACAATGAAGTTACCTCGAAAAAAGGAATTCTTAATAAGGTTGGGACGCGGTCAGGCTAAAAATATGACCTTTGGAGTGCACGCAATTCCCCCTCCTCGACGGGAAATGTGATTTACACGGAATTTACCTGCGCCAGGTGGCTATAAAAAATAGGTTTGGGACCTCTTTATTGAAAAGACTTTTCTCGCACCTTTTTCGATGTTACTTTGATGTGTCCTTCATCTGGGACGGTTCATCCCTTGAGGGCTGCAGTTGATGAAGGGAAGAAGTGCCTATTTCCAAAAACAATAACTCGAATGTGAACAAAAAACGCTGCTAAATTATAGATCACTCACTATATAGATCACTCGTCTGCAAAGCCACCAACCATCCAACATGAAGAAAAACATCGGTCGCATTTCGGTCAGCTAAAATTTGAACGGAGATTAGGCCTCTATTGTGATTCACACTCGTGTTTCTGATTTATCGTACGTCCAACCCTTAAATTCTCGTAGGGAGCGAACGAATTGTCCTACAGAGCTCCGCGTGGTCTCTAAAAATTCTATAGAATCTTAAATTAAAGGAAAAACGATACCTTTACATTGAAATTTTTTGAGTTAGGGCGTTTTCAAAATTTCAAACTTGATTTTGGAACCCTTAGAAGTGACCAACATCAACCAAAATCTTCGGGGCACAACTAGACCCCAAATGGAGCCCATATACCGAATTTCATCAAAATCGGTCAATGCTAAGTGGCAAAAGTGCCGCGTACGGCGGACGGACGGCCAAATTTCTATTTGATTTTGGTTTATTACTTTCAATAATGAACCTTTGGAATCGACCAAGAAAATTTTTTTTAACACCCCTCAAAATTTGATGGTTTACGTTTCAAGGTACGTAGAATCCAAAAATCGAATAAAAATTTGTCCGTCCGCCGTACGCGGCACTTTACCTACTTAGCATTGACCAATTTTGATGAAATTTGGTATGTTGGCCAAATGCTGACCGAAATGCGATTGATGTTTTTCTTGATGTTGGAAGGTGGCTTTGCAGACGAGTGATCAATATAGAAAAATAAAAAATAATGAACCATTGTGTAATAATTTGCAGCGTTTTTGATTCTACGTACCTTGAAACGTAAACCATCAAATTTTGAGGGGGTGTTATTGAAATTTTTTTCTTGGTCGATTCCAAAGGTTCATCATTGAAAATAATAAACCAAAACGTCTCCCGAGTGGGTGTGGCACATAGCTTCCTCGTATTCATAACCCGATTGAATAGATGCTCCGATGCATAGTAGTTGATTTCAAAACATCAATCTCCAAGTACCTCGCACTACCCTCATCTACACGTCAACCCACAAAATCCCTGAAAAGGACATCAAAATGGGGTGAAAACTGTAGGAGTTGTGGCTGCTATAATATCGTCGCTTAAGAAGCATCATGGCATATCTAACTTTTGCCTACTTTTCAGAAGAGCAAAAGAACCGATTAGGTCGATAAATTTTTTTTTTTTTAATTTTTATTCATCGGTCTACCTTTATTTACAGTCTGCTAACTTGAATTGCATTCAATAGTACAGTAAACATCATATGTCAAGAAATCTCTTAGATGTGCCATGCTGTTGAAATTTATCCTCTCACTTGTGCTATGATGTACCACATTTTCTCTGTTGTTTCACGATGAAACGGCAATACTTTGTAGCTGGTGATAAAGTTACCTACGTAGAATTCCACCCCTCGAACCTGCCCGAACCCAAAGAACGAGAAAACCTCGATTTCTCCGAGCGGAACCACATTTTTCCACTTTCAAACGTATTCTTTACCCCTAATTAGCGGAGTGAAATTAAAACGAATTATACCGTTGGAAAGCCGAGATCTTTGCGCAGTTTTTGGTGTAGATTTACGTGAAAATCCATGTGGGAATAAAACCTTAACAATGATAAGAAACATATTGTTTAGTAATGCATGCATTCCAGGGGACGTCCCATTGGATAAGCATTAGATCAGTTTAACCAGTTGTTAAGTGATAAAACTGTTTCACTCGATGTAATTTATTTATTACTTTAGGCAAGAAATACTGACCCCCCCCCCACCATTATCCACCTTAACATTTCTAGCGGCATGGGAGCCTCGAATCTGAAGAGCATTTTGAAATCCATGATCTACGATACCCAACATGCGAATTCGAGTTCACCCTCCCCCCCCCCCCCACCAACACCTCCCCAACGCCAACAATGGTGCCAGTCTGGTTCCAAAGCGGAAATACGTCGTAACATTGAACTTTCATCTGTTAGTTTTGGTAGGCAGTCCGTCGAAATTCACATCCGTATTCAAGGTGAAACACAAAAAAAAAAAAAAAAACACGAAATAAGCGGTTTATGGCATCATGGCACCATATCCTGGCACCATGGTGGCACCACTATTAGTTCCATGGTGGTACAGAGAATAATTCATGAAAATTCGGAGGTATAATGAGAATTTTTCCTCAATTTCAAAGCTTGGGTACAATTAGTAAGCAGTAAAGGAACCAAAATATTGAAAAATCGGATATTTTATGAATATTATCCCCCCACTCACCCCCTCCCCTTGCGAATTTTGGTACTCTGGTAAAATCATGTACAACTCGAAAGTTATTTGAGTCAAACAAAAAAAGAAACACGCAAATCGGTTGGAAATTGAGGCCTGGGCAGAGTTTACAAGATTATGTACGCAAACGCACGTTTTTTAAGCATTAACCCCCCCTTTCCCCCTCTTAAAAAGCAAAATCCAAAATTCCGGCGCCGTAGTGCACAACTAGATAGTATTCCGCGTCAAAGGAAAAAAGAACCACGAAAATCGTTTGAGAACTAAGGCCTGGGCAGAGTACACAAGATTATGCCCAAAAACGCACGTTTTTCGAGCATTAACCCCCCCTTTCCCCCTCTTAAAAGGCAAAATTCGAAATACCGGCGACGTAGTGTACAACTAGATAGTTTTCCGCGACGAACAAAAAAAGAACCAGGAAAATCGGTTGAGAACTAAGGCCTGTGCAGAGTACACAAGATTTTGTTACACACACACACACACATACACACACACACACACACACAGACATACACCTATGGTTTTTTCGCGGATTTGGATTCAGAATGGTCTAAAACGGATTACTGTGTGGTTATTTTTTTTTTCTGTTGAGTGTTGTCCTCCTTCACCCCAGATCGATCGCATAAGGACGCCCAAGTCTTACTGTGGGACGTCCTAAAAAGTAGGCAATTTTGACAATTTGACAGAAATGACTCTACGAGTTAATGTTTCACCCACCACGACCTTACAAAAAGTGTTTTGTAACCACTAGATAGATGATAAGTAAAAAGTAAAAGTAAAGTAAGCAACCATTTCAGGTTGAATTTTCGTCCGACTGCCATTCTTGGCGTCAGCTGTCTCCCTAAGGGGAGATCAGAATTTGTTCTGATGATTTCGCTCATGGCTTCCCAAACATCCCCGCCCTGGCTTGGAACGAGAGATTGCCAATCGTCTAATAGACAGAAAACTTTTTGCTGGCGATCAGATTCGAACTCGCATCCCCGCAAGACGGTTCTTATCTTATCACCGTAGTCGGGTACTCTGCCCACTAGACCACCGACGCCCTCAACTAGATAGATGGTAAATGTAACACCGTATCCGACGGTGTAATTAGATTTTAAATTGCTCGTACATTGAGGGAGTTATGGTCATTTGTATGGCTTAATGTCGAAAACTCGAAATAAATCTTACGATTAAAAAACTCGGAGATTGAGCGTCTAACAAAAAATTGCTATCAGACACTTTTTTAAAATGTTTTTTATTTAAACTTTATTGGCATCGCAAATTTGCATTCCACCGTTACAATACATCAGACATTACAACTTACAGCTTATTGAAAACAGGTATTTACTGATTATAGTTTAAAATACTTCAAACTGGTGCTTCGATACGTGATCACAGTTGTATATGATGGAGATGGGATACCTCTTATTCCATTCTCCGGTATTTCCTCTTTTTCCAGTTGGTTGTCAGGATCATAAATCACTCGCGTATAAAGAAACAACTGTATTCTACAATAACTTGGTTCAAAACGGATTATAAATCGATTACATAGCTCTAGACCGTCAAACTCCCCTTGCGGTCAGTTCACTGGCTCGTCCTGAACCCGACTGATGATTGAAGAAGTATCTAGGGAGAACCCAAGGTCATCACCACTCTCCTCCCAGGGTGCTTGGCATGGAGATCCCTACTCGGGATAGATCTAGACTATCTGGGGGCGGCTACATATATTTATTTGTGAAAGATATTTGCATATTGCCTCATACATTACGTTGCTGTTTTCTGCGAGAGCGGTGTGTAAATTAAAGGGGTTGGTGGTATTTTGGGAGATAGTCTCCCAATAAGGTACTCCAATGGCTGCATTGTTTTCGCAGACCAGAATTATGTGCTGCATGGTTTCTTCCTCGTTTTGGCATCTTCGGCACATTGGGTTGTTGGCCGGGTTGTGCTGGTGTAGGTATAGGTTTGTTTTAACATGTCCTGTTCGTAGTCTGCTAATTGTGGTATAAAAATATTTCGGCTTGGTCCCCTGAATATCGGAAAACCAAGGCCTCCGGGTTGGTACTGGAAACAGGGATTTGTACCTATTTCCTGCAGGATACATTCGGTACTCCTCCCTCCAAGCAGACATGAGCCGAGAAAAAGACAAGCGTTTGAGGTCGGTGTAAGGGAAGTTGGATACGGGTGGTGGTTCATCTTGGCTTGCTGCTTCTTTCGCTTTCTGGTCAGCCACCTCGTTTCCTTCGATTCCTACGTGTTCTTTTATCCAGCACAGTCCTTATGTCATTTTTTATGTTTTTTTTTTATTTTTCATGTTTTATTTTTATGTTTATTTTATGTTTTATTTTTTTTTTTTTTTTTAAAATATTTTTTTATGTTTTTTTTATATCTTTTTTTATTTTTATTTCATGTCCTTTCTTATTTTATTCAGCACTGTCCTTATGTCCTTTTATCCAGCACGTGTCCTTTTATCCAGACACTTTCTTACTAAATTTAGTTGTTGAATCGACTCCCGCAGTTTTTCTGTTCTTAACATGGAACACCTTGTATACGGAAAAATAACCGTGTAGGTAATAATTTCAGGTTTTTTTTCTCAATATTTGTCAGAATGTGGGACGATCTATTGATGACAACATCGATGTTGGGCACTAGAAACATCGACATCGAAAAACATCGATGGTTGAGTCAGCGAAGTTTCACGCTTTCGATGTTTTTGTTTCGATGTCCCCTCCCTGAAGTAAAGTCGGGGAGGGGACAAGAAGTCCATTCATGCAAAATGAATTAATGAGTGAATTTTCAAAGAAATCTTTCAGTTGAAGGTATGGTTAAGAAAAGGAACAATGGTGTTGCAATTTCTTTTAGAACGTTTTTTTTTACACGATTCTTGGTTTCTTTCGATTTTCAGCATACCATACCAGCATACTGTATGCACTGGGTATGCTTTGAAGATGTTTGGAGTCCATATTCATGTTCTACTCGTCTCCACGAACTCTTGGAGTACCCACACGGCTATTGTTGGTTTTTTTCGGTTTTCATTATACCATACCAGCATACTGTATGCACTGGGTATGCTTTGAAGATCTTAGGAGTCCATATTCATGTTCTAGTCGTCTCTACGAACTCATAGAGACCTACACGGCTACTGCATTTCTGGGTACAACAAATATACGCACGTATTCATTATATATATAAATAGATACATACTTTTCTTAATTTTGGACAATTTACATTTTTGAAAACGCATATTTATCGGGAATTTTGTGCTGAATCTGAATATACCATATATCACTATGATTATGAAGATAATAACCACAAAAAACGGGGAAAACCGATTTTTTCGAACGTTTTTTAAATTTTGGACCACTTTGGATTGTCCAAAATTGCTGGTTAACGAACTTGACCTATTGTTTGTTGTTACAAACATTTTGGCAAAACTGAAAAACAAATTTCAAACAATTACTCAAGTTATCTTGCAGAATGACACATACACATATGTACAGGGTGTCCAAGTAACTACGCTCCCCCCACTTATTTTCTCTAATAGTGTAAGAAAAATAATCGGATTAACGCTATTCTTCATAATGTTTCGCGTAGAATTCAAAAATGATAAAATTGCGCAGTGCGCAATCGCGCAACCATGCGCAATCATCATCAACTTTGTTTTTTCAGATGAGAACCCCCATTTTTTATTGCAGATTCGGATTCTACGTCAAATTTTATGAACATTTTATTTCGACAACTTTTTTTTTTGGACGCGCGCAACCCGCTCAGCGAGCGCTCAAAGATGCGCAACCCAGAGATTGCGCCAAAGTTGAGATGAAGGTAAACCTCAAGTGCGGCACATCACTTAGCACTGTTTTTCTACGCTGAATCGCGTGGTGATATCCCTTTCTTGATTTGGTTTCATTTTACCGTATCTACAGCCGAAAAAGTCACTTTTTGAGGAGAAAATCATCGATTTTCTTACAGAAAGTAATGAATCATCCTAATAAGAAATTAAATTTTTAAAATCGTAAAATAACGGGAAACTTTTACATAATTATCACAAAATGTTGCAAAATAATTTTCAGTCTTCTAAAAACATGATTGGATGAACAATGATTGAAACAATTAAGCGATAAACTCTTAATAAATTAAGAACTCTTAAATAAACTCTTAATAAATAATAACTCTTAATGTTAACTGTATTGTCTACCTGCACAAAGGAGTAATAATTTGTGAAGAAAACAATACTCGGAAAATATTCCGCGGAAAATCGATGATTCCCTCCTCAAAAAGTGACTTTTTCGGCTGTAGATACGGTAAAATGAAATCAAATCAAGAAAGGGATATCACCATGCGATTCAGCGTAGAAAAACAGTGCTAAGTGATGTGCCGCACTTGAGGTTTACCTTCATCTCAACTTTGGCGCAATCTCCGGGTTGCGCATCTTTGAGCGCTCGCTGAGCGGGCTGCGCGCGTCCAAAAAAAAAGTTGTCGAAGTAAAATGTTCATAAAATTCGACGTAAAATCCGAATCTGCAATAAAAAATGGGGGTTCTTATTTGAAAAAACAAAGTTGATGATGATTGCGCATGGTTGCGCGATTGCGCACTGCGCAATTTTGTCATTTTTTAATTCTACGCAAAAAATTATGAAGAATAGCGTTAATCCGATTTTTTTTCTTACACTATTGGAGAAAATAAGTGGGAGGAGCGTAGTTACTTGGACACCCTGTACATGATTTTTGGAAAAACTTCAGGGATCGTTTCAGAATGTTCCAAAACTGATTTCAGTGTAAAAATTTTTCGGAAAAGACCATTTTAAAAATTTTGAGGCCATCGCAATAGCTTCATTTTTTTTAAAAATTCGCTAAAATCGGGGTAATTTACAAAATCTGCTCAGCGGGGGAAATGTTTTCCCCAAAAATATGCTCCAAAAATGGTTGACGGCGGGGAAAACCCGCTCTGAATCAGCAGGGAAAACCTCGAGCGCTGAGGGTGGAGCCAGCGGAAAAACTCGTATAAATTTCGTAGGAATACGAGTTTCCTCGTACGAACGGCAACACTGCTTCCGCTACCTGCAGACTCCGCCGACTCTTGTAGTGCGGGTTGCAGCGGGGGGCGAACACGGCGCTGATTCGGCTCCGATTGAAACTTGTAAAAACCCGCTGTGGCGAAATAAATAATCAAAAAAAGTTATCTTTAACGGGGGATTAGGGACGAGAGGGAAATTGGCCCGTCAGAGAGCGATGGGGGGGAGGGGGGGTTGTCCGAGGAAAATCAAGGGGAAAAAAACTGTTGTTCGGTCCAACAGGACACGGGAGAAGAGCGAATGAATTGTTTGGGGGGGGGGGGGGCGGACTAATTGAATGCCTTCAATCAACCGGTTATGTTGTTCCGCAGTACCAACAGCATGGATGCTTCTCGGTATCCCCCCCCCCGCCATTGACCACTTTTCCCCTTCGTGCCTGATTAAGCGCTTCTGCCTTAATTGGACCATCCGTGCCTTTCTAGCTTCTCTACAAACAAGACTCCCCTCCTCCCTCCCCCTCCAGAAGCAACTTTGTTCTGAGGAAGGTTTTCCCCAGGTGGGAGGGGGGGGGGACGGAGTTAATTGAAACTCGGAGGGGGCCGCAAGGAACCCACTAAGTCCTCCCCCCCCACGAAGTGTCCAGTTCCTCTCTTTTCACGGAGGCGAATAACC
>CM019167.2:11421828-11787603 GCA_009739505.2 Apolygus lucorum
TTAGCCAAAATCAGAACTCGAGTGTATCTCAAAAATTTACCTGTTCGCAACACCTATTTTCCTGGTAATTAAACTTAAGCATTTTTGGTGACTGTAGTTTTGGTTTATTATTTCAATAATGAACCTTTGGAATCGACACAAGAAAAAAAAATTGAACACCCCCTCAAAATTTGATGGTT
Source organism: Apolygus lucorum (assembly GCA_009739505.2). Lineage (NCBI taxonomy): Eukaryota > Metazoa > Arthropoda > Insecta > Hemiptera > Miridae > Apolygus > Apolygus lucorum. The sequence goes on from CM019167.2 coordinate 11,422,008, forward strand.
TCTTTTCAAGGTACGTAGAATCCAAAATCGAATAAAAATTTGGCCGTCCGTCCCCGTCCGCGGCACTTTCCCCACTTAGCATTGACCGATTCTGATGAATCATTTGGGGTCTAGTTGTGCCCCGAAGCTTTTGGTTGATGTAGGTCACTTCTAAGTGGTCAAGCCTAAGGGTTCCAAAATCATTTTTGAAATTTTGAAAACGCCCTAACTCAAAAATTTTGATATAAAGGTATTGTTTTTCCTTCAATTTTGGATTCTATAGAATTTTTAGAATTTTTGAGACCACCACCCGGAGCTCTGTAGGACAAACCGTTCGCTCCTACACAAAAATTTAAGGGTTTATATTGAAATATATATATAAAAATCAAAACACGAGTGTGAATCGCAAAAGAGGCCTAACCTCCGTTCAATTTAGAGCTGACCGAAATGCGATCGATTGTTGGTGATTTTGATTTTTTTTAATTTTTTTTTTTTTTGATTTTTTTTTTCATATGGATGTTGGTGATTTTGTAGACGAGTGATCTATATAGAAAAATAATAAACCATTGTGTAATAATTTGCAGCAGCGTTTTTACTTTAGAAACATACCCGCACCACAGGTTCTGAGTATCGTTCATAAAGTGTATCGATTCAGGTTTGCATCAAAGAAAACAATAGTAACAAGTAGAGTCTTTTATTTCACAATTCAGCATCGATACAGTAACACCCTTCAGGTACAAACAGTGTTGCAACAACAAACAAGGTATCTTAACTGAACGCTACGCCTCGTCTCCAAGCCGCTCGGGAGTCTGCTACCAGCTAAACAGTTAAGTACAATTTTCGTAGCGTAGTTTAGATTCCGATATTTTATTTTGATCATAGTATCGATGCTGAATTATAGTATCGATGCTGAATGCTGTTCATAGTATTGATGCTGAATTTTTATAGTTACTGTATCGATGCTGAATTATAAATAAAATACTACTTGTTACTATTGTTCTTTGATGCAAACCTGAATCGATACACTTTATGAACGATACTCAGAACCTGGGGTGCGGGTATGTTTCTAAAGTAAAAAACGCTGCAAATTATTACACAATGGTTTATAATTTTTCAATGTTGATAACTCGTCTGCAAAGCCACGAACCATCCAACATGAAGAAAAACATTGATCGTATTTCGGTCAACGAAAATTTGAACGGAGATTAGGCCGTCTTTCACAACATTCAGGAAGAACTAGTTACATCAACACTACCCCAGAGCTTACATTTTATTTTGGTGACCTTTTTTTTCAACCTTGAAAAGTGAAAACGGAGCTTCCTCTACCTCGGTGGAGTCTGAAGCAAACACTAAACCAGTAAGAACGGGATTACAGTTCAGTAAGGCTTCATCGTTGGTTGGTTACAGATCGCTGGACGAGAAAATGAATGTTTTCCTATTGAACATCTCATTCAATGACCTGCGGGTCGATTAATGAATGAGTGAATAACACGAAGAATCGATGAATAAAGGCGAATGGATCTCCCGCGAGAATCATTAAGAGGTTGACAGGTGGGAAAAATGAAGGTAATTCACTTTGGAGTGGTTAGCAGGGGGAGCCCTATAGAATGGCCTCGGGTTTGGCTTTGGTCACCCTCCTGTCAAAAAACGTCTGTTTGAAGAGCTATCAATTCCAGACCGGGGGAAATACCCCCCCCCCCCCCCCGACCTTCTCAATTATACTAATAGGAAATATATAAAGTTGTCACTTTTTATACTGTCCCACCGACATTTGCAATTCAAATACTCCTTCGAATGCTACCTATTTTAAAAGGCCAATGATTTTTCATGAGAAATACGAATTCATGAGGAAGAATAGGAACGTCAGCTACTGATTTAGATTCCGAGGACCACCAGATCACCATAAGAACGATACGTCGGTAGATGAGTCAACATAATGGTATATTTCTCCTTTAACCCTGGAGAGCCAACACTCAGATTCTACCCCTTTAATACCAACACTACGTCGAATTGACGTACATGATCGAAAAAAATATATGAAGAGTACAGGGGAAGAGATACATGTCCATGAAACCTGATTTCGAGAAAAACCATTTTCAGGGTTTCAAAACGTTTTGAGGCCAGGGTATGATCAAAATTCAAAAAATAAAAATAAGAGCATGCTTTAGTACTTTTATTGAACTGTATTAAAAAATGGAAAATTAGAAATAACTATTTGTTTTACTGAAAAAATAAGACAGCAACCATTGTTTCCTACATTTTGTCACCAATGATCACTTCGTCACTGATCACGTCCTTTTTGCTTTCCTTGTCGTACTCTTTTTTCTTCTTTTCTTGTTCTTCGGCTTTTTCCTTTTGGTTCTTCTATTTTCTTAAGGTTTGAATAAAATTGTTGGGATGCTGTTTTCTTGAAAAAAAAAATGTTTAAGAAACTGCAAGTCTCCGTGTTTTGCTGCTTGCATGGGAAGTGTTGTAAAACTTCTTCTTGGGGATGATTGGCTGTATTTGGGGGATTTTGCTTCCGAGGTCTACCAAGGTAGCGGAAGCTTTGTTTTCACTTTTCAAGGTTGAAAAAAAACTTCTCCAAAATCAAAACTTCCACTCGCATTTTACGTTATAGACCTTCCTGAACAATTTTGGTTCCGTGTATGTCTGTCTGTCTATGTTTCTGTCATGAATTCCTTGCCACAGCCATAACTTCCACAATTCTCATCCGATTTCGATGAAATTTTCAGGAATTGTGTGGGTTGGTGTGTAGATGGTTCTCCATGAAAATCATCACCCCTGGAATGATAGTAGCCGCTGCGCATGCGCAAACGTGAAATCCTTGCCACAGCCATAACTTCTACAATTCTCATCCGATGTCGATCATTTCGATCGAATCATCTATGCAATCGGGTTATGGATACTAGGTAGCTATGTGCCACACCCACTTGGCAGACTTTTCTTCTTTGTTTGTCCCTGTGAAGGCTTGGCTGACGAAAGTCTTTGGTTGGAGTTGGTTTCTGTCAATGATGAAATGTTGAAGTTTCCAAAATAAGTTTTTTTTTCAACGGAAATTTTAGGTGTTTCTTTGTTTTTGTGGATGATTTTAACAGGCCGAGTAGGGAATGGGCATTTCATAATGTAATACCCCGATAGGTGGTCAGTCCAGTTGGAAAATTCCATGGGAAAAACAGAAAATGATACGTACATCACAGAAGCCACGAGACTCCACCTCCCAGGGGCAGGGGTGGGTTGAGCGCGGGACAAGAACCATTCTTTCCCTGGCGCGCGAGATGGAACCATTCTCCCCCAGTACGGCAAACCTTCTCCGTGTAATATCTTCGGAAAGAACACATTTCCCCTGTGACAATATTACATGTGCATTGTAGATTTTCGAAAAGATTTAGATCCCGAGAAAATCTATGAAATTAAGCAGGTTCTCAAAGGGCGTGTGACAGTGCATCCGATCAAATCTGCGAAACATCCATCCCAATGTAAAAGATGTCAAGAATTTAACCACACCAAAAACTACTGCTCTAAGCCTCCTAGATCTGTTAAGTGTGCTAAAGGCCTCTTCACTGAAGAATGCACCAAGGCCAGAGATACACCTGCAAAATGCTCCAACTGCTCTGGAGCCCACACTGCAAATTATCACAAAAGTTTATGAAAAAACCGGAAAAAAGAAACAGCTGCACTGCAGATCATGCAAGAAGAAAGCCACAACTGTTTGTTTAAAATGTGATGCACCCTTTCACACTTCGTGCTTCCTATCGTACCATACCTAAATAACATACTCCCTACCAATGATTTTGATTTTTATCGCTCAGTTTATTTTCAGTACCTAAGTATTTCAATTGAATAAAAATCGTGTTGTTGCAATCAAGCGTCTGATTCATCTAAAGAACCAACCTAAGCAATTTGTGAAAAATTTTGCATGCCTATTACGTCCTTCTGGAAGGATGGTCATTTATGACGACATTGACATCGAAAAAAAAAATCAAATTTGTCTTCAAACTATCTCAAAAACACAGAATAACAAAAAATATCGAAAAATTTGGAAGAAAATAATTACACAACAAAGAAACAAGAAAATTCCTCATCAACAACAGATGGAAAAGTCAGGGCAAGTAAAACCCAGTATAGAAACATTCATACCAAAAAAGCCGTTACTTTGTAATAAAAATACGGCCCAGGTGACCGCCGGTCAGGTCTCTAATCTCCTGTCATACTCGAAAGTTCTGCAAAATCAGAAAAAGCTACTACAACTGCCAACCGGGCAATCGGTCGATCCCGTCAACAAAGGCACCCACTCAAAAATAAATCAGATTTTCGAAATAGTTACAAAACTCAGCCAGAGTATCAGCAACCTAGAATGCTAATGAAGCCAAATACCTAGGAATGACACTGGACGCCAAACTTAGATGGAAAGCCCGTGTCAAAAAAGGAAGGAAGAACTCCTTCTAAAAATTCAGAAAAATGCATTGGCTAATGGGGGAAACGGTCGAAGTTGTCAATCCAGAACAAGCTTACATTGTACTACCAAGTCCTTAAACCAGTCTGGACATATGGAGCTCAGCTTTGGGGCTGTACGGCTCAGTCAAATCGATACATCATCCAAAGATTCCAGAACAATGTGCTGAGAACGGTTGTCAATGCACCCTGGTACTTTCGAAACGAACGTCTCCATCATGAGCTTCGGATCGAAACAATAAACGATGCTATAAAGCGACAAGCTGAGAGACACTTACATCGGTTAAGATGTCACATCAACGAGGAAGCTGTTCAACTCCTTGATCCAAGTGATATCATCAGAAGATTGAAGCGTACCAAACCACCTGACCTAGCTTACTTGTGGAGCAGTGAAGTGAAACATCCACCATAATCAACAAAACTCAGTGATGTATCTTAGTTTTGAATATATGCCATATTTTCAAAATAATATTGTTAATAAGTTATACTTGGTGCAATAAAAAATATTGGAAAAAAATATTACAAGTTGCTAGCTACGTTGAATAGGCAACCGGTGGCGGTCTTATCTCATTTTTAGTAAAAAGTGGACAAAAACCATTCTTCCCCTGAAATCTTCATATACTAGCTAATTAAAGGGAAAATGAATCTAAAATTTAACGTAAATTGAAAAACTTTAATGAAAAATAATCTTTCAGACGCATTAAAGCTACAACATTGGCAAATATGAATATGATTGATGAGGAAGCTACGTGCTACACCCACTTGGTAGAGTACCCTCTCATCACTTGTCTGTACCCCTTCATATTTTAGTTGAGTTCCAACTTACCTACTCACTACATCCGTCAAGTCAATTCATTTCAATTATCAATATTCATTTAGTCTAGAAGCAACCTAACTCAAAAAAAAAAAAAATCCTTTCTGCATGTACGTTGCCTTTATCAGGTCAACAGAATCACTGTGAATTCAATAGCCCGTCCAAATGGTCCCAAACTGAATACTTATTACCAATATGCATCAAAGTGATGTACAGGGACTGAGTGCTCATTGCCAACTACACGTCTTTTTGACGCACTAGGTTTTACACAAAAAAGTGTCTTCAGCTGATAACAAGTAGGGCGCGTCCGTCTCCACAGGAACCTCACTTATTACTGAACCCACAAAGCACTCCCGAGTTGCAAAGATTCCGCAGCGACCCCGTGAGGCAGGATAGTGAATTACAAAATAGTATACGTAGTATTGGTAATGGAAGCTATGTGCTACACCCACTTGGCAGACGTATCAATATTATTTTGATATGAACCAAAATCGTTCTTGAGCGATCATTCTCAAATTAAATTAATTTTAAGAGAACATAAGACTAATTAGATATATAATTTATTGATTGATTCTTAATTTGTGGCAATAATTAATTATAATAATGGTGGAGGTTGAAGTGATATAATGGGCAGCGCGGTGTAGCCGATAATATCAACAGCTCGGTGGGCGTGTGAGCTTTGAGAGTAAACACCTCCAATAGTATGTTAGATGGCTTTCAATATTTATCGAGCAGTTAACCAATTGATTATTGAAAGCAAATGTTAATCGTTTCTCAGACGATAACACTGGCGGTCAACACAAACAAGCTGTAGAGGCGAACAAACACCTCGCAAATCCTCGTCTCAGAGAGGATCGCCACGGTGAGTCCTTCCCATCCCGCACTTGCGGGATCCCGCAGGGTTGGTCTAATTTTTAAAAGGATCCCGCGCGATGAGGAAATTCCGTCAATTTCGCTTCTAGCTGGTGGATATTCATTGATCATGGGAATAAACTGAAATTTGAAGCCCGTTGTGAGTATATTGTGTTCTTCTTGGCTGAGCCTCTGGCTTATCTCTATGACTTATATTTTTCCTCTGGTGATTTTCCCGACTGCCTTATGTTCTCGGCTGTGAGTCCTATTCCAAAGAAAGGGAAAAGTACTGCTTATGACGGTTATCGCCCAATAGCAAAATTGCCGTTGCCCGTCAAGATTATGGAACATCTTGTCATGGTCCGAATTCGAGAATATTTGAACAAAAAGGATATCCTCCGTTCCCGTCAATTCGATTTCCAGATTGGTAAGAGGACCGAAAATGCAGCCAATGCTCTGGTTTCTGATATTCTGTCTTGCCTGGAGGATAGAAGGCGTACTTCCATTCGACTATACGATCTCAGTAATGCATTCGACATCGTTCTTCATGATAAGCTCCTATCAAAGCTTTCAGGGTACGGCTTCGATGACGTTGCAGTCTCCTTCTTTGAAAAATTCTTTTCCGGGTGGAGTCAGACGGTATTTTTCAACGGCTCAGCATCTGGTTCATTCCCAGTACCCTGTGGGGTCGAGCAGGGGTCAGTACTTGGTCCGAAACTTTTCTTGCTATTTATAAACGACCTTGTTTGATCATTGCCCAGAAAAGGTGTTCTTATTTGCCGATGATGTGACGGTTTTGGGTTTTGGCGGCTCTGGCCCTGATCTCTGCAACATTATTGGAAGGGCGGACCAGCTGGTAAAGTCCTGGTGTCATGCCAACTCCCTTCATCTCAATGTTGATAAAACGCAGGATCTTATCTTTTCCCTCAACGGACGTTCTGTGACTTCAATCAATTCTCTTGGACTACATATGGACAAGAGGCTCTCCTGGATGTCGCACATCAACCAGCTTGCTGATAAGGTAGCATGCACCAACTTCGCACTTCGACGCCTTCAAGGCTACGTTTCTCTACCAGTGATCCGCGACGTATTCTTTGCACTCTTCATAAGCAGGGCTTCATATGGTATTAGTTTTTGGGGGTGTTCTGATGGGAGAGATTTAATTTTCAAGCTGCAGAAATCGGCAATCAGAATAATGCTGGGCCTTGATTACGTGGAGAGTTGTCGTGGCCGTTCCAAAGAACTAAATTGCCTTACAATTCCAGCACTATACGTGTACAAGTGCTTGTGTCTGGTGATCAGAAACTCTTGCGTTCTCCAAGGTGGAATAGACATCCATTCCCACAATACGCGTTCTTGTAGTGATTACCGAACGACTCCAGTACGCCTCTCTGCATCTGTGCGTTGTGACCCGTTACAGAATGGTGTCAGATTTTTCAATTATTTGCCTGTCAGTTTCCGTTCATTATCTGTTGATTCTTTCGAACGTAGAGTAAAGCTTTTATTAATTAACGCAGAACTCTACAGCATAAATGATTTTTACCATACAATCCTTTAAGGTCCTATTGGTCCTAAATTTCTCCTTTCAGACCTTTTTGATCAATTTTCGTGTCTGTCTGTCTGTTCGTGTGTCATAAAATTCTTGTAACGGACAAAACGGTACGAAATTATAGTCCGATTTCGATGAAGTTTTCAGAGATTTTGCAGGTTGCGTGTAGATGGTCCCCTACGAATATCATGGCCTCAATTTTATAGTAGCCTCTGCACATGCGCAATCGTAAAATCCATGTAACATCCATAACTTCTACATTTTTCATCCGAATTCGATGAAATTTTCCAGGATTGTTCAGATTGGCGTATGGATGGTCCCCTATGAGGGTACCAGAGAGAGATACCCCCCACCCCACTATGAGGGGTAGGTGAGAGGTGTGTCATGATACTTGGAGATTGTTGCTTTGAAATTAGCTACTAGGCATCGGATCTATGCAATAGGGTTATGGATAGGAGAAAACTATGTGACTCACCGAAAATGTGCCGAAAAACCGAGAAATATCTGCCCTTTTTTCAGTTTTTGGCTTATAACTCAAAGTTGGTTAATTCTACGGCAAACTTCACTCTATACTAAATCGAAGTGCTTTGAATTTCCCGTCGAATGAGTACTAAAACCTCAAAAGTTCGGCCGAGCAATTTAATCACAGTTAATCGTCAAAAATCGTCAATTTTTTACCAACTGCAAAAATGTGAGTTATGCTCATGTTCAAACGAGTGTGATCAAAAAACGGCTCCTATAATCAAATAATGCTATATAATAAAACTTGTGGTTATTTTTTTTGAGCGACTCAGAAATCTCCCGAGTTGCACACTATTCCACCAGAGTATCAAAGTTAGCATGTTGAGCTCTAATTGTACCCAATCTTTTAAATTGAAGGAACATCATTAATATAACTCTGGATTTTCATGAATTATTCTCTGTACCACCATGGCACTAATAGTGGTGCCACCATGGTGCCATGATGCCATAAACCGCTTATTTCGAGGGTTTTTGTGTGTTTCACCTTGAATACGGATGTGAGCTACTACGGACTACCTACCAAAACTAACAGATGTAAGTTCAACGGTACGAAGTACTGCCGCTTTGGTGCCAGACTGGCAGCATTGGTGTGGGGGGGGGGGTGAACTCGAATTCGCATGTTGGGTGTCGTAGATCATGGATTTTAAAATGCTCTTCAAATTCAAGGCTCCCATGCCGCTAGAAATGTTATGGTGGATAAAGTGGGGGGGGGGGGGTCCACAATTTCTTACTCAAAATATTAACTAAATTATAGCTTTTTCCATTGAAATTCATAATTTTGATCTCCAACTACGAGCTCGAAGTTTTAACTGAAACTACCACAAGCTGCTGCTGGCAATTGCCTTCATTAAATATTATATATCATTTACATTCTACATTTCAATTTAAATTTTACTTTTTGTATTTCATTTTTTCACCTTTTATATATTTTAATTTTTACTTTTTATATGATAATATTTCAATTCATGTTTACTTTTTATCATCCTTTCCACCTATGATTACTTGAGATACAATGATACTGTAAAAATGTTGGTACAGAGGAACAACAACTATGGAATTTGCAAACAAACTATACAATTTATTCAGACATGAATCTCACACAACACAAAACTTTAACATTTCCTCGTTGCTCTAAAAACCATATGATCCAACACCTGTTCACTAGGTACCCCTGAAATTAGTATTGGAGAACTTTCCAACACTTTCCCCATCTCTGATAAAGTCCGAATTAGGGTCTGTAGTTCTTCTGAATCGAACTCCTCGCCCCGCTCGCCACATTGGATGTTCGTTATGGTCCTCAGCAGCAGCCGTAGAGCTAGTGACGCCTAATGATGACTTTGTTATGGAAGCACTTGACTTTCTGCTGAGGTCTTCAGGTACCTCACAGCATACAGGATGGCAGGTGAGTTGACACAGGCATTCTTTCCTCACAATCGACTGCCGACTGCCCCAGCTACCTTTCCCTGAAGAATTCCTGTTCTCCTTCGGTCTATCCATCGCCACCTCTTTCGAAAATTGGAGTTGTGAGGATCTGGAACCAAAGGTTGTCCCTGCTACAGGCAACTTTCCACCAGTCTCCGTATTAACATTATGAACGAACTCTGAATCCCTCCATATTGTACAATATCTATAGAGATGACCTCTTCTTCCACAGGACCAGCATTTCCATCGTCTTTTAGAATGTTGCATCGCATGTGTGGGTGCTTCTTCTTTTTCCGCCGTAGTCGGAGGTAGATCACTCATAGGAGTTGGTGGTATCGGACCTTTCTCTTCACAACCCATTGTACCAGCGAGTAAAAACCGACACTCAGCTTGTCGGGCATAAAATAACGCTTGAGCAAGTGATCCTGGTGACCGGTTCAAAACATCTTCCAAGATCTTCCTACTTTGCAGTCCCACGTAAAATTGCTGGATAGCAACTGCGTTCAACGTTTCTTCGGTAGCTTGTGGGAAAGTACGGTGTGCTAAAACTTCAACATCAACTGCAAAGGTTACGAGGTCTTCACTGGAACCTTGCACTCGGTTACGTAACTGACTCATGTACCGATGCTGCTGGCTTTGACCCCCGTACCATTGCTGCAGTGCTGATACCATATCATCGACTGAAGACAGTTGGTTTCCAAGAGCACACATGAGAGAAAGAGCTTGTCCTCTCAACGACGCGACGAAGTACCCAGTTTTCTGTTCATCGGTCCAACTATTGGCTCGACATATCCACCGAAATTGAAACATGAATTCTTCGAAAGAACTCGTACCGTCAAATGTTCTCATCAAGTCGCTCACTGATTCAGTCGCAAACAATGTTTCGCCCATTCCACCTTCTCTCTGTACCTCGGATTTCGTTTCCCAGTAAGTGACGCCACGCGCGAAATCCCACTTCTGACACCAGTGTAAAAATGTTGGTACAGAGGAACAACAACTATGGAATTTGCAAACAAACTATACAATTTATTCAGACATGAATCTCACACAACACAAAACTTTAACATTTCCTCGTTGCTCTAAAAACCATATGATCCAACACCTGTTCACTAGGTACCCCTGAAAATAGTATTGGAGAACTTTCCAAGAATACCTCATTAAATAAAGTTATGAAATTGGTTGAAAAAATTATGAATTTCACTGGAAAAAGCTATACATTGACTGACAACGTTTTGTGCAGGAGGAAAGTGAATGAAAATGCAAGTTTTATCGCTCACCTACTGGTTTAAATTGGCCTAATGCTTATCCAATGGGACGTCTCCCCTGGAATGCATGCGTTACTTAACAATATGTTTGTTATTCCTTCTTGAACTGGACGAGGGATCTGCTGAACTCAACAATTTGAATCGGCAGCGGCTCGACGTGTCTTGAAGGAGTTTTAGGTCCATGGCAATGGTTTCCTCAGAGAATGCTGAGGAGCCATTTCGGATGCTACTGACTGCACCACTTTGTTGTGTCTTTAAACATTATCTTTTCTGTAGACTTTTTGACTTTTCTACACAAACGTGATTCGAGCTCTCTACCACTGGGTGAAGGAAGTGAATGGACAAAAATGCGAAGAGGTCGCTGATCACAACACCTGTACTACCCTCCCAACTTGGCAGACGCTTTTCTTCCGTTAATTGAACTATTAATGAAGTGTGGAGTCTTCCCTTCTCTCGCCAGCCGCACCTATTTCCTTGGCAAACAGAAAAAACGAGGAAAACGAATAAAACTCAAGTGCCTGCCTATTATGGACTGTGGAGACGCCTTGAGGGTCGGAGAGAGCGCTGGATTCTCCAAACGGGTCTTCCGAGGGGAAAATCACGCATAGTTTACCAACCCGCCGTTCCAACTCGCTAATGGCATATCGACGCTCCGATCTTTCGACAACTGAAGGGGTCTATGAAGGAAATTTATTCATTTATGCACCCCCTTCCGACGGTCATTCCCGCTGATCCTTCGCACGGGGGCCCAAAGGTTATGGGCCCGTCTTTCCCCATATCTCCTTGGCGAGCGGGGAAAAGTTTCTTTCAGATGCCACCCGCCATCTTACCCGGGGAAACTCGATTGGTTCGTTTATTCACGAAGATGGATGTACTGCCCCGAGAAGAAAAAATCCCTCATTCCCACCGTCTGTCTGTCTCCTAGACGCAATTTATAACCCACGAGCAAATCACCTGCGGGTTCATCCATGGGTTCGGTTCCCTATCAGGAAATTCTTGAAGAAACGGAAATAACCTCAAAATGTTGAATAAAGACATTTATTGAAAACGTTGCAAATTATTACACAAAGGTTTATTTCCTATATGGATCACTCGTCTGCAAAGAACACAGCTTTGCCATTGTCACCACCTACCAATCATAGATACTCCCTACCTACTTCACAGTCAAGTTTATTTGGAAGGAATAAACGCTTCACACTCAGTTCAAAGAAGCAGTGTGTTGAGGTTGCCCTAATTATCAGGGAAATTTGATTACTGGTTGCTAAGGACGCAAAATTGAGTACAACTCGAAGAAACGAACATCGCATTTTGGTCGGCTAAAATTTGAACGGAGATTAGGCCTCTTTTGCGATTCACATTCGTGTTTCTGATTATAGTAAGTCCAACCCTTAAACTCTCGTAGAGAGCGAAAGGGTTTGTCCTACAGAGCTCCGCGTGGTCTCTTAAAAATTCTAAACATTCAATACTATTTAAAATTGGTGAAAAAACGATACCTTCATTTCAAGAGATTTCGAGCTAAGACACTTTTGACAATTTCAGCCCTTAATTTTCACCCCCTAGAAGTGACCTACATCAACCAAAAGCTTCGGGCACAACGAGACCCCATATACCAAATTTCATCAAAATCGGTATATGGTAACTAAGGAAAGGCGGACGGACGGACCATTTTTTATTCGATGTTAGGACTCTACGTACTTTGAATTGTAGACCAACAAATTTTTAGAGGAGGGAGAGGTTTAACTTTTTTTCTTGGTCGATTCCAAAGGTTGATTATTGAAAATAATAAACCAAAATTATAAGATCACGAAATTTGTTTTGATAAACATTAAATTCCTCAAGTTCATCCAATACTATAATAGAGGGTGCTCCTTGGTGAGGACCGCTAAACTTCGAGGAAGCTTTGTTTTCACTTTTCAAGGTTGAAAAAAATTCTCCAAAATCAAAATTTCCACTCGCGTTTTACGTTCCAGACCTTTCTGAACAATTTTGATCCCGTGTCTGCCTGTCTGTCAGAACTTCTACATTTCTCATCCGATTTCGATGAAATTTTCGGGGATTTTGAGACTTGGCGTGTAGATGGTCGCCTATGAAAATCATCTCCCCTAGACTGATATTAGCCTCTACACATGCGCAAAAGTATATTTCCTTGTTACAGCCATAACTTCTACATTTTCCAACAGTATTCAGAGATTGTGCCGATTGACGTTTAGAGTCCTATGAGGGTAGTGGAAGGTATTTAGGGCCGTTTTCACCAACATTTTGATCGGAGTTCGAGGGCCGATTCAACTACTGAACCGAGAAAATGGATTTCACCAGAGGCGATCAACGCCTTCCTCGGTTCATCCGGCGTTTGGCGCTGATCGCTCAATTTTGGCTGGTTAATCGGTTTGATCTTCGTTTAAAGCGATGGACGTGGACGCCATTGTTATTTTTCCTATTCCGTCGAGCTGTAATTTTTTCATCCGTGTTTTGCTGGAGTTTTTATCATGTCACGAGCTTTGGTGCGCACCTTCTCGTAGGTATCATACGGGAGTGAGAAAGGAGAACGATATTGTGAACCATTTCATTATTCGTGGTCCCAAACAAACCCATCGCAGGACGTCGTTATTTCAGCCTACAAGTTTCGTTACCATCTCAGATATTTGCGTTTCCCAGTTGCTGTGTGCATGTTACGTACCTATTGTGAGTAGTTGGTTTTGCTGATGTTAATCATTATGAAAATAAAATTGTTACATACCTTTATCATTTCTGGTGAATACATATTTTTTCACAAGATCCCCCCTTCATATCTCTTTTTTTCTCGTTAGGTGTTTACTAAAGATTTCTTACCTACGTCGTTCACATTCTTGTATTGTTGTTTGATTGAATCATTATTCATTATTATTATTTGATTACGCTTTATCTCAAATAGTTATGCTGAAAATTATTTTCTTATTATTTACCTACGAATTCATTTTTGTTTGCACCATAATCAGCATAGGTATTTATTTATTTGGCAAATACAAAACAGATACAAATAATAGGACAGTTATACAAGGACATAAAATGAAATAGAAATAATAAATCAATTACACACCTTGCCCACCAAGGCTTAAGTTCCTACGAACTTGTGTCCCCTGGTGGAGTCTCGGTAAATTACAATTTTAGTCAAAATGTTGAAATGAAATTAACAAAAGCATTTAAGTTTAAATTTATACACCCAATAAAAATATTATAATAATCGTATGTCCATACTCCCTATAAAATAATAAATTTAAAAACTAAACGTAGGCACCTACCGTCTACAACACCCTCGATAAAATAACCGATAAATATTTTTAAATCCCAATATACTATGGAAATTAGTTATATCAATTTTGTGCTGATAAAAAAAGTTCACCGCGGTAATGTAAGAATTTCTTCGATAAAATTCAGTACGGCAACGAGGCAAAGATATATTGGAAGCCTAAGCAGTTCAGCTAAAGGCAATGTTACATGCATGCTCAGACGTAATGCCCGTTTTGTAAGCAAGAATGCAAGACTGAAGCCGAAATACATTTTTTATAGATAATACAATTGAATTCGGAAAAAAGTTTAGCAGTGGGGTACCTGTGAGGTTATTTACTAAATTCCATAATCAGTTTTGTTGACTAGACCAGAAAGTGCATTAAGATAGCTAGGGCAAGTACGGTCGCTAGCCTGATGATCATGCGGGATTCCAAACTTCTTACAGTTAACGCAGCACGGTGTTTCGTTTTTCTTAGAGCACTCCTTGAAATCATGATTACCAGCACAATGACCACAATTTTGATGTTCAATTTTACAAAATTTCTCCACATGGCCGAAACCGTTACACTTGAAGCATCTTGAAACACGAATAAAGTCCTCGACATGGCAACAGCTCCATCCAAGGAAGATTCTTCGTCTTTCGAGTAACCTCTTGCGAAAAATTAATGTAGGAGAAATAAGAACCGAGTTGCAACATAAGATTGACTTGGAGAAATGTGTAGGCAAATGAACAAATCAATTGATACGTATCACGTTGTATTTAATATAATTATTATTATTGTAATTCATCCATTCTTATAAAATGCGTACATACAATTTTACACAAGTACCAATCGTAGTAGTATTTCATGAATGATAATGGGTTTTCTTGGCATGAAGAATGAAATTCATCTTATTTGTTCAGAAAAGACGTCATTGACACACAGTTCGTAGCCTGTTATCCGGAATCTGAAACAAAAATTTGCATCCGTACTTAGGCAGTTGGCTACGTCTACTAGGTAGCTCAGAGTGTTGAAAGTACCGGTGAGTAGGTACCTATATGGTTTAGGAGTAAGGCACATACAATAAGGCACATTAATTTGTAGGAGAGCCTGGAAGGGAATCATCAGATAAAAGTAGGTAAAGGTACTCACGTTGATGAAGTAGGTAGACGTCCAATGGAAAATCTGAACTCCAACAATAATAAAGAACTCATGAACAACACAAATTATAGCGCTGAAATAGGATAGTTGACGGATTGATGAAATATCGCGGATTGAATGAAGTCAAAACTAACGAAAAAGTGATTCTGCGGGAGAACTGTCACAAAACAATTTCGTTATATCTCGTATCACCAATTCACTGCCTTCCAGATCAGAGTTTTACGACTGATTTTCGATGCTTCGATGGTGAAGAAGAAGTTGACCAGTGATCATCGAAAACGCTATTCCTGAGAACTCGTTCAACTTGGTGAAACCGAAACAAATTTTGACTGGAGATCAATCTCAGTTTACTTTAAACGCAGTTTTCGTCGAACGGAGTTAATGGATTGTTGGTGAAAACGGCCCTTAGAGATTGATGTTTTGAGATCAACTACTGGGCATCGGATCATCTATACATTCGGGTAATGGATACGAGGGAGCTATGTGCCACACCCACTTGGCAGACATTTTTGTGTTTCCGACCTTGCGTCGCTGAAATTACCTAAACTACCTTAATTTATGGCAAAAATGTAAAAATAAGGGCACCGTTGAAAAGGGCGTCAAATTTCTCATCTTCCTAGTGCCAACGCTGCGATGATTTTCAGAGGGGGCCATCTACACCTCGATCCGAATAATCCCTGAAAATTTCATCGAAATCAGATGGGAAATGTACACAGCAGTACAGAGTTAAGGCTGCACAGGAAATACACGTTTACGCATGCGCAGTGGCGCAGTCTGGGGGACGTGATTTTCATAGGGGACCATCCACACCCTAACCCACATTATCCCTGAAAATTTTATCGAAATCGTACAATAACTTCGTATTGTATGTTCGACGTACAGACGGACACGAAACCAAATCTGTTCAAGAAGGAATAAAACGTCAAACGCAAGTGATAATTTTGATTTTGGAGAACTTTTTTTCCACCTTGACAATTGTAAACAAAGCTTCTGCTTTCTTGGTAGGTTCGGAAGCAATAATAATAAACCGTTATGCTATAATTTGGAGCGTGCTTTGTACTGCCCCTTCGAAGTGGCCATCTTTTTCTCGGTCGATTCCAAATTATTATCGAAAATTATAATCCAAAAAAATATCGTCGTTGTTATGCGCGTTTTGAGCGAAATGTTGATCAAGTTATCGGTCTACGTGGTGGTTTCCGATGTTTATTGGGGTAAACTGTCCCCGATCTGAAGGGGCGTAACTCCATTACTAAACAATAACCCAACTACGTAGTCGGACCCGCTGGAGCACCCCATTCTTCGGCAATCGATCAAACGCTTTTCGGAGAGTTCAACTAACAATGTAGAACATGAAAATATCTCTAATAGCCGGCGCTGTAGTCAGTTGGGAGATCAAATTACCAGATTATCGGCGACGTCGGGAAACGACTGTCATCAGGCGGCCACTAAGTGGAGGTCGCACGCGAATGAAGGGCATCAGCCGGACCTCGTGGATGTATCTGAAGTTATTGAATATCTGCCATTCATTTCATAATGTCCGATGGTATCCTATTCACTGGTCCCTAGCTTCGCACTAAATCCATTACCCGTTGATTTAGCAAACTTTGAAAAGAAACGATTGCAGCAGCTCAAAATGTCCATGGAAATCCGTCTGGAAACATTTTGGTAATAAGAAGCTATTGAAATAAAAATTGTATGCATGGTTTTTTTTTTAATTTTTATTTCATTGAAATCCATTTTCAACCACTGTAAAACAATTCCTGAAGTTGTCACTAAAATCATATGTGCACTGGGTGTTCCTTAAATGACGGATACGTATTGCTTCCGAGTCTACCAAGGTAGCGGAAGCTTTGTTTTCACTTTTCAAGGTTGAAAAAAAAAAAGTTCTCCAAAATCAAAATTTTCACTCGCGTTTTATGTTTCAGACCTTCCTGAACAATTTTGGTTCCGTGTCTGTCGGCCATGAAACCCTCGTAACGGACATATACGAAATTATTGTCCGATTTAGATGAAATTTTCAGGGATTATTAGGATCGGGGTGTAGATGGTCCCCTATGAGGGTAGTTGAAGGCACTTAGAGATTGATGTTTTGAGATTAACCACTATGTATCAGATCATATACACAATTCGGTTATGGATACGAGGAAGCTATGTGCCACAACCGCTTGGTAGGCTTTTCAAAATTAATTTATGAGAAAAAGGTCTATATTGGTTTAAGATTAAGGTTTAACACAAAAATTTTACTGTTTGGAAAATTGATATATAGAGATATAGCTACACATTTTGCGTAGGTACGTGTTTGTATGTATATGTTTAACGTAATAAATAATTGAACTTTACTTTACTTACTTTAATGAACATACTCGTATTTAACATAATAAATAATTCAAATCATCACGTTTTAGAGTTTTATAGTTAAACAACAAAAAAAGTGCAAACATTTCATGATTTTTAGCGCACTACGTCAGTAGCTAAGGGGTCCAAACAACATATAAAAACCTCTGCCAAGTGGGTGTGGCACATAGCTCTCTCGTATCCATAACTCGATTGTATAGATGATCCGATGCACAGTAGTTAATCTCAAAACATCAATTGCACTACCGTATTAGGGGACCGCCTACGCGTCAACCCCATCTATGAACATTTATTCGAAATCGGATAGAAAATGTAGAAGTTATGGATGTTTCAAGGAAATTCCGGTTTGCGCATGCGCAGTGGCTACTATCAGTCTGAAGTTGGTGATTTTCGTAGGGGACCATCTAAATACTAATCTGTATGATCTCTCAAAATTTCATCGAAATCGGACAATAATTTCGTATAGCTATGCCCGTTACGAGGATTTCATGACAGACACGGAACCAAAATTGTTAAAAATGGTCTAAAACGTACCTAAAACGCAAGTGAAAATTTTGATTTTGGAGAACTTTTTTTTCAACCTTGAAAAGTGAAATTAAAACTTCCGCTACCTTGGTAGACTCGGAAGCAAATCCGTAAATAATAGAACCGCGCGATAATAATAGACACCCACCGTACATTTTCACGATTACGAAAAATCGTAGGTATTAATTTTTCGACGAGAACAACACGTTGAGTAACTGCTCAAGTGTCCTGTCCAGGTGCCTCGAGTTAACCCATTAAGGACCGCGAGAGCAGGAGGAGTTGAACGGGTATGGGCTCGTTCAAAAATTGCTGAGAGGATGGATATGAGATGGATTCTCTTATCAGTCTTGAAATTAGTATTCAGTGCCGTTGTTAGATTGTGCTCGCGTTTGATTTGAAAAAGCTGACGTGGAGGAGCTCCAGGCACTACTACAGTAAGTACTCTTTACACTCGATAGAGTACTTTTAGGAAGTAAATTTCTCGTTTATGACTCTTTGATGAATATAGAGTACAGTTAAAACTCGCGAATACGTAATTTTTCAAGATTAGGGGGGGAGGATAAGAGGTGCATTTTGACGTCGGCTGCCATATGGCAACCGTGGTCCCTAAAAGTATTTTTTTCTAAAATTTTCCCTTTTTTTCTCAGTTGATTTTTGTTGAATAGGGATTTGAGTTTCGCACAGAATAAACGAAGATGAGGCATTATTTTGAGACATTGATGTTACATTAACAATTTCCCAACCTATTTTCTCTTCTATAGGCCTTCCCATTTATCCTTTTTTTCCCCATCTTTCTAGTCCTCATTCTTGTTGCCCGCCAGGGTTCACTGCTCAAAAAGCGCTTGAGATATTGAGTGGTCAGCTGGACAATATTCTCTTTCCTGAAGAAATATTTATTGAACCACACGACCCCGCCTTTATTTTCGACGAAGAATCTGAAATGCGACATCTCCCTGGAAGGCAGTTACTACGAGGTGCCGAGTTTGTTTTTGCCAATCGGACGCGCATTTCAAGTAATGACAGTGTTGAAGCTTCTATGCCTGTTAGCCAAGGCACATCTGCTCCTCTAAACAACATCTAGCGTGGTACTGATTTGATGGACAACGGATTGTGTTGTTGCCGAAACGGGATTAGTGGTAAAAAATGGTGGTGGCCTATTTTCACCTGGATTTTGAACCGTATGACAAACGCCTGGATCACTTACAAGCGGCACCGCCCAATCTCACAATTGGACTTCCGGAGAAATGATGTCATTTCCTACTTGAAAATTTACGGAACAAGAAGTACGCTACAGGGCCAAAATTCGAAGAATATCGAGTCAAACAGATGTGGGGTTTGACGAATAGGACCACTATGTTTGTTCCACTGAAGACGGAAAGAAGAGAAATGCGCGGGTAAAAACTGTGCCTCTATTATGAGGACCTTGTGTCAAAAATGCCAGGTGGGACTTTGCATTCCCTGCTTTGCTAAATTCCATACTCCTCAAGTACAGAGAGCGCCCTATACCCCATTTTTTTACCAAGTATTTTTGTGCGTCCCACGCCTCAGATCTCAATAAAGTGATCAATGTTCAAATAACAATAATACCCACCTACCTAATAACTTCATGGCTGTGTTATTTTATGAACCTATATTATATGGCATATGTGAATTTATGTTCCTATGAGAAAACTGTGATAGTTTTGAATAGTTAACCTACATAAGCTAGACAAGTGCTTTTCTGTGATGTCTCGAATAAAGACTACTTGCTGAAAAATAAAAGTTTAGGTTGTTTTCCCCATTCGACTGAATCGGCTGCAAACTTTCAATTTTTTGGCAAAAATGTTCTTCTGAGGACCATGGTTGCCATATGGCAACCCTTCAAAAAACGGTGAAAATGGACAAGAAAAATTATTTTTGCATTTTTCCCATGGTCTGTGGTAGCTATAGAGGTAAAGTACTCAACGATTTGAAAAAAGTCTGAGAAAAAATAATCTGGTCCCTAATGGGTTAAGCTACTCTCGAGTATAAGCTATACCTCGACTCAACGCCGAGTTTGGTTTATGAGTACCGCACAAAGTCCCGAGTACCTACTCGAGTAAATACTCGAGATGATGACTATGAATAGCGTTGACCATGCGACGTCACTCCGAGACACATTCGAGGATTTACTCGGCTCCGAGTAATGTCTATGAATTACCGTTCTGTGTTCGATGGAGGATATTGGCGTACGCGAGCCCAGGTGGATCAGTTTTCGTTCGTTAACCGGGTGGGAAGGCGGGCTTCCTATCTAAATAGGGTTTTATCACGTTAAAAGATGGCACTTGATTATGCAAAAGGGCTGCGGAGTACGTGACAGTTCGTTTTCATTTTCCACGATAATGCTAAGCTACATGCGGTAGCACATTTAGCCCGCGCGTGCCGCTCCCTCGCCGGGGTTTATATGATGATTGAGTGGGCAAGAGGGGGTCAAATAGTCTCTATTAGGACTCAGCCCCACGAAACAAATGACCTTCAAGATATTAGAGGCGCTTCCTTCCTGACAAGACAGTGTATGCCCCAGATAAAAATGCTGCATCCCCGCTCTCCCCTTTCGCGAAGGAACAAATTGCGTGATAGGGGCTTGTAAAAAGGGAAGGGCCTCGGGATTCCTTATTTATGGGCTCGCGGCTGCAGATGAGGGGGCCCGCACTCCGGGCCTGCCGTCTCCCAGTCGTAACTCGTCCTGTAGGAACAACCCTGAATACAAGATCCGACTTAATAGATGGAATCTGATTGGGTGGAATCCGGGAGGGCAGAGCTTGTCCCCGCTGTCACCTCAGACTCCAGGCAATAACAAACACGATCAAGCGGTTTACGGATCAACTAATTCCACCGCTCGAGGAAACACTCCAAGGACATTATTTACTCGAGGGTTCTCGTCATGATCACAATAAACCGTCAAGTACGTCGACGTAGGAGGATTCGAGGATGTTGCGATTACCATCAGATTCACAAGGAGCTGTGAAAACGTCAGTCTCCAACTACCCCCATTTTGAGCCAATGGCCAATTTTCGTGCCTATTTTGGTTTAGTATTTGTAATGATCCATTAACTTCATACTTTTAGTTCTCCAAAGCTTCGTTCGTAGTGCAGTCCGGGACAGTTCTAGAACAGTCGGGGCTTGCGCAGTAAGGCTTTACGCTTTCGCAGTGCACGAATTGCACTGAGTCCGCTGTTCGCAGTGACTTTCGGACATAGTTCCGGACTCGTTCGGAACATGGTTCTGGCGTTCCGGATTTTTTCTCGAACTCGGTTTCAGAACTCCGGACAACTACAAAGCAGCTGTCTGGTGAGGGTTTCAAGAAACTTTAATAAGAGGCGGCTACGTGGCTTATCAGGAATTGTTTTGATGCAGTGACTCTGATTACCTAATAATGATTACTTATGAATCGACCATGTATCCCAGTCAATTTATACATTGCAAAGGCGGAGGTATTAACGAATTTTTATGTTGTTAGGATCCCTAATGATTGGTAGTTTATCCCCAAATGTGCAACGTTAAAACCCTTCATTACTGACGAAGTGCGCTGAAAACCATTAAATTGTTGCACTTTTTCGGGTTTTTTAAACTGTAGTATCATTTTGAACTAAGTATTATGATTTCAATATTTATGCCTAGTAACTTTTTGATGTAGGTTAAATTTGCTACAATTTGATCAACCTGAGATCTGTAGTTAAAATGAATAGCGGAGATACAATTTAAAATACACTCCTGCTCAAAATTAGAGCACCACCATCCATTTTTTCGTTTATCTCTTTCCTTCTTCCCTTATAAATTTTGTATCCTGGACTGGCCACCAAGGAGCCTAAACATGAATCCGATAGAGCATGTTTGGGACATGCTGAAAAGAAGAATTCGAGCCAGAGATCCACCATCAGACAATCTTCAGCAGCGAAAGAGGAATGGGATAATATCCCCAGGAAGGTATCCAAAACTTGAATAGAGGCATCGGTCGATAGCTCCAAGCACTCATCCTAGCTAGAGGAGGTAATACCAAGTATTGAAAAGCTAAACTGGCATAATTCAAACCTTTTTTTCACATTTTCAATTTTTATAATTTTACCACAAGAAGTAAATTTTTCTATAATTCATTAAAAGCATATTTTTCTCTCGAATTTGTGCCTTTTTTGGTTACCTTTTTCCTTCTGTGTTTGCAAACAATGAGTGCAAATAGATAAAAACTTGATAAAGGTAAAAATAAGGGAGCAAACGAAGACATAGATGGTGGTGCTCTAATTTTGAGCAGGAGTATAAATAATTTATTCCATAAGTAAAATTTCCGTGTTAAGGCCTAGGTTTTGATTTTGCACTTGCAAAATTACTCATTTTAGAACAAAGTGAAGTGAAAGAGAGAGAACATGGAGGAATTTGAAGAGCATTTAATTAACTTCTATTTGAAACTTTACATGCCGTTGTGACGAGGGGGGCTGAGCCCGGGACGCACGAAAACTATCCCCCGCAGCGAGACTCGAACTCACGACTTTCCCGCAGTAGCCGGTCCGAGACTCGTTGCTTAAAGACGCGTGCCGTAGCGAGCGCGGCCACAGCTGAACCCTGATGATTTTATTTGTCAACCGCTGTTAAAGTTGAGTTCCGAGCTGAAACAATGGTACACGGTATGGTATGGTACGATAATGGTGTTATGGCCTGCAGACAAATAAGCTCTCTCCCCCTCACAAATATGCGGGATCCTGCATGACTCGAGTTCACCGGTTATTTTTGTTGGCTCATGAATGCGTTAATGCAAGTTAAACAGGGTAATATGTCGGTGATGACGGGAAACCCTGGTTAACAGAGGAGGGAGCGTTTATGGGTGATCCATCGATCCGGAAAACAAGACCTCGCTAATGAACTGATGAGGCACGGAGTGGAAAAAAGGGCCACTCATACGCGACGAAACCTTTCAAGTTTTGATTAAAAGCGAGGTTTCCGCAAGTTATTTTACATTATTTAGGTACCGCCTGTCGGAACATGCATGGGCTGGATGGTCGAGTTATTTTCCGGACACAAATTGTTTTGTATACCAAACCCATCCGTTATCATTTCAGAGTCAAAGGCTCCGTTTTCCATGTACATGCATTCCAAAACCGAATGTGCATTTTTTAAAATTTGGTATGGACATAATTTAACAGTATTTTTTTTTGATAATTAACATTGATTTTAACATTTTCCAGACTTATCACGTTTCTCATGTCGAATGGTTGTTTTACGTCGTCCTCGCTTAAAATAGCGGAGAAAAGGTATTGTCTTGAGGTGTTGTATGCTGGGGAGATGAAGAATGTATGTTCGAGCGTTTCTATCTCTTCTGAGTAGGCTCGGCAACTAGGGTTTTGGGCTCTCCCAATCATATGGAGGTACTGGTTAGTGCATGGCCAGTTCTGATCCGTGCAATTGTTTTGAAATATTTTCTTGACTTAGGGCGGTTTATTCTTGACATTATTGAACATATAAATGTAATTTCGTCCCTAGTACGAGGAAGCTATGTGCCACACTCACCTGGCAGACGTTTCCTTTCTCGACTCGTTCATTATCGAAAATAATCGAGCGGAATCGCCTGAAAATGTTTAATGAATCTGGACTGAAAACGCGTCGTGATTATGACACCCCCACTCTGTCCATACGAGGACTTTTAACGCGTGGTTGCTCTACTCAAGCAGGCCTTGTGGTGCGGGTCGCGATCGCGTATGCAGATGAGAGGCCGTTACCGGTGATCCTTCGCGCGAGGCGAGTGCAATGCGATGGCATCTGCCTGCAGTTTATGAGGTCATAAACCACCACGTACGACCCGCAACAGGGTTGTTCCCTTCAATATTAGAAATATCTCGACTCCCCTTCACATCGCCCCCTTCATTCCCCATTGACTCTATCCCTCATCGCTTCCCTTTCTCGTCTTCCCAGACGTGAAATTCCAGTTTTTACAGTCCTTTTTACTGTTGTCGACTTCACCTCCACTTGAAGATTGTGACACCTCAAAATGCAGTCACTTCATAAATCATGCAATCCGAACTTGCGTCTCCTATGACAGAACGGGAACCGAGGTCGAAAACAGTGACTTGAGAGTTGAAATACGAACCAATTTTGGTTAATTATTTTCAATAATGAACTTTTGGAATGACCAAGAAAAAAGTTCAACCCCCCATCAAAATTTGTCGGTTTACACAACATAATATGTAGAATCCGTAAATCGAATAACAATTTTGCCGTCCGCCGTACGGGGCACTTTCCTTAGATCCCATGGACCGATTTTGATGAAATTTAGTGTATGGGTTGGACTTACGATGAATCAGTATTGCAAAAGAGGCCTGATCTCCGTTCAAATTTTAGCTGACCAAAATGCGTTCGCTGTTCGTTTTTGGTTTATTATTTTCAATAATGAACCTTTGGAATCGACCAAGAAAAAATAAACGTTTAACACCCCCTCAAAATTTGATGGTTTACGTTTCAAGGTACGTAGAATCCAAAAATCGAATACAAATTTGGCCGTCCGTCCGCCGTACGCGGCACTTTTGCCACTTAGCATTGACCGATTTTGATGAAATTTGGTATGTAGGCTCCATTTAGGGTCTAGTTGTGCCCCGAAGATTTTAGTTGATGTAGGTCACTTCTAAGGGTTCCAAAATCAATTTTGAAATTTTGAAAACGCCCTAACTCAAAAAGTTTCGATATAAAGGTATTGTTTTTCCTTCAATTTAAGATTCTATAGAATTTTTAGAATTTTTCGAGACCACCCGGAGCTCTGTAGGACAAACCGTTCGCTCGTTACGAGAATTTAAAGTTTGGACGTACGATAAATCAGAAACACGAGTGTGAATCGCAAAAGAGGCCTGATCTCCGTTCAAATTAAAGCTGACCGAAATGCGATCGATGTTTTTCTTCATGTTGGTTGGTGGCTTTGCAGACGAGTGATCTATATAGAAAAATAAAAAATTATAAACCATTGTGTAATAATTTGCAGCGTTTTTGAGTTTTACTCAGCGTCCTTAGCAACCAGTAATCAAATTTCCTCATGAAGGCACCCACAACTCCCTGTTTCTTCGAACTGAGTGTGAAGCGTTTATGCCTTTCATATAAATATGATTGTGAAGTTGGTTGGGAGTATCCATGGTTGGTTGGTACTTACAACGGCAATGCTGTGTTCTTTGCAGGCGAGCGATCTATATAGATAAATAATCAACCTTTTTGTAATAATTTGCAGCGTTTGCCGGCTCGTTGCTGTCAAGCACGACCAGTCTTGCATTATCCTGGATGTCCAAGTCGTCAATGGCAGCTTGGACATGGGGCAGACTTGGCGGGCTAAGATTAGAAAGAATAGTACCAATGATTTACAGCAAGCGGTGTCGGAGCTAAAAGGAGTGGCCCCCAACAACATCAGGGTGATGGCTGCAACCTTGTCGTGGTGCGGGGAAAGTGCCATGGAGTTGCGCGAGTTGGGCATCTCCGTAGGCGTACGCCGTGGTACCACCACCCGTGTCCTGCTCGGCTCATATTTAAACTGGTGGTCGTTTTATAGAGGCACTTCCCTTCATCCCTCTCTCCCACCCCCACCTTCCTCATCTTCCCTCATCCCTAGGGCCAGCGTCGGGTAGGTCCTGGGCATCCTCTCCATTAATATTTGATTTGTTTATATTTTTTATTTATAGCGTGCCCCCTCCGTCTTCCAGGGGAGTTTATTTTACTTTAAAATAGTGATAATGACAAAGCCGTGTTCTTTGCAAACGAGTGACCTATGTAGAAAAATAATCAACCTTTGTGTAATAATTTTCACCGTTTTTTCAAAGTTCCGAAATTTTGGAGGCAAACCTCAGATTCTAATTCAACACCCCAAAAAACATAAGATATCGAAGAAATTAGAAAACCCCCATAAGGTTCCAGTGAAAAACACATTACTTTCGGTTGAGTACTTAGTGTACATCGCCTCGCCTGCTTTCAGTGAGCGCTATTGTTAGCAGGAACGAGTGAACGGTTTCAATTCATAAGGAATAAAAAGTAAACAAAATACTCCGGCAGGTGAAAATAGGGAATCAATTGAGTTTGAGTGTGGAATATAGACGAGGGATATTGGTTTCCAGGCGTGGAGTCTGTGATCTGACGGTTACGAGCTCAAGTGATAAAACATTTTATTATGCTCCACCAACGCCTCTCATGCTTCTGTCGGCGGCAAATTGAATTCGAGTCCTGGGTTTTGTACAAGAGTTGAAACCTACGAAATAAATTCGAATAACAGCCTACAGACGGGCAGAGCTAGGTTTATTTTTATCCGTTCTCCCCACTATTTTTTATATTTTTAATCCATTTCATATTCTAGGTTGAGTGGGGTCCTTCGGAACTGCGGTTCAGTCGATAAAAGTGGAAACCTCTGAAAACTGAAAGGTGAATGGATGCTCTACATTTGTTCTCACATATCTTGAAATTTCAATGGTTTTTGGACTAAAATGCGGGGGGTCCGGATAGCCGTGTTCGTTCGCCGACGCGTTTCTGGGTCTGAGACACGAACCGATTCATGCGGGAATAGGGACGGCACGATACCACCGATATATCGGAGTATCGATACGTTTTTGGTATCGATACCGATATTAGTATCGATACTTTTGATAAAAAACTCATACCGATATTTTGGTATCGATACTTTTGCCTGAAATATCGGAGGTATCGATACTTTCTTGACGATATTATCGATATTTTTGCCAAAGTGGAACAGTAAAAAAAACTCGGCGCTTTGCGCCTCGGCGGGGGGCTCCGCCCCCCTGCACCCCCCGGTTTATTTCTTTTTCCATACTCTGTATGAAATCATAGGAACACAGAATGTGTTATTGCGATGCTAGTCATCCGTTAAATAAAAAACAACAATAATAAATGTGGAGTCTTTGGCAATAATAAAATACATAATTGTTAGACATTTAATTTGGTCTAAAACCCTATAAATGTTATATAAATAAATATGTAACTACAAGAAAAATACTATACAAATTGAGAGCTTTCCAACGAATGGTGAACAATTTCTGTGCAATGAACACTGCGGGAGTTCTATTTCCTTACCAACGGCTTGGTTGCACGTGAAAATCATTATAAAAGGCGCGTAACGGTTTTTTCTGTCGCTTTTTCGTGACGATTTTTTTTCGGTAGGTCATCGCAAAAACACATTCTGTGTTAAAAAAAACCAAATATCAAGTACTTAGATACCATACTATATCTGCCACTGAATAATACTCAGAATAGTATCTATCGAAATGATATATCGCTTCTAATATCCTTCATCGATATTCAAAAACTTTCCACAGTAACCCTGTAAAATCGCATTTTTTGCGGTTTTCACATTCCTAGGGTCCATGGGTTTTCATTTTTCTGGGTTTCTTGGACAGTTCGAGTTCCTTGTGACCATTGTTTTACTTTCCGATTCACAACAATTTTTCTTATTTACTTTTTAAAAAATTCAAGTCAAAACTTATTTCACGCCAAATTTTTGTTTTTTATGATTCGATAATAAATATTAATAATTTGTAATGTAACTGATTTATTACTTCATCCTTTCCATTTGTAGTGGATGATGAAATATTTCATTGAACGGAGAATTCTTGGGAATAAGAACTGGAATAAATATAAAATGAAATGATCATTCACTTTTATTAAATTTTAAATTATTGACTTTCATAACATTTTAAATTACCACTGACTTTAACTTCATTTTAAATGATTGACTTTTATTAATACATTTATAATTCTTGATTAATGGAGTTTTTATTTGGTTTGCGAAATCATTTGTGGGTTAATTTGGAGTATCGATAGTATCGATACTTTGAGCCGATATTATCGAAGTATCGATATTTTATAATATCGGTATCGAAAAGATATCGAGTATCGATACTTCCTGAGAAATATCGTATCGGAAGAAGTATCGATACTTTGGAGTATCGTGCCGTCCCTATGCGGGAAGATCGTGAGTTCAAATCTCGGATGGCGAGCGCGTTTTCGTCCGTTCGCGGCTCGCCGCCCCCCTCGTCAAAACCCATGGCGGTGAGGCAATGGGAAGCCATGAGCGAAATCATCAGAACAAACATCAGTGGGTTTTACGTCGTGTTGCCGATTCTAGCAAATCAACCCTCTTCGAAATTATATTGTTGAAATCGATGATTGCACATGCTGATCGATGAAATCGTATCGTATCGTACTGTGCAATATAATCCTGGGATTATATTGTTACTGGATTTCTTCAATAATGAACCTTTGGAAAAAATTCGTTGGTTTACGTTTCAAGGCACGGAAAATTGAATTAAAAATTTTCCGTCCGTCCGCCGTACTTTCCTTAGTTCCATGGACCGATTTGATGAAATTTGGTACACGGGCTCCGTTTGGGGTCTAGTTGTGCCCCGAAGCTTTTGGTTGATGTCAGTCACTGCTAAGGTGAAAATTAAGGGTTGACATTTTCAATAGTGCCCTAGTTCGAAAACTCTCGAAATAAAGGTATTGTTTTTTCACCAATTTTAAATAGTTTTGAATTTTTAAAATTTTATGAGACAACCCGTTCGCTTCCTACGAGAACTTAAGGGTTGGACAATAAATCAGAAACACGAGAGTGAACCGCAAAAGAGGCCTCTGTTCAAATTTGAGCTGACCAAAATGCGATCGTTGTTTGTTTCCTTTCGGTGTCTTTACCGAAATCGATTCTTGAGAAACGAGCACGAACACTCAGCATTGTGCCTAGATTGCTATTTGGAGGATGGTATTCTGGAACATTTGACAATGACCTGCGCGACTTATTCCACGGCTCGTCGGAAACTTTTCGACGAGGTTACCAAGATTATAACTTCACCTTTTCACTCCAATGAGCTAATCGCCGATAAGTTAATCCTACCCAAAATGTATGAATATATATTAGAAATAAATAAAGTCATCTGAAACTTAGTAGTTTTACGTGACATATACTAGTACTAGAAATTGTTGAATGTAACATAGGTATATTATAATGTATATTGTGGCTGTATGTACCCTGTATAACGCCAAATAAAACAATGAAAAAATGCCAAATAATAGTTTTAAAAAAAGTTATTATTCCTAATTGGTACAGGTTAGAATATTTAAAAGTGATAAATTTTGAGATTTTTTGAGAAATTTTGATTCCTTAGAGGGGGGGGGGGGGGTAGTGTGTGTCGCAATGCACCAAATGTTATTAGTAACACAGGTTTGAGAATTACGAAGATCACAAATATAATTCACTGAATAAGCAAACATCGTTTATGTCGCCATGTCAGTGCTGAGGGTTGTTTGCATATCAATGAAGCTCCCTAGTAGTGGTGGCTAGGAGATGGGAGTCGCCTACACGATGTTGTCAGAACCAATCCGGAACTGAGCACTCCAACTCAATCCCTATTTGACCTTATCAAAAGAATGAGGAGAGATGCACATGACGTACTTCATATTTCTTGAAAAGCAGTACAGGAAAGAAGTGGAATAAACAGAGTAAAGCTGTTTGGAGGTTCTGGGGGGGGGGGGGGACTTCTTGGGCCTCACAGAGAAGGTGCTGGTAGGGGGTGAATATATAGCTAGTCCCCTGCCATCTATAATCAACAGGACTTCGCCTCGTTCTCAGGAGCCCGCGTTCCCATTCACAACTTGTCATATGCAGGAACTCTCGAGCTCCTTCCCACCTGATCAGCACCCCCCCTCTAAGGCACATTCAAATCTCATTCGCCGACTTCACCCCCCACCACCACATTTTCGACCTAATCATCGATTCTGAATGGAATAACGAAACCAGAAATAGCTTTAGAAACCTTCATCAATACTTGAGCTGCTCAACTTCCTGAGGGCGTGTTGAAGCGACAGCTCCGCACCTGATATTCACCTTCAAACCTTGAGAAGTTGAGATGTAATGAACTAATCGGGATGAAACGTTTGTTGTTCGTAAGAAATAATACTGAAAGACATATGCTGATTGGACAGGGCTTTGGGCTAATTAGTAGAACACTTTTAATGAGCACTAATTGATCAGAAACATCGCATACGAGATAGAGAGAGACAGAGTGGATAGTATAACAAAGGAGCATTGCTAGGATCCATGACGGACATCTATTTCTATCAACATAAACAATTGGAGCGTAAAATCAATAGTATGGTTTCTCTTTTCGTTTTATCGGAATTTGCGATAATAGGGGTATTCACGGTTGAGTTAATCGTGTTGATGGTAAACTTGTTAAAACAAAGAAGCGTGAAAAACCCAAGTCGACTCGTGTAAAATGTGCTACTCATCACTTCTTCTTCTTCGATTAGGTGGCTCGACCACAGCCATGATGGTCATAATATGGTTGTTGTGTGGCATGATTCGGTGGAGGAAGTGTGAACAAGAACGAAAGGATGCCATAAATTCGGTAAAAATGTAAAAAAGCGCTGCAAATTATTGCACAACGGTTTATTATTCTTCTATATAGATCACTCGTCTGCAAAGCCACCAACCATCCAACATGAAGAAAAACATCGATCGCATTTCGGTCAGCTATAATTTGAAAGGAGATTAGGCCTCCTTTGCGATTCACACTCGTGTTTCTGATTTATCGTACGTCCAACCCTTAAATTCTCGTAGGAAGTGAACGGTTCGTCCTACAGAACTCCGCGTGGTCTCAAAAAATTCTAAAAAATCTATAGAATCTTAAATTGATGGAAAAACAATACCTTTATATCACAATTTTTTGAGTTAGGGCGTTTTCAAAATTTCAAAATTCAATTTTTCCACTCCAATCATCTAGCTGCATTAAGTACCTGGGTGTGACCTTAGACGAAAATTTGAAATGGGCACTACACATAGAAAGACTGAGGAAACTGCTGTATGTATTTCTTGAACTCCGTAACGTTTTGAACCTAGAAACTATTCGAAGTGTATATTTTGCATTGGTCCAATCACAACTGATGTACGGTATTGTAGCCTGAGGTGGAGCGTCGCAAATATATCTGAAACCACTGATAAGTATTTAGAAAACCATTGTGAGAATCATTGTGCGGTTTTCTTACTTTAGCAGATCAATTGAGTACTTCGAGAAACTAGATGTGCTTAATTTCCGGAAAATTCGGCTGAGGTCTCTAATTATTTTTGCGTGTCAAAACAGTTGGAGATTTGCTCATGTAAAACATGGAAAAGGGACTAGAGCAGAGGCAACAGAAAAGTTCCTGGTCCCTAAGGTGAACACCGCCTCGGGGCAAAAAAACTGGTTATTCACATCTCCTAAAATTCTCAATTTACTTGAGGAGAGTTTGGAAGGCAAGAGACTTAAGAGATGGATCAACAAAAAAATTAGATCGAAAAACTTTTGCAATAATTTTTCATTTGTATATTAATGGTATCCAGATTCATATATTTGTATAGCAATAACAATAACAATAACACAAAAATAAACAAAAAGCGACATTCAAATAACTGCCAGCGTATAGGTAATTTAAAACCAATAGATTTATTGTCAAAGAAGGATCGTATTTCAAACTCCCCCACCACGCTACGAGCTCTGCTGATTGTGGGGGATATATTCAAGAAAAATTATTTAACTTATGTAAATGTTTAAATGTACATCAAGTATAGGTGAAGTTATAATAATTATTTTTTAGTTTTATAATACATACCTGTATGATGTTTTTTTCTTTTAAATGTGTGTTGATAAAAAAAAAAAAAAAAATGTGACTTAGAAGTGACCTCCATCAACCAAAATCTTCGGAGCACAACTAGACCCCAAATGGAGCCTACATACCAAATTTAATCAAAATTGGTCAATGCTAAGTGGGGAAAGTGCCGCGTATGGCGGAAGCACGGCAAAATTTTTATTCGATTTTTG
Organism: Apolygus lucorum; assembly: GCA_009739505.2. Taxonomy (NCBI): domain Eukaryota; kingdom Metazoa; phylum Arthropoda; class Insecta; order Hemiptera; family Miridae; genus Apolygus; species Apolygus lucorum. The sequence continues at coordinate 11,453,987 of CM019167.2, forward strand.
GATTCTACGTATCTTGAAACGTAAACCAACAAATTTAGAGGGGGGTGTTAAAAAAAAATTTTTTTTTGGTCGATTCCAAAGGTTCATCATTGAAAATAATAAACCAAAACATCTACATTGACGGTATTCACGGTCAGGCTGTTCTCGGCGTGGTAACGTGTTATATGTTATATTGTTTCTTCACTTTCATTGCGTCGAATTGCTCCTCCCAACCACTTTTCTCTTCCCTCCATACCTCCATGAGACCTCCATACGTTCAACTCCAACTCAAATAACTCAAAAAATAACCGAGACAAACAAACGAACTCCAACTCAAAAAACTAATGACGAAACTAACTAAATCACAAGTAACTTACTGAGAAACAGCTGGCAAGTTTTCGCCATTTTCTTTCTGATGTCGCGACGGATAACTCGTTTAGCACACACTTTAACAGACAATTCAGGTGTGTCAACTTACGACGACTGATAACACACTTTGATAACATGTTTACGACCGATTCATTCGACGTTTAACACGTTCTTGACGTATAACACGTTACCACATTAACGACCCGACCGTGAATACCCTTAATGTAGCTGTTTCCAAACGATTCACAATTCCTTATCTAAATGTGTCCACCTGATTTACTGATAGTCTGTGTTTATTTTTTCAGGTATGATGACGTAAAATGCCGCTCAATATCCAGTGCAATTCGAGTTTTCAAGTAAGATTCTTCAATACTTGCACAATTTGCAATACAGTACTCGTGCCTGCATCATTATAGGATTCCTACTTCCTACAGATTGGGTCAATCACAGCTTGACCCCGGCAAGGCTAAGATCAGACAGAGGAACAAACCTTCTGCCGAGTGAGCGTGGCACATAGCATAGCTCGTATCCATAACCCCCAAATAGTAGATAATCCTATGATTTCAATCTCAAAGTACCTACTTACCCCAAATTTGATGATCTTATGACGATGACGTTCATAGGAACGTCAATAACCATCCAGAGTCTCAGCCACACAACTCTTGAAAATTCCATCGAAATCTTATCAAAACTGTAGAAATTTTCATACGTAGAGACTATCAATGATCAGATCACAAATTTCATCAAAAGCTGAGAGAGCTGTAGGCGCTCTTGTGACCACAAGAAACGACCACTCAAATAATGTGATTCAAGTAACGAAAATAACTAATATAGAAACTAAATAAGAGAAAATGAAGACTAATGTGTGCTTGATTAACTAATAGGTAGAATTGAATTGTAAAAAAGAGTGAGTAAAATAATTTTACTCACAAGCAATTATTGCTTCTTTTGGTCACTTTCGCGTTTGCGTTGATCCCTCCACCAGTCGCGCACTCCTGTGTTGACCACGTAAGCTATGGTTTCATTTACGCTTCCAGCGGTAGCGCTACTGTCGTAAGGGGCACAAATCCCCCTTTGAAGTTAGATTGGTTAGGAAGCCGGATACGTTTCTAAGTGGCTGCCCTCATGAACAGATTGCCGCTACCTTTAAAATGTCCATCTTCCTCAAATTCTCTAAATTTTTTGGATTTTTTTCGAGCAGCACACTATGATTTTCTTCCATATCAGTGAACCCTCTTTCGAATTTTTTTTTTAAATGTGAGGCAAATTCCTCATTGCGTTAAGGATACGAGAGGCTATGTGCCACTCCCAGTTGCCAGGCTTATTTGCTCAGCCATGTACGCCGATTAATAAATCGCCCGTCAAACTTGTAACTTTACAAGAGTAAGTCCCCCCTTACTACCCTCATATCCCCCCCCTCTTCGTCCATACGTCGTTCTCCAGTTCTCTTACACGAAGTTTTGTTTGGAGTTTCGACGTGCTACCCAAGTCGACTGTCAGAATCTACAGGGCAAAGAGACTCCACTTACCTCGAGTCGAGGTCTCTCTACAGTCCCACTCGCCGGTTACATCCATTATTCACCAAACTGTGGAAATTCCAAGTTTCCAAAATGTTTTCTCATCAAGAAATATTGAGTAAGCCAGTTGAACAAGAGTTTCTTCGTCAATGGTTGTAACATTTCTTTTATCATGACGTCAACAAAACAGCTGACGTGATTGTCTCCTCTGTAACCAAGGTTTTTGAATAAACCTCTTCCCAGATCTAATGTCTACATACGACTATATCTCTTCCTGAAGCAATAAACATCTCAATTATTACATCTTTACAATAAACATTTTACGGTGTCAGGTTTTTTAACACAAACTGCGATAGTGAATCACTTAAACCCCCGAAGTGAAATAAATACCTCGAAAACTCAGGACAACTGTAGGACAACGGGTGCAATTTTAGAACTATAGGATAGTGCTTATTTGCAGACTAGGTAAAGGGCTGGCTAAGTTAGTTATAATAAGTTACCTTGGTTGGGTTTTCGTTTACATAGATCATCTGATTGCTTTCTTTTCTTATTACTACTGTGCGTCTATCGCTCCAAGACGTGGATTTACCCTTTTCCATTTGGTGAATAGCATTTTCAGTACTCAGGTATACTCGACACCACCACTAGCTTACATGTAACTACTTAGTAACTTAAAGAACCAAAAACTATAATTAATACTGCTCAACAACGTACAGAATAACAGCTGAGAATAATTAGATGACCTGGAGACAGGAATCACTTACCTTGAGCCTTTGTTATGGAAGATGCCTAAAACCAAAAGTGTCCACATACCTATCAACTTATGTTACATGTAAGTAACCACAACCAAACACCTGAACTAAATCTAACTATACCAACTAATCTAGTCAATAATTACAGGTATATCTGAAAATGCTACTCACCAAATGGAAAAGGCCAAATCCATTTCTTGGAGCGTTAGACGCACAGTAGTAATAAGAACAGAAAGCAATCAGATGATCTATGTAAACGAAAACCCAACCAAGGTCATTTATTATAACTAACTTAGCCAGCCCTGTACCTAGTCTGCAAATAAGCACTATCCTATAGTTCTAAAATTGCACCCGTTGTCCTACAGTTGTCCTGACAATGCCTACTGCGAAAGCTAGTTCGACAAATTAAAAAAAATTTAAAGAAAACTGAGGATCAGCCGCTCATTTCCTCCTCTTGCCACACACCTATCTCAAAAGAAGAAAGGCAACACAACCATGAATACTTCGAAAACGTTCGCCTATTCCTCGATCACTCAATTTCGAGGCATAAAATCTAAACAATTCTGCCAAGTGGGTGTGGCACGTAGCTTCCTCGAATCCATAACCGGGTTGTATGGATCATACAACACATAGTTGCTAATCTGAAAACATCAATATTAAGTAGGGAAGCATCTACACGGCAACCTATACAATTAATCAAAATCATCAAAAGTCATCAAAGTCATCAAAATCGAGTGGAAAATGTAGAAGCTATGGCTGTTTGAAGGTTTTGGTTTATTATTGTCAATAATGAACCTTTGGAATCGACCAAGAAAAAAAATTAACCCCCCCCCCCCAACCACTAAAAATTTGTTGGTTTCAAGGTACGTAGAATTCGAAAATCAAATAAAAAAATTTGCCGTCCACGGCACTTAGTTCGCATGGTACACGGGCTCCATTTGGGGTCTAGTTGTGCCCCTAAGCTTTTGGTTGATTTCAGTCACTACTAAGGGCTGTAAAATTAGGGTTGAAAATCTGAAAACGCTCAAAAACTTTCGAAATAAAGGTATCGTTATTTCATCAATTTGAAATAGTATTGAATTTTTAGAATCGAATGAGACCACCCGGAGCTCTGTAGGACCAGCAGTTCAGTTCCTTTGAGAACTTGAAGGTTGGACCTATGATAAATCAGAAACACGAGCGTGAATCGGAAAAGAGGCCTAATCTCCGTTGAAATTTTAGCTGGCCAAAATGCGATCATTGAGCGTTTCTTCGAATTGTAGGGTTTTGCCTCCTGAGCAACCAGTAATCAAATATCCTGATCAATGCCCCCACAACTCTTTTGGTTTACTATCAAATATGAACCTTTGGAATCGACCAAGAAAAAAAAATTTTAACACCCCCTCAAAATTTGATGGTTTACGTTTCAAGGTACTTAGAATCCAAAAATCGAATAAAAATTTGGCCGTCCGTCCGCCGTACGCGGCACTTTTGCCACTTAGCATTGACCGATTTTGATGAAATTTGGTATGTAGGCTCCTTCTGGGGTCTAGTTGTGCCCCGAAGATTTTGGTTGAGGTAGGTCACTTCTAAGGGTTCCAAAATAAATTTTGAAAACGCCCTAACTCAGAAAATTTTGATATAAAGGTATTGTTTTTCCTTCAATTTAAGATTCTATAGAATTTTTAGAATTTTTTGAGACCACCCGGAGCTTTGTAGGAAAAACCGTTCGCTCCCTACGAGAATTTAAATTTAGGACGTGCGATAAATCAGAAACACGAGTGTGAATCGCAAAAGAGGCCTAATCTCCGTTCAAATTAATTCTGACCGAAATGCGATCGATGTTTTTCTTCATGTTGGATGGTTGGTGGCTTTGCAGACGAGTGATCTGTATAGAAAAATAAAAAATAATGAACCATTATGTAATAATTTGCAGCTTTTATTTCTTAGAATTGAGTGTGAAGCGTTTATTTTTTTCATAATATAAACTTGATTGTGAAGTAGGCAGGTAGTACCTCTGGATTATCAAAAAAGTGACAATGTTCTTCGCAAACGAGTGATCTATATAGAAAAAATAAACCTTTGTGTAATAATTTGCAGCGTTTTCAATGGGGTTTTTGAATCCCCCATAACCTGAAGACGCGCACCCTTCAGGTATCTTAGGAGAACAAACTCCACTTGTGGATCTCAAAGATTTTCCCACCTACCTGCCGAAAAAAAATCTCAAATTGGAAAGAAAATCTGAAAGAATCCTACGTGACATTACAGTTATCTTAGTTTTTCTAGGTCAATTTTATAAACAATCGATTCTTTGATCAACCCATTTTTGGTTTATTATTTTCAATAATGAACCTTTGGAATCGACCAAGATTGAAGCATCAATTCTCTAAGTCTGATTCTGAAACATTTTGGAAAACCAATTTTGTTTTTTTATTACGATTTGTAAAAAAGGGGTCGACTTTACAGCGGATTATGTAGATGGACCCAACAAACGGACTACGTCAATTGATCGGGATTGAGGTCAACTGGAAAAAACAACACCTTTTTCGCTGGTGATGCCTAGATACTGTGTGAAGATCAATTGATATGGTCTCGATATTGAACAGGGAAAAGGTTTTGAACTTCTCGAACAGATGCAGAGGATCTCCTGGACGCGGCTTCTCGACTTTCTCAGACCCTTCTCACCAGAAGCGAAGGAAGCCTCGTATTCTTCTTGTTGAGGAAATAGAGTTTTCCTAAGGGGAATATATTCCCAAGTCGGATACCTCCGCCATTCATATTCATTCATGCATAGGTTCGAGTGGGGGTATCCTGGGGAGCCGAGCAAACACGATTACAAGACGAGCCGCGAGCTAATAGGCTTTGGAGATGCGGCGGTTGAGAGTGTTTGCCGTCCAAGTGACGCGGATGATGGGCAGACCGAGGCGTGATGGAACGCCATCTTGAATAAAGAGCAAGAAGAAGAAGAGTAATTTGGACGACACGACACTACAATTAAAACATCGATATTGATATAACAGTGCAAGACCCTTCTGTTACTACACAGGGAGTCCCAAAACAAATCAACAATACTTCAGGAATCGATTCGACAACCAATTAGCAACTTTAGCAACCCTGCTTAAAATGCGACTTTTTTCACTTTGAATTGTTCTTAATCGATACTCTCATTGATTGTAGAGAACAGATTACCCGAAAAGTACACGTGAGTTCCCCTGAAGTTTATGTTTAGTTTAGTTCCTTTGTATTCAGGCTGAACACTCCTAAACTTTCATAGGATCGATTCTACAACTAATTTACAACAAAAACGCTGAACATTATTACACAAAGGTTTCTTATTTTTCTATACAGGGTGTCTACCATTAGGATGGATCAAATTTCAAGGATCGATTCTACAACTAATTTGCAACAAAAAATTTATCCTGGCAATTTTTCTTAGTCCACTCAAATTGCCTTTTTTTTCACTTCGAGTTTTTTTTTCGCATTTTCGACCTTACGTCATTAAAACTGTCGTAACTCCTGTTATTAACAAGTAAATTCAAATTTTAGGATATCGTTGGAAAGAGCGTTAAATTTCCAAGCTAACCGGTGTGATACCAAAATAGCAATAGACTATTTCTGAAAAATCAAGTCAAAAATCACACTTTAATTTTTTTTCGAAATTTGATTTTTTCTTTTCGAAGTTTTCACTATGAACGTCTGCCCATTTCGATGGGCGCTCTTTGAAAAAATACATGCTCAAATTGTCAGCATTCCGACGGTCTATCAAGTTTTCTTTTTTAAATTCAGATTTGAAGATTAAATCAAGTTTAAATGCAAGAAAACGCGTGTTTTACTAGAAAATCGAGTGTTTTACGTGGTGTACGGTCACTTTCGTTCTCAAGATGACTTGACCAATTTGGCAACATTTCCTAAGTAATTTTTCACGCTGAATGCAATGGTGATACTTCCGAATAATTCTGACTGCTAGAGAGCGGATTTTTCGAAGAAAACCTTCGTTTTTCGTACATAAATTATGGTATATGGTAGTATGGTAGCATTTTAAGAAAATCTGAGTACACCGTTGAAAAGGTGAGCTTTTGGACCAAATTTTAGGACTACTGCAGGAAGAAAAACTGTACTTTCAGTGGGGCTGGTAAACGATTGAAAAAACTGAAAATTTTCACTAATTTACAGATTTTTGCTTTTGGGCGTATGTTTTTACATTTAAACCTCTTTACAAAAAATTGAACTTGCATTATTGTGACATGAAATTTAATGCTCTTTCGAATGGTATAATCAAATTTGAATTTACTTCATCAATTAACGGAGCTATGACAGTTTTAGCGAACAAGGTCGAAAACACGAAAAAAATCTTAAAAGTGAAATAACTCGAAAACGAAGCCTCTAAAAAATTGCTATTTGACATTTTTTGTTGGAAATTAGTTGTATAATCGATCCCTAGCCGATGGTGCGCCCTCAACGTTTACACCCTGTATAGAAAAATAATAAACCCTTGTGTAATAATTTGCAGAGTTTTGATATCTCCCAGAATAGGGCTTTTATCCCCGTACGCCTCTCTTGCATCTACATCTTCAAGTGTCTGACAGAATGAATGATTATTTTAATTTGGCTAGCCAAGACTCCTATAATTTAGCATTTTTCTTGGTTGTTGTGGAGAAGGAAGCAGAGGACGTCAATATACTCTTTTCAACATTTATTTGGCTAGCGCTTTCGGGGCAAACTATGGCCCCTTTCTCAAGCCTACAGTGAAGGAGAAGTAGCCCTGTCCGATTCAATTTTCTCTATTGTGATATGAAACCTGTAATGCCTGTGATAAGAGTGATAATAAGATTGTTGTTCCTGTTAAAAAATTTTAAAAAAGTTCTCCTGTCTGTGATCCTCTCTAGTCATTGTTTTATTGTTAATTAGTTTTAAATAATTTTTAGATCCTGCCAGTTTTTAGTTTTTTGTTTTTTAGTGACTTGAAAAGAATATTTGTTATGGAAATGGAAGAAGGTAGGTTTTTGAGATTTTCTATTTTTGTATGTTTTTTAGTTGGTAGAAAGTTTTTCAAAATTATGTTGAAATGTATTACTGGTTTTCCAGTGAGAATAGTTTTCATGATTGGCGGAGATCAGATTTTGGTGATTGAGGAGGGATGGAAGATGTAGGAGTATGATTGCAGAGTGAATATAGATAGGTTGTTTTGTTTTGTTTCTATTTTTTAATGTTTGTCTGTGTGTTAGAGTGTGTATGTTTCAGTTCTTGGGTGCTGATATTCTTATTAGTTTTTTAGATGATGAAGAATAGGTTTAATCTTGGTGGCTCATATTTTTTAGTGGTTTTAATAAAAATTAATTATTAAGTAATAACGTTTTTTTGACATATATTTTTTTTTTTTTTTTTTTGACTGGTTGGTTATACTAACTGTGATTGTTCATGTTAGAGGTTATTTTGTAGTCTTCCATTAATTGTTTTTTCTTGTAGGCTTGAGAAAGGGGCCATAGTTTGCCCCGAATGCGCTAGCCAAATAAATGTTGAAAAGAGTATATTGACGTCCTCTACTTCCTTCTCCACAACAACCAAGAAAATGACTACAGCAGGAGTACAGAACAACAATATAATTTAGTAGGTGCCAGTTCTGGTCCTGGTTTCTGCTGCTTCAGCCCTTCCACTACCTGTTGCTGGTTGTACTCGTACCTACTAGCACTACTCACTACCAAACCTCCTCTCTCAAGTATCACACTCATGGTGAATTGCTTTGCCATCCATACGAATGACTTCGCACTTTTTGATGGAAGTCGACGCAAACATTTTTGCTCCCACACACCTACTTACCATCTTGTACGAACACGAGTGTGGCTTTGTGTGCGTCAATGTATACATGTGCGCTCTAGCGACCTCATCCACTCACACACGCACATATTTATACAACTTTCCTGCCTGTCGGTCCCCCCCCCCCCTCTGCTCCACTCTGTAGCCCTGGGGAACTTTTCAAAGTAACCCGCCGAATCGGTGAATAAAAAATGTCGGCTAACCGTCGAGAAAAATATACTACATCAAAACTTTTACCTCGCTTCACGTACATCACGTTTCCTATTTTTAAATAATGTAAGCCCCGCCTCCCCTCCCCTCGGCTCTCCTTTCATCTCGATCATACCCCGTTTGCGTGCCGAAAATAAAATCCACTTTTCGTAGGCCGGCGAGGCAAAATTCATTTTGATTCTCTCATCTGTAACCATACCGTACCGTTCGCCGTTTCACACGTCAGAAACCTGAGTGTCGCAGCTCTTGGGCTTCTACGTTACCGTCAGTTTATAGTCCAGCATGATATTAAGTCGTTTGGTACATTCGATGTGAAGAAAGATATACTTTCAAAATCACACAGCAATAGAAGAAGTTTGAATTGTCAACAGTTAGGAAGATCTACACTACTCTACAGCTACACCTCACCACAATTCTGAATGAGGTGCGTCTTGCTCCGTGATTTGTACCACAACTTGAGTAGATGTGTGAGGATGGGGTGAACTGAAATGTTCCTCAATACTTTGTGTTCCATGAAAAACGTATATTTGCTTTAAACCACCATAATTTCGCTAAGTGGTTGGTCGTATTCACCGACAAATTGGATGAAGAACTAAGAAGGGACGATTGTGTAAGAGATCGGTTGAGAAATGATCGGTGAGAAAAACTAAAAACGCTGCAAATTATTACACAATGGTTTATTATTTTTCTATATAGATCACTCGTCTACAAAATCACCAACCATACAATATGAAAAAAAAATCACCAACCATCGATCGCATTTCGGTCAGCTCTAATTTGAACGGAGATTAGGCCTCTTTTGCGATTCACACTCGTGTTTTGATTTATATATATATATTTCAATATAAACCCTCAAATTTTTGTAGGGAGCGAACGGTTTGTCCTACAGAGCTCCGGGTGGTCTCAAAAAATTCTAAAAATTCTATAGAATCCAAAATTGAAGGAAAAACAATACCTTTATATCGAAATTTTTTGAGTTAGGGCGTTTTCAAAATTTCAAAATTGATTTTGGAACCCTTAGAAGTGACCTACATCAACCAAAAGGTTCGGGGCACAACTAGACCCCAAATGGAGCCTACATACCAAATTTCATCAAAATCGGTCAATGCTAAGTGGCAAAAGTGCCGCGTACGGCGGACGGACGGCCAAATTTTTATTCGATTTTTGGATTCTACGTACCTTGTAACGTAAACCATCAAATTTTGAGGGGGTGTTGAAATTGTTTTTCTTGGTTGATTCCAAAGGTTCATTATTGAAAATAATAAACCAAAAGACTTCTCTCGGTCAGCTCTGGACCTGGCATTAGAACAAAAGACGAATGCAAACTCAGGAAATAAAATTACAGGAATTTCTTTCTTCATAAATTCCATAACTGCTCAGTTCCTTGGTGATTTAAAAAAAATCAAGCGTCCCATTTCAAACATAATTATTACTTCTCGATTCTGTCTGTTTCTTGAGCCGCTCATTCGTTGGCTTTGGAACACGTGGCTCAGTCACGTGGATCCCCGATGGTAAATACTAGCGGCGAATAGCCAATGAACAAATAGTTGGGATGCCGCGTCGCATTCCGCTCATCGGGCGCCCCTTGTAGGCTCGCCCTCGCGGTCGTTACCTCGTTTCTATGGTATGGTCCGAATCCCAGGGAGAAATGTCGTCCCCCTCGACGGTTCCCTGAGGATTCGGCTGGAGAGGGCTGTCCCAAGAGATGTGATGGGGAGTCCGATGACCTTCCACGGTAGAACGACTGATGCAATGAAATATTTTTGAAACAACCAAAACGCTATTTTTCGCAGAACCATTAAACAGTTTCGCTGGCTTACATGTAATGGCCTTTTGTTTTGCAGATTTGCTCCCTTAGCAAGCCTTTTTTCGGTTCACCAATAATGGTTATGCCCCGTTGTAACCTCCACTTCCTAACTGCGAAGAAATTCGTACAGAAACTTTTGCTGCATGTCCAGCGTCGAATGTGGTCTTTTAGATCCTTGTGAAACCGGAATTTACCTTAATCACTGTCAAATGTTCCATTATTAAGCGTAGTATAATCGTAGCAACACTTAGGTGGAGCAAATTCAACGGCAATCGCTTTCTGAAAACTGAAAATATCGCCAGTTTTGGTTTATCATTTTCAATAATGAACCTTTGGAATCGACCAAGAAAAAAATAATTTTAACACCCCCTCAAAATTTGATGGTTTACGTTTCAAGGCACGTAGAATCCAAAAATCGAATAAAAATTTGGCCGTCCGTCCGCCGTACGCCGTACGCGGCACTTTTGCCACTTAGCACTGACCGATTTTGATGAAATTCGGTATGTAGGCTCCATTTTGGGTCTAGTTGTGCCCCGAAGATTTTGGTTGATGTAGGTCACTTCTAAGGGTTCCAAAATCAATTTTGAAATTTTGAAAACGCCCTAACTCAAAAAATTTTGATATAAAGGTATTGTTTTTCCTTTAATTTGAGATTCTATAGAATTTTTAGAATTTTTTTAGACCACCCGGAGCTCTGTAGGACAAACCGTTCGCTCACTGCGAGAATTCAAGGGTTGGACGTACGATAAATCAGAAACACGAGTGTGAATCGCAAAAGAGGCCTGATCTCCGTTCAAATTGAAGCTGAACGAAATGCGATCGATCTTTTTATCATGTTGGTGGCTTTGCAGACGAGTGATCTATATAGAAAAATAAAAAATAATAAACCATTGTGTAATAATTTGCAGCGTTTTTATTTGTTTACCAGCCACGCAGCTAGCTTCAAACCGCCATAATTTGTACAGACTCTCTCAGTACCTTAATAACAATTTCCTCCCCTTCTCACGCTAAGTTTGAAAATCTTCTCGTTGTCGAATAAGTGAATCTAGTTAACAGCTGCAGGATCGTCGGGATGCAAATACAATTCGTAACAGTCAAGTCTCACGTTGGACTACTATACTGCCGTGCTGAGCCAGAAAATCGTATTTTGACTTCACCCAACTTTCGGGAAAACGACCTAATTGGTTTCGTGGCGAAATAACTCTTTCGCGGGATTAATTTTTCCTCCTTTCACCATAAGTAAAGGTTTTTCTTGAAGGAATTTAGTAGCCGAATCGATTTCTGAAGTCAAAATTAAGTATTTTTGAGTGTAAATTGTCAAAAAACGATAATACAAGTTTACGCTCTCGTAAACCCGAAGTTACGACTATTCTGTTCTGAATGCGCACCATGAGACTTTGCATTGCTAAGCACATTTTAATTCCTGAAACTTCATGATTATCGTTAAATCAAGAAACCATTTCACCTTAATTATTTTGTCACCCTTCTTGGCTCAAAGTCAATCGTATTTCCTATCTGTGTTCAAAGTGTAAGAAAAAACGCTGCAAATTATTACACAATGGTTAATTTATTTTCTATACAGATCACTCGTCTGCAAAGCCTCCAACCATCCAACATGAAGAAAAACATTGATCGCATGTCGGTCAGCTAAAATTTGAACGGAGATTAGGCCTCTTTTGCGATTCACACTCGTGTTTCTGATTTATCGTACGTCCAACCCTTAAATTTCGTAGGGAGCGAACGGTTTGTCCTACAGGGCTCCGCGTGGTCTCAAAAAATTCTATTCCCGTAATGTATAAACGTAAAGTCACCACTAAATTCCGAGTTTTCAGAGCCAAAAAGTCGTATCATGCCGATTCAGAATGGAAGAAGTCGTATCGTCGAAATACTAAGGCCGATTCTCGTATCAGTGTCAAGATACGAGTTTTCTTCTTCTGAATCGCTCTGATACGACTAGTTTCATAGCAGAATTGAGTTAACACGCCTTAACGCGAAAATCGGGAGGCTTGTTTGAGGCATTTCTAGTAGAGATACAACACTAAAACTCCGACAATCGATAGAAATCGACCCCCGGGTACCAATAACCGAAATTGGTCAAATTTTCACGTTACGACTTTCTGGCTTAGCACGACAGTACACAACGAACGAGCAGATCAGGTAGCTAAATACGGTGCTCGTGAGGGAGAAACAATGACCCCGAACCTGCCAAAGGAAGAATATTACGCAATATCCAAAAGAAACATTCGCGCAAGTTGGCAGCAGTCTTTTGAGCAAGGGTCTAAAGGAAAATTTTATAAAAATATAAATCTTAAAATTAATTTGGTACCATGGTTCAAAAACTCGAACAAACCTAAACGCGATATCAGAAACCTACGCAGCCTCAGAGCCGAATCGAGTCTTGTGAGTGCGGTCACCCAACTGGTGATCTTGAACATCTGATGATGATTTGTTCAATTTATAACAACTCAAGAGAAAACATGCTAAATAGAGTACCTACATAAAAAAATATAAGGCAATCCATAATCTAACTATCAGACCTTGCTGAAGAAAGAAAATTGTGAGGCATGGGATGAAATATATGTATTTTCAAATGAGACCGGGGTGCAAATTTAATTTCCCAAGAACTTAATTTAATTAATATTTGGAAATTTATCCTAATGTTTTATTGTTTATTATGATAATAATAGGAAATTATCTATATGATAATATTCTAGTAGGAAGTTATTGCTTCCGAGTCTACCAAGGTAGCGGAAGCTTTGTTTTCACTTTTCAAGGACGAAAAAAAAAGTTCTGCAAAATCAAAATTTTCACTCGCGTTTTGCGTTTAAGACCTTTCTGAACAATTTTGGTTCCGTGTCTGTGTGTCTGTCTGTCTGTCTGTCTGGTTGTCATGAATTCCTTGTAACGCGCATAACTATACGAAGTTATTGTCCGATTTCTATGAAATTTTCAGGGATTGTGCTGGTTGGTGTGTAGACGGTTCCCTATGAAAATCATCATCCTCGGACTGATAGAAGCGACTGCGCATGCGCAAACGTGAATTCCTTGTAACAGCCATAACTTCCACATTTTTCATCCGATTTCAATGAAATTTTCAGGGATGTTACAGATTAGTATATTGATGGTCCCCTATGAAAATCACTACCTTCGGACTGATAGTAGCCACTGCGCATGCGCAAACGGTAATTTCCTTGTAACAGCCATAACTTCCACATTTTCCACCCGATTTCGATGAAATCTTCAGGTATTATGCAGATTAGGTTGTAGACGGTCCCCTATGAAAATCATCATCCCCGGACTGATAGTAGCCACTGCGCATGCGCAAACGTGAATTTCCTTGTAACGTCCATAACTTCTACATTTTCTATCCGATTTCAATGATATTTTCAGGGATGTTACAGATTAGTATTTAGATGGTCCCCTATGAAAATCACCACCTTCGGACTGATGGTAGCCACTGCGCATGCGCAAACGTGAATTCCTCGTAACGTAATAGCCATAACATTTACATTTTTCATCCAAATTTGATGAAATTTTCTAGGATTGTCCAGATTAGCGTGTAGATGGTCCCCTATGAGGGTAGTGAAAGGTACTTAGAGATTGGTGTTTTCAGATTAACTACTATGCATCGGATCATCTATATAATCGGGTTATGGACACGAGGAAGCTATGTGCCACACCCACTTGGCAGACGTTTTTTACCATTATTTCGATGTATTGGTGTATGGAGTGTAATTTTTAATATCTTGGTACCTACCATGCATAGCTTAATATAAATAAACAATTCCAAAAAAATCCTCAGAATCGTATGAAAACGCTGCAAATTATTACTCAATGGTTTATTATTGCTTCCAAGTCTACCAAGGTAGCGGAAGCTTTGTTTTCACTTTTCAAGGTCGAAAAAAAAAGTTCTCCAAAATTAAAATTTTCACTCGCGTTTTGCGTTTTAGACCTTTCTGAACAATTTTGGTTCAGTGTCTGTCTGTCTGTCTGTCATGAATTCCTTGTAACGCGCATAACTATACGAAGTTATTGTCCGATTTCAATGAAATTTTCAGGGATTGTGCGGGTTGGTGTGTAGACGGTCCCCTATGAAAATCATCATCCTCGGACTGTTAGAAACGACTGCGCATGCGCAAACGTGAATTTCCTTGTAACGGCCATAAGTTCTACATTTTTCATCCGATTTAAATGAAATTTTCAGGGATGTTACAGAGTACTATTTAAATGGTCCCCTATGAAAATCATCACCTTCGGACTGATAGTAGCCACTGCGCATGCGCAAACGTGAATTTCCTTGTAACGGCCATAACTTCCACTTTTTGTACTCGATTTCGATGAAATTTTCAGGGATTATGCGGATTAGGTTGTAGATGGTCCCCAATGAAGATCACCACCTTCGGACTGATAGTAGTCACTGCGCATGCGCAAACGTAAATTCCTTGTAACGGCCATAACTTCTACATTTTCCATCCGATTTCATTGAAATTTTCAGGGATGTTACAGATTAACTTGTTTTGATGTTTTGAGATTAACTACTATGCATCGGATCATCTATACAATCGGGTTATGGATACGAGGAAGCTATGTGCCACACCCACTTGGCAGACTTTTTTTCTGTTTAGATGACTCGTCTGCAAAGAACACGGCTTTGCCATTGTTACCACCAACCAACTTGAAGAAAAACATCGATCGTATTTCGGTCAGCTAACATTTGAACGGAGATTAGGCCTCTTTTGCGATTCACACTCGTGTTTCTGATTTATCGTAAGTCAAACCCTTAAATTCAAAAAATTCTGAAAATTCTATACTATCTTAAATTGATGGAAAAACAATTTCTTTATATCAAAATTTTTTGAGTTAGGGCGTTTTCAAAATTTCAAACCTTATTTTCCAACCCTTAGAAGTGACTTACATCAACCAAAATCATCGGGGCACAACTAGACCCCAAATGGAGCCTACATACCAAATTTCATCAAAATCGGTCAATGCTAAGTGGGGAAAATGCCGCGTCGGCGGACGGACGGCCAAATTTTTAGTAGATTTTTGGATTCTACGTACCTTGAAACGTAAACCAACAGATTTTGAGGGGGTGTTAAAAAACATTATTTCTTGGTCGATTCCAAAGGTTCATCATTGAAAATAATAAACCAAAAATATGTGACTCAACTCATCATCTGCTATTGTTCCACACTTCCATAGATTTCTCTTCTCTCATGTTGTATTGCGTTTATTTGGTAATGTTACCACGTGAAGCCTACACGGCTGAATGTCTGACAACACAAACGCAAAATACTCGTAAACTTCAAACGGAAAAAACCGACACAAAAAAATTACCAAACAAACGCTGTAGCTACAACTAGAGTTGAGAAATAGATATTTAAAAGGCTGCGGCTGGGAGAGTAAAGGTACTTTTTGCGTAGGACGTAGGGTGGGGGGGGGGGGGGTAGTGGATGTCAGGGTGGGGAGTTAACGTCGATGGACACAGCCTTCTTATCCCTCACTTACCATGCAGAGGCAGCAACGGACCCCCTCCCCCCACCACTACTTTTTTCATCCCCTCCCCACCACCTTCCCCCTTCCATTGCAGCCAGACCACCCTATAAATGTATTGCTCCAAATTAAGCTACCCTGCTCGCTCGGAACAGTTTCCGACTTTATTTCTTCTATTTGTCTTCGTTGACCTCCCTTTTCCCCCACCTTTTTCTTCCTTTTTATTTATTTATCTACTTTTCTATTTATTAAAACTCCGAGGCTAACCAACTTGATTAGCTTGATGGTTGAGTAACCAGTTTTTCTGATGAAAAGCGAAGTGTTGGTAAATTTGAGGTAGATATGAAGTAGGAATATCATCAGTGAATTGCACGTTGAGGGAGAAAATACACTTCAGGGTTCACGCATTATTATGAAGGGGAGGCTTCACAGTAATGCCACAATATAAATATACTCTTGCTCAAAATTAAAGCACCAATGTTCATTTGTTCCAATTGCATACGTCGTTAGCACACAAACAGGGAGGAGTGTGTGTGCCACATAGCATCCTCGTATCCATAGCCCGATTGTGTAGATGTTGCGATGCATAATAGTTAATCTCGAAACATCAATCTCTAAGTATCTTCCACGACTCTCATAGGGGACCATCTACATCCCGAACCATAAAATTCCTGAAAATGTCAACGAAATCGGATGAGAAAAGCAGAAGTACCTAATAGCTGTCATAAGGAAATTCATATCAGCACATGCGCAGTGGCTACTATCAGTTCGAGGACGGTGATTTTCATAGGAGACCGTCTAAACCCCAATTCTCATTATCCCTCGAAATTAAATCGAAATCAGATGGGAAATGTAGAAGTTACGGATGTTCATAAGGAAAGTCACGTTTGCGCTTGCTCAGCAACTACAATCAGTATGAGGGCGATGATTTCCATACACCCAATCCGCACAGTCCCTGAAAATTTCATCAAAATCGGACTATAACGTCATATAGTTATGCCCTGTAACATTATATTATATAGCCATAGATCCTATTAATTTTATTATCCATCCTAATAAGTTTCAATGTATCCATCTACTTCATGATTTGCCGCCGCCATCTAAATAAACAGCCTCAGTTCGCAACCTAACGTTGTACGATTTATTACTCCCTGAATTAAGAACATCATCGTTAAACATCTTACATGGTGTCAGGTGTAAAACCCACGAATAATAATATTAACAACTCGCGGAATTCGTTAATCGAAAATTTCAGTGAGTGAAATCAATTCGGACATTTTTTTTTCAAGTGAAATTAACCGAGATGGGTGAGGTTAAGTCTCCCCCGCCGTTCAACTACGACTCCGACAACCTGTACCAGCACTGGAGAACGTGGTATCAGAATTTCACATATTTCCTAATCGCCGCCAAAAAGACAAAAGAAAGTGAGACTACTCGAGTAGCGATACTCCTAAATCAGTTGGGCGAGCAAGGAGTGGAGCTATTCAACACGTTTGAATTCTTGAAATCTGATGGAGAAGTCGAACCAGAACCTAAATTCGATCTCGTGGTCGAAGCCTTTGAACAGCATTTTGCGCCGAAGACAAATGTATTGCACGAGAGGTACAAATTTAACAAAATCCTTCTCAAGCCAGGGCAACCAATTCTTGATTTCATCACTCTTCTAAAACAGGCAGCCGCATCATGCGATTATAGTGATAAATCGGAAATGATCCGAGATCGACTGGTCGAGCAAATAACCGACAAAACCCTGCTAGACAAGCTACTGGACAGAGGAGGAAGTCTTTCTCTCGAAGAGGCAACCACGATCTGCAAGCAGCATGAACAACGCCGTATGGAGATCAACGACTTCGACAAGGACCGCAAACAAGAAATAGACGCAGTGAAGAGAACCTACTCAAAGAAAACTCCGAGAGGAACTGCAAAACTCAAATCAGATAAGCTATACGATTGCTTTAAATGTGGTTACCATCATTCCGCCGGTAATTGTCCGGCATATAATCAAAAGTGCTCTTATTGCAATGGTTTAAATCATTTTGTGATAGGATGTAAAAAGAAGAAGGGCGATTATAACAAAAGAGGAAATGATAAAAGTAATAACACAAAATATAATAAGAATAAAGTGCATAAAGCCTACAACAGGTCTATAGAAGACAAAAATAATAAAATAACAAATTCAGAAGAATCAGATGACGAAGTTTATCTTGACGTCATTAAAGTCGATAATCTAAAAACCAGAGATACTTGGTCCATAATAGCAAAAATAAACAAAGAAAAAGTTAAATTTAAACTAGATACTGGCAGTGAAGTAAATGTATTGCCTTTGAGAATATTTCAAATACTGAAACCTAAAGACGCCAAAATAACAAAATGTAACATCAATTTATCTGCTTATAACAACAACAAACTCAACGTAGTTGGTAAAGTCATGCTAATGACTAAATTCAAGCATACCACCAAGGGTATCGAATATTTGGTAATAGATACCGAAGATAAACCCATTTTAGGAGTGGTAACTTGTGAAAAATTAAAACTAGTTAAAAAAATTGAAGCCATAAACCATCAACAAGAAATATTTAAAACTAAGGAAGACGTAGTTAACGCATTTAAAACAGTATTTCGAGGTTTAGGAACGTTTCCGGGTAGCCCATATAAAATTGAACTAAAACCGGATGCGATTCCAGTAACACATCCTACCAGACGAATTCCTAGACACCTACAAGAAAGATTGAAACAACAAATAGAAAAACTACAGAAAATTAAAGTAATAACTAAAGTTGAAGGGCCATGTACTTGGCAACATCCATTAGTAATAGTGGAAAAACCTAATAAAACCCTTCGCTTATGCCTAGATCCTAAAGATCTGAACAACCAAATTTTGGAAGACAAATTTCAAATACCTACTGCTGAAGAGATGTTCGATGATCTATACAACAAGATGTATTTTTCTATTTTAGATTTAAAGGACGGATTTTATCAAATCCCTATAGATGAAAATTCGTCAAATTTATGTGTATTTGAATCGCCATTTGGCAGATATAGATTCAATAGACTACCGTTTGGTGTAAAGATAAGTGCTGAAGTTTTTCAGAAGAAAAATTCTGAAGTTTTTGGGAACATTGATGGTGTCAAGGTTTATATAGATGATTTGATTTTATCTTCAACAAGTAGAGAACAGCATGACATCATTTTAAAGAAGGTACTAGAAAGAGCAAAAGAAAATAATATTACGTTCAATCCAACAAAATTCCAATTCTGTCAACAGAAAATTAAGATTTTAGGGCATGTAGTGTCAAAATCAGGGATTCAAATTGATCCAGATCGTGTAAGGGCTATCAAAGAAATGCCAGAGCCCAACGACAAAAAGTCGCTAATGAGATTCTTAGGAATTATGAAGTATTTAAACAAATTCATTCCTAATTTATCTGAAATTACTGCCCCTATTCGCGAATTCTTGAAAGAAGATGCTAAATGGAATTGGGAGCCAGTACACTCTAAAATAATAACTAAACTAAAAAACCTAATTATCGAAAGTCCAATATTGGCACACTATGATGCCAAATCACCAGTAATTATCCAAACAGATGCTAGCTCCGAAGGTCTAGGATGCGTATTGCTACAAAATAATAGACCTGTAGCATTCGCAAGTAGGTCACTAACACAGACCGAAAAACGGTATGCAATACCTAATAGAAAAAGAATTTCTGGGATGCTGTTATGCCCTGGAAAAATTTCATTATTATGTTTATGGTCGGCATGTTCAAATACAGACCGATCATAAACCGCTAATAACCATTGTTAAGCGAAACGTAGACAAAGTTCCTTCTCGTCTTCAAATAATGTTGTTAAAAGTAATGAAATACAACTACACAATTTCGTACTTACCTGGAAACCAGATGGTATTAGCAGATGCGTTGTCGAGAGCTTACCTGATCGAAGAACGAAAAGATGACCCAGAACTAGCCTACGTTATACATAAAATAATTACGAACGTAATGTCAGAAGAAATGAAAAATCAACTAGCGATTTCCACCCGAAACGATAACATCCTAAAGAAAATAGTAGAATTCCTAGCAACTTCTTGGCCTATCAAACTATCTGGAGAAATAGGCAGGTACGCCAAATTAAAAGACAAAATCTATTTTGAGGAAGATTTATTGTTTTATGAAAATAAAATAATAATACCAGCTGACCAACGCAAACAAATACTCTGTCGTCTACACGAAGGACATCTTGGAGTGGAAAAGACTCGAATAAAGGCGAGAAAACTTTTTTACTGGCCGGGAATGTCCAACGACATTGAAAATCATATTGCATTATGTCATGCCTGTCTTCAAACTAGAAACAAAAATCCAAGAGAACCAATGATTCCATACGAACTACCGTCACGACCCTGGTCTAAACTAGGAATTGATATATTAGAATTGAACAACAATCAACTATTTAGTAGTAGTTGATTATTACTCTAAATGGATTGAGTTTGAAAAATTACCTTCAAAAAGTTCTGCTAGTGTTATAGAAATTTGTAACAAAATGTTTGCCCACCACGGATACCCAGATGAAGTTATTTCAGATAACGTACCATTTGGAAGCCGAGAATTCCGTAATTATCTAGCGAAAAACGGGATTAACTTAATTACTTCCAGCCCTAATTACAGCCGTGGACATGCCATGGCAGAAACCGCAGTCAGAATTGTAGAAAATATGCTGAAGAAATGCGCAATCACTAAACAGAATCCCTACGTATTGTTGTTGCATTACCGCAATACGGAAATTCCGAGGTTAGGCTACTCTCCTAGCGAAATTTTATTAGGACGAGCATTGAGAGACAACCTAATGTTCCAAGAAAAAGAGGTCAAAAGCAAACGAATAAATCATAAACGCATAAGGGACAGACTTTTTGAAGCTCAAGCGCAACAAAAACATTATTATGATAAAGGGACAAAAAACCAACCTGTTCTTTCAAAAGATGACAATGTTATGTACCGCCATAGAAATGCGTGGCATTACGGAAAAATTATAGAACCAGCTAGCACACCTAGGTCCTGGTGGATAACAGACACGAGTGGAAGCACTATTCGTAGAAACCGCCAAAGTATTGTGCAAACTAAATTCGAACCTTCATTTCCCGATCCAAATTCAGCCGGAAAGATGAATTTACAAAACCAAAACCAATCGCACTCTTACAATTTACGGGAGAGAAAAAACATAAAACAGCCCGAAAGGTACGGCATTGGTGTCAATTGAACCAATTTATTATTCACATAATTAGCATGTAAATGAAAACAATCAAAAGATAAAACATTAGAAAAGAAATCAAGTACATTATTAGAATAATACTAGAATATGAGAATATCACTGGAAACGCACGGGTACGCACTGAATAGCAACATGTATTTTACTGTTATAATGAGGTTGAGGTTATCAACAAGTGGAGCTTCAGTTGTCCGTAATCAGTGTCAGATTCCAAGAAGGAGTCTTAGTTGTTTTGCCGATAAACTGTTTCATCGAATGCATTGTCTGATAACAAGAAGTAGGTTCATTATTTTGTAATAATCCATGTGCTCATGGATTAATTCGCCAATTTCGAAGAAGACGTTTCTATTTATAATTTTTAATAATCCATGTCCATGGATCTTTTGAAAGGGAAAGATGTAACATTATATTATATAGCCATAGATCCTATTAATTTTATTATCCATCCTAATAAGTTTCAATGTATCCATCTACTTCATGATTTGCCGCCGCCATCTAAATAAACAGCCTCAGTTCGCAACCTAACGTTGTACGATTTATTACTCCCTGAATTAAGAACATCATCGTTAAACATCTTACATGCCCGTTACAAGGATTTCATGACAGACAGAGCCACGGGACCAAAATTGTTCAAAAAGGCGTGAAACGTAAATTGCAAGTAGAAATTTTGATTTTAGAGGTTTTTTGGATCTTGCTCAGAGTAGGCAATGACCCGCAATACCAATCTGTCTTGACGGTGAGGTAGACAAGGTGCGCCGTGCTTCATGCATCTCGTCACTATACGATCCTGGAGGTCAGAAATTTTGATTTTTTATTAGAAATTATGTGAGTCGTCTCCCGAGGAAAATTTGGTTTATCATGCTAAAAATTCGAAGATTTGTCAGAAACGCTAGTCATTAATCATTATATCCATTAAACACAATTGCGTGCAGTTCCGATTTATTATTTTCAATAATAAACCATTGGAATCGACCAAGAAAAATTATTTCAACCCCCCTCAAAATTTGATCTTCTAGTTTCAAAGTATGTTGAATCCGAAAATCGAATTTAAAAAAATAAATACCTTAATATAAAAAATATCTATATGCCGTACGCGGCACCTTCCTTAGTTACCATGGACCGATTTTCATGAAATTTGGTATATGAGCTCCATTTGGGGTGCAGTTGAGCCCCGAAGCTTCTGGTTGATGTCGGTCACTTCTGTGATTGCGAAGTGCTAATATTGTCATGTGGGAGCGCTAAAAGCGCGAGTCCAGCCCGGCCGGACCGGACCCACCCACCATGGCGGCTCCCGGGGCTGCCTCCTAATACCACTTAGACAGCCCTAACGTTTTCAAACGTCGCAGAGCGTACCAGGCGAGCCGCCCCCGAACCGATCAGACTCCCCACACGTCCCCAACAAGGGACGGGTTTCACTTGTATGTGAAAACAATTAATAAATTAACAGTATAACTAACAAACACGGATATCACGATCAACTATCACATATTAGGTATATCGCATCAATTAAGTTTATTATCACTGATTAATTAAACCAAACTACACCTATAATAGGTGATATGATAGGGATAATAATTATCCTCCCGAATAAATTTATTAAAATCG
Source organism: Apolygus lucorum (assembly GCA_009739505.2). Classification (NCBI taxonomy): domain Eukaryota; kingdom Metazoa; phylum Arthropoda; class Insecta; order Hemiptera; family Miridae; genus Apolygus; species Apolygus lucorum. The sequence goes on from CM019167.2 coordinate 11,476,768, forward strand.
TAATTACGTTTAAAATAAATAATATAATGAAGTCCTATACAAGCAAGAGTACTTTTAACTGAAATTCTGTAATCAATTTTCCTAATGAAGGCACTCATAACTCCCTGTTTCTTCGAATTGAGTGTGAAGAAATGTGGTTGGTAGGTAGTGGCAATGGCAAAGCTGTGTTCTTTGTAGGCGATTATTGATCTATACAGAAAATTAATTAACCTTTATGTAATAATTTGCAGCTTTTTTGTGTGATAGGCCTCATCCTAAAGATTTAGAACGCGAAAAAATAAAACTAAAAATAATAAGTGTAAAAATGGATAATAAGCCCATTCGAAAGAAAACTTTTCAAGTGTTCATTATACCACTGTTTATTCTCATCTGCTTCCGACTTTATTTTAATTTATAATTACCGTAATACGTTTAATGTGATTCTGATTGGTTCTTGACAAATTAAAACTCTGCGGGAAAAACTTCTCGGCACTCCTACAAAAGCGGAACGCTAACAATATGGCGGCGAAGGGGTTGCAAGTAGAGCTTGATGGTAGTTAGATGCGCCGAATTTACATAATGTCTGCGAGAGATCCTTTGTTTGCACCCTGAAACGACCGATGCTTGACGGACAACAAATTTCCAGGAAAGAGTGTCCGGAGAGAAGCGAACAAAAGGGTAAAAAATTCATGAGTTATAAGAGAGAACCGCTCGACCTTCCATTCATATTCACGCTGGGAGGTTTTTTTCTTTTTTTTAACCAAAAAAAGTCACGACCAGTCCGGTAAATAATAGTAGGGGTAATGAGGGAGCTTTAGAGGGGTAAATAAAATGATGACGCGATGTAATCATGGAGCCATTCAGGATGGACGGCACTATGACGTTTGGATAATGATTCAGCCTTTGGTTTCGGTTGCCCAGGGATTCTCAGTGTTTCGCGGTAGAATTTGATTACAACCGATGGGGAGGGGAGTCGAATCCCGCGAATAATTGGCGTGTGTTATGACCCACATATAATCAGTAATTAGTTCTTAAATAAAGAAGCTACCGGGAGGATCCCAGAGTGAGTCAGCACCTGCTAGGGGAGACGAGGTACGGGGGTTCCGCCAACATGACGTCACCCTTCCACCTCTCTTTCTCCCGAACTGTTCACATGAGTATAAAAGCTCACTCAGGGATGATCCCTCATGCCAATCTAGTCAAGTTCTCGTCTTGTTCATTTCGCTCTCCAACTTCTCCTTCATCAAGGTATCTCCTCGAAGTCGTAGGCTCAACCAAGTAAATATCCCGCCTTCCCGCCGGTGAGTTTCTCTGAAACGCCGGGGTTGTCGGGCTAGCCTTATTTTCACAGTACTCCGCATGCCGGTATGGGTCTGACCCGCCGATGCGACAGTCCTGAATGCTAGGCTATGGAAAGTCTCTCTTAGGTTGAGTAGGTGTTAAAGCAACGACAAAACGCCGCAGCGAGAAGGTCAGCTCCTTCACTCGCCGACACGCCGAACACAACAGTGGTGACCCCGCACGTTTTTAACTACCTATTCGACGCAGAGAGATGGACGACAACGGCATCCCCGATCCACCGCCGATGCCTGACTTCGCCGAAGCCGCCAAGGTGTCAATTCCCTTGACACTGCCGCCGTTCTACAGGGAGGACCCTCGCCTCTGGTTCCTGCAACTCGATGCGGCCTACACCAGCGCGCATATCAACACACAACGAGCCAGATTCACTCGGACACTCCCTCTGCTCCCCTACGACGTCGCAGTACAAACGGCAGACCTCACAGCGGCTCAACTCGTCACGCCTTACGACGACCTCAAGGCAAGGCTCATCGAAATCTTCGAACCTTCTCGTCATCAACGGATCGCGGCCCTCACCCAACAACAACACTTGGGGGACCAAAAGCCATCACAGCTACTACGAAAAATACGACACCAGCTGGGGGACCTTATGCCACAGGATCTTTCAAAGACCTTCTGGATAAAAGCCCTACCACTCGATGTACAAATGATCCTAGCACCATGGATGACGAAGGACGCCGAATTTCTTGCACCTATCGCCGACGCGGCCTATGAAATTCGGGGATCCGCATCACTGCATCAAATAGACCCACAACCTCACACAGAGGTTGTCGAGAAGAAGCCGCCACCTCGCAACCAAAGGCCAACGGATCAACGTCCTCGCAGCCGCTCAACATCGCCAGCACGACGAGGTGGTCTATGTTGGTATCATTTTACCTTCCGAAAGAAGGCGTTAAAATGCAACCAACCTTGCTCCTTTAAAAAAGTGTCCTGGTCGGAAAACTAGGAAGCCCGCCTGTTTACAAGGCGGGCACCCCTTACACAGATGTATCCAACCGACTGTTTGTAAAATGCAGGAAGAACAACATCCCCTTCCTTATCGACACCGGAGCTAGCATTTCCATTATACCAAACACCTTGCTCAAATGGAAAAAGAAAACCAACGACCAGCTTCTCTTCGCAGCAAACGGCACAGCAATATCAACATACGGTCAATATCGAACAAAAGTAATACTCGAGAACGAAGTGTACGAATGGGCCTTTATCGTCGCCGATGTGAAACGTCCGATCATCGGAGCAGATTTCTTGAGCTATTTCGGCCTACATGTCGACCTCAAGAACAGGCACCTCTACAACCCTCACGCACAACGCCCGATTAAGGGATATGTGAATACGGTCAACACCGGGGTTTCAACGGAGGCAACCCCTCCGGCCTTTACCAAAATGCTGGCTGAATATAAACCGGCACAAAGGAAAGCATCACTTCTCTCATCAGTAAAACACTTCATCGAGACGAAAGGACCGCCCGTCACAGCAAAAAGTCGCCGACTACACCCTGAACAACTCCGCCAAACAAAGGAAAGTTTTGACAAACTTCTCAAGGAGGGAATTATTAGACCATCTAAATCCCCGTGGGCCAGTCCCTTACACGCCGTTCCTAAACCAAATGGTACATGGCGCTTCTGCGGAGACTATAGGAGATTAAATGAACGAACAGTAGGCGACCGATATGCAGTTCCGCACTTACGCGACTTTTCCTCACACCTACATGATTGCACAGTGTTCTCAACTCTGGATATTTCACGAGCATTCCATCACATCGATGTCAATCCGGCAGATATTCCAAAAACCGCAATTATAACACCTTTTGGCCTCTACGAATATAAAAAGATGAATTTCGGGCTCAAAAATGCGGCACAGTCTTGGCAAAGGTATATGGACCAGATCCTTAGGGGTCTTGATTTCGTATTCTGCTTCCTCGATGATATCCTAATCGCTTCCAAATCAATAGCCGAACACCAGCAACATGTACAGCAAGTCCTAACGATTTTCGCTGACGAAGGACTTACAGTCAACAAAGAAAAGTGCGTGCTGGCAAAACAAGAGGTAATCTGTCTCGGACACCTCGTCAATACAAACGGAATAAAACCACTTCCAAAAAAAGTGGACAATCTTACTACATTTCCGCTACCCACAACAGTAACGGATTTAAGACGGTTTTTAGGGATGCTTAATTTCTATCGCCGTCACATCCCACATGCAGCCGTCCATCAACAGCCACTAATTGAGGCCATCCCTCAACCTTCAAAAAAGAAGGACAAAAGACCAATTGAATGGACGGAGAAACGTAAAAAAGCATTTCAACAATGCAAAACCGATTTACAACAAGCGGCAATGTTAGCTCATCCAGCACCCACTGGACACCTATCTCTCACAACAGATGCATCAGAAATCGGGATCGGAGCAGTTTTACAACAAACTGTCAACGGAAAATCCTCTCCACTAGGATTCTTCTCGAAAACGCTCACGCCCGCTCAAATAAAGTACTCGACCTTCGACAGAGAGTTACTAGCTATTTTCGAAGGGATCAAGCACTTCAGAGACTTTATCGAGGGACGTGAATTTCATGTTGTCACCGACCACAAACCTTTAACAACCTCGCTGCATCAGGATAGGAAAACAGCTTCACCTCGACGCCTACGTCAAATGGAATTTATAAGTCAATTTACGACCGATATTCGCTTCACTCCAGGAACGTCCAATGTAGTGGCCGACGCCCTTTCACGGCCATCTCACCCGGAACTCAACGAATTGACTTCATTTCCGACAGGCGCCTCCATTGCCCAAGAACAACGGAACGACACATCAGCGGAATTCCGAAATCTAATCACTAATAAACGATTAGAAGAAACAACCGTCCCATCCAGCAACACAACACTATGGTGCGACGTATCAGGCGAATGTCCTCGCCCGTTCATTCCAAACAAATTGCGCCGCGCAATTTTTGAACATTACCACGCTCTCAGCCACCCAGGAATAAGAGCCACACGTGACATAATTCGAGCTAGAACATTTTGGCCTAGGATGAATACCGACCTACGCAATTGGGTACTAGCGTGCGAACGCTGCGCAAAATATAAAGAATTTCGACATCCGAAAACTACACCACAACAATTCGAATTTGTGCCGGCCCTAGCTCATTTACACGTAGACATCGTAGGTCCTCTGGAACAATCGGAAGGGTACAAATACCTTCTAACCATGATCGACCGAAACACCAGTTGGCCCGAGTGTGTACCACTTCGATCTATCACTACAAAAGCCGTCATTGACAACATTACCAAAAATTGGATCGCGCGATACGGCTGTCCTCTCCTTCTTACTACCGATCAAGGAAGACAGTTCGAGAGTTCCGAATTTACAGAATTTCTTAAAAAATTCGGTATACAGCGAATCCGGACGACGGCGTATCATCCCGAAGCCAACGGGAAAATCGAAAGGTGGCATCGCGATCTGAAAAATGCTTTACGCACGGCCGCAACATCTCCGTCATGGTCAAAGGACCTACCGACCATTTTACTCGGCTTAAGGACAACAATTCGATATTCCGACGGGTATAGCGCGGCCGAAAGGATCTTCCGCGCACCCTTACGTCTACCAGCCGACATCTTTCAACCTCCACCTACGGAAATTAACGAGAAACCTACAACCATCCAGCCCGAGAAATTAAACCGCTCCTTCCCTCCCTCATATCAAAAAATGTCGAAAATTTACCTCAGGGAGGAGGGAATGAAAAAAGGACTAAAACCCCTTTATTCAGGTCCATATGACGTCATTCGGCAAGATGACAAAACCGCCACTATTCAGATGGAGGGGAGACAACTCACCGTCTCCCTCCAAAGATGTAGGCCGGCCCACACGTCTACCCCCACTCTAAGGGTAGAAGATATACCCACCGCGGCGGCCACAGAGCTATCATTCGACATAGCAAATTCAGTCACAGAGGATCTCGCCTACAACAAGCCTACCTCTGATAAACCGCCCAACAAGAAGAATGAATCTCCTCTTCACGAAAAAGGAGCTCGACGACATCTTCAGGCCGAAGCCAGCAATACGTGCTCCGCCGCCGCATGCTCCACGACACCGGCTACCTTCCACGAGCGAAGGAAGACCCACGACCGCCTGGAAGCCGCAAGCCTGCTCCAATCGTCCCGCCGAACGTATGCAGCAGTCACCAAAGGACGAAGCACAGCGTCCACCGATCCCATCAAGGCGGATACCCGCAAGGAAACGTTCGCTATCAGCCACGACCACAGCCCACTGCGAAAGCGTCACACACGGGTTTCCCCAACAAAACGAACGGAAATGGAACATCAAACCAATCGACGTTCCACTATTCAAGAAAAGAGCGGACGTCATACTACGCTTCTACCACGCCAAAAACACAGGCGACTTCGAGCAGTATATTCCAAACTGCACCGAGCCGATTCAACGAGAAATTGAAGGATACGACGCCCTTCAACAAATAATAAAACACACTGTGTTAACCCTAATTCATTCCCCATCCATTTCCGCTCCTAAAAGACCCGGACCAAAGTCTCGCCGCCGTAGAGGTCGAAGAGACAGGGCACTTTTTTCCAAACTTCGGTCCGGGCAACTTTTATTCATCACAATCACACCTTCCAACGAAGGTGTGCGAAAACAGGCGCTTCGACGTCGGGGGCGGAACTCACGCCGATCGCACCCCGGACAGCCAACGACGGTTACCATCATCATCGCCGCCCAGATTCAAGCAGACAATATTTGCAGCCTTTACTTCTACGCGGCACAACGATCCGGAAAACAACATGTCAGCCTCACATTTATACAGCCATTTTTCATTATTTTTTAAAAATAAAAAAAAACCAAATTGTGTCCTGCATTTTCAAAATTCAAAATTTGTAAAATTTTTTTTTAAAAAAGCCTTCTATATCTTAAGAACTAGGGGGACCTATGTTATGACCCACATATAATCAGTAATTAGTTCTTAAATAAAGAAGCTACCGGGAGGATCCCAGAGTGAGTCAGCACCTGCTAGGGGAGACGAGGTACGGGGGTTCCGCCAACATGACGTCACCCTTCCACCTCTCTTTCTCCCGAACTGTTCACATGAGTATAAAAGCTCACTCAGGGATGATCCCTCATGCCAATCTAGTCAAGTACTCGTCTTGTTCATTTCGCTCTCCAACTTCTCCTTCATCAAGGTATCTCCTCGAAGTCGTAGGCTCAACCAAGTAAATATCCCGCCTTCCCGCCGGTGAGTTTCTCTGAAACGCCGGGGTTGTCGGGCTAGCCCTATTTTCACAGTACTCCGCATGCCGGTATGGGTCTGACCCGCCGATGCGACAGTCCTGAATGCTAGGCTATGGAAAGTCTCTCTTAGGTTGAGTAGGTGTTAAAGCAACGACAAAACGCCGCAGCGAGAAGGTCAGCTCCTTCACTCGCCGACACGCCGAACACAACAGCGTGAAAGATTCTTCCGAGCATTTTCATGATAAAAGTGTATTTGTCAATATATCTGTGAAGTTCGAACGGAGTCGCGAGATGTTTACTGGTCTGAGTGAGTAACAAGTTGTGAATTAATTGACTAGGAGTTTTCGATTTCGAGGGACGTATCCGACGAAAGCCTCGTTTTCACAGTGCGAGAAGCTCGGCCGGCTTCGGCTCACCCAATTTTGGCTTTGAGTCTACCGTTAGCAGAAGCATTATTTTCGCTAAGGATGTCAGATTCTTCAAAATGAATCGATTTAAATCTTACTGATCTTTTAGAAAAAAAAAAAATCTTAAAAAAATTGTATCGCTTTTTGGTTTATTATTCTCAATAATGAACCTTTGCAATAAACCAAGTAAACAAACTGTTTACCCCCCCCCCCCCAATTCAAAATTTGTTGGTTTACGTTTCAAGCTACGTAGAATCCAAAAATCGAGTATTCGTTCCTTCGAGTTGTGCTCAGTTATGCGTCCTAATGGAATTGAAATGAATATTTCCTAATGAAAGAACCACAACTCCTTATTGCTTCGAATTGAGTGTGAACCGTTTATTCCTTCCAAACAAGCTTGATTGTAAGAAGTAGGTAGGTAGTTCCTATGGTAGGTACTGGAATTGGCAAAGCCGTGTTCTTTGCAGGCGAGTGATCTACACAGAAAAATATTAATCCTTTGAGTAATAATTTGCAGCGTTTTTTTTTTAAGTAAAATTTTCAAGAAATTGATACTTTCAGCAAAAGTCATACTTAAGTAATTACCAAAAACTAGAGCTAACTTTTAATGCCCATGTACAGAACAGTTTACTTGAATTTTATCAAGTTTCAAATAACTACCTGTATCTTTCATATGCTTCATTTTTTCATTTTTTTCGTTGACAAATCATGTCAAGAAAAAGCAGTATTCCTTCTGCGCAAATGACAACCAACTAATTTTTTTCATGAACCTTCCATCAATTATATAAATGGGGATAATTGAATGCCATCATGAATTATAAGTTCCATCAAGTTAGTGTGTTTCTTTCTCATTTTATGGTAATTAGGCTGTTATTAGGATCTTCGTAAATTTTCCTTCAACTAGACCCCAGAAGGAGCCTACATACCAAATTTCATCAAAATCGGTCAATGCTAAGGGGCAAAAGTGCCGCGTACGGCGGACGGCGGACGGACGGCCAAATTTTTATTCGATTTTTGGATTCTACGTACCTTGAAACGTAAACCATCAAATTTTGAGGGGGTTTAAACATTTTTTTTTCTTGGTCGATTCCAAAGGTTCATTATTGAAAATAATAAACCAAAATTTGGCCGTCCGTCCGCCGTTCGTTAGCATTGACCGATTTTGATGAAATTTGGTATGTAGGCTCCTTCTGGGGTCTAGTTGTGCCCCGAAGATTTTGGTTGATGTAGGTCACTTCTAAGAGTTCCAAAATGAATTTTGAAATTTTGAAAACGCCCTAACTCAAAAAATTTCGATATAAAGATATTGTTTTTCCTTCAATTTAAGATTCTTTCGAATTTTTAGAATTCTTTGAGACCACCCGGAGCTCTGTAGGACAAACCGTTCGCTCACTACGAGAATTTAAAGTTTGGACGTACGATAAATCAGAAACACGAGTGTGAATCGCAAAAGAGGCCTAATCTCCGTTCAAATTAATTCTGACCGAAATGCGATCGATGTTTTTCTTCATGTTGGATGGTTGGTGGCTTTGCAGAAGAGTGATCTATATAGAAAAATAAAAAATAATAAACCATTGTGTAATAATTTGCAGCGTTTTTTAAAAGAATCTACACATCATTGCCTTAACCTAGTTTTCACTTTTCAAGGTCGAAAAGAAAAGTTCTCCAAAATTAAAATTTCCACTCGGGTTTTACGTTTATGTGCGATTTCCATGAAATTTTCAAGGATTGTACGGATTGGCGTGTAGATGGTCTCCTATGAAAATCATGCGCCGGGCCGATAGTAGCCTATGCGCATGCGCAAGTATAAAAACCTCATAACAGCCGTAGCTTCTACATTTCCCACCCTGTTTTTGATGAAATTTTTAGGGATTTTGTGGGTTACATGAAGATGGTCCCCAATGATGGTAGTGCCAGTACTAAGTACCCTAACTATCTTTTGAGGTTAGTTACCGGACCATCCATACAACCACGGTATGTAGATATACGAGGAAGCTACGCGCCAAACCCACTTGGCAGACGTTCTTTTGATGTTTAGGCGCTATCGTAAATCTGTGTAAAATGAAAAGGAAGTTTTCCAATAAACTCCAAGCTGTTTGTGTACTTCATTGGTGATAGAAGTAGACGTTTATGCTGCTCGAATGTGACTTTTTCGAAAAATTTCCCAAAATTCTCATTGCGTGGAAAGTTTAAATAATTATTTTCAACTGATTCTGTTTTTTTATTTGATGATAAACTAAGAAGTATTGCCATCCTTCGCATTATTTCATCGTTCATAGGTTAAATAACCAACTAGGGCTAGGAATCTAATCATCCCTGCGATATTTCATTCCTTCCTTTTATTTGACAGTGGAATTCCGTTTAGCTCTTTCATAAGCCTTCCTAAAATCTTCACCATTAGTTGTATCGTTCTGGAACTTTTCTCATTAGTTCAGAATCTCAAGAACCGGGGCGATTTATTGAACGTCTGTTTGTAAACCTCCTTTGCAACTTTGTGCCGGGAGTTATTCAATATTTTGGAACTTCATCGAACGTCCTCCGTCACAGCACGTAGGTTAATGTTCGAGCGAGCTTATTGACTATAAAATCGGCAAATTAATACACAACTTTTTTCAAGTTCACCGTCAGCAAAGAATTCGGTTTTGCCATTAGTAGTACCTAGCAACCATGATTATTGCGGAGGGTTAACAATCAAGTTTACTATGACAGGAGGTTCCTACCGTTTTAAACATCGTTATCACAAAGTTGTTGGTGGCTTAAATTAATTTAATTTTTACTCGTCAGGGAGGAAGTGACATGAAATTCTACTCGAAGGAACGAGAAAAGATCCAGTTGAAATTTGGCTTACCCTGTCAGCGACCGTTCGATTCACACCCGTGCTTCTGACTCACCATTCGTCCAACCCAGAGTAACTGAGACAACTTCAACTTCCTTCTAAGGAACTGAGATTTGAGACCCGGCTATACAGGGTGTTTCACGAAAAGGTTACACCCCCTTCATTTCCGCAAAATACAGCGTAAAAAATCAGGAACAACGCTATTTTTCATGGTCTTTTGTGAGGAATTCAGGAGAAATACTTTCGCGCAAAATATTGGGGAGAGATTAGGGAGGAGATTAGTTTGTCATCATGGGGCCACCAGTACCGAATTTTGCCCGCACAGCTGGCCAAGAAGTAGATTTTGGTTTATTATTTTCAATATTAATACTATACAATAGAAAAATCTAGAAATAAAGGTATTGTTTTATCACCAAATTTAAATAATATTGAATTTTTGCATCTTGAGGTTTGGACTGACGGTAAATCAGAAATACGAGTGTTTCCCCAACTCCCCATGTCTTTGAATTGACTGAGAAGCGTTTATTTCTTTCAAATTGCCTTGATCGTGAATTAGGTTAGTAGTAACAATCTGTAGGACCTAGTGGCAATTGCAAAGCTATGATATTTGCAACCTTTGTGTTATAATTTGCAGCGTTTTGGTTTATTATTTTCAATAATGAACCTATGGAATCGACCAAGAAAAAAAAAATTTTATCACCCCCTCAAAATTTGATGGTTTACGTTTCAAGGTTCGTAGAATCCAAAAATCGAATAAAAATATGGCCGTCCGTCCGCCGTCCACCGTACGCGGCACTTTTGCCACTTAGCATTGACCGATTTTGATGAAATTTGGTATGTAGGCTCCATTTGGGGTCTAGTTGTGCCCCGAAGCTTTTGGTTGACGTAGGTCACTTCTAAGGGTTCCAAAATCAATTTTGAAATTTTGAAAACGCCCTAACTCAAAAAATTTTGATATAAAGGTATTGTTTTTCCTTCAATTTAAGATTCTATAGAATTTTTAGAATTTTTTGAGACCACGCGGAGCTCTGTAGGACAAACCGTTCGCTTCCTACGAAAATTTAAGTGTTTATATTGAAATATATATAAATCAAAACACGAGTGTGAATCGCAAAAGAGGCCTAATCTCCGTTCAAATTAGAGCTGATCGAAATGTAATCTATAGTTGGTGATTTTGATTTTTTTTAAATTTTTTTTGATTTTTTTTTTTTGATTTTTTTTTTTTTTTTTCTTCATATTGGATGGTTGGTGATTTTGTAGACGAGTGATCTATATAGAAAAATAATAAACCATTGTGTAATAATTTGCAGCGTTTTTAATTCTTGACTTTATACTACTTAATATTTTGTAGAGAGGTAGGAGATTGAGCAGTAAGTATAGCAAACTAATAAAACCAAGTTCGCCTTCTAAACTGTCAATAATGGTGTTGTTGTTTAAATTTTTTGGTTTGAGACGTTGGATTGGCGAAGAAACTACTGTACTAGAGTGGTTTATCGGTATGGTAACACTTTTTCATGTCGCACATTTAGAATTTCAGAATGACCCCCAGACAAAAATAAGTATGTTGAACAAAACATCCAAACATGCTTTACTGGCTAAATCTATAATAATGCTGGTTCAAATGTTGCAAAAACCGTATTGGCCGGTAATAAATTCATTCAGAACCCTAGGTGTGGCACATCTTTTTTCCTCATTTTGGTTTATTATTTTCAATAATGAACCTTTGGAATCGACCAAGAAAAAAAAATTTTAACACCCCCTCAAAATTTGATGGTTTACGTTTCAAGGCACGTAGAATCCAAAAATCGAATAAAAATTTGGCCGTCCGTCCGCCGTACGCGGCACTTTTGCCACTTAGCACTGACCGATTTTGATGAACTTTGGTATGTAGGCTCCATTTTGGGTCTAGTTGTGCCCCGAAGATTTTGGTTGATGTAGGTCACTTGTAAGGGTTCCAAAATCAATTTTGAAATTTTGAAAACGCCCTAACTCTTTTTTCCTTCAATTTAAGATTCTATAGAATTTTTTGAGACCACCCGGAGCTCTGTAGGACAAACCGTTCGCTCACTACGTAAATTTTAAGTTTGGACGCACGATAAATCAGAAACACGAGTGTGAATCGCAAAAGAGATCTCCTACGCCTAATCTCCGTTCAAATTAAAGCTGACCGAAATGCGATCGATGTTTTCCTTCATGTTGGATGGTTGATGGCTTTGCAGACGAGTGATCTATATAGAAAAATAAAAAATAATAAACTATTGTGTAATAATTTGCAGCGTTTTTGGATGACTTTCGCTTGTACGAATTTCAGTTAGAATGATGTACCCGAGGCCTCAGCTGTTTCGCGTCAAAGTTGACCGAGCGATGTGCCAACGTCGATGAACGAAACTTCGCAAAGCCGTTTCGCATAAATTATTCACGGCTGCCCCTCGCACACACGGACTCGCGTTCATACAGACGCACGCACCACAGCCGTCAGAGGACCAAGTTTTCAGATCAGATTATCCTGGGGGGGTTACGATAGGCCCTGTTAGTCGTGAAAGGGTTAAGAGCGTGTAGCAGCCGATGAAATATCACGATATCACGACCTAGAATCTGCCCTTTCCTGAACGAGGGCGGAGACAATATCACGACGTCGTCATTGAGACTTGATATATGTAGTTCACGTCCAATTTGTTTTCGACAGTTTTGTTTTTAAGTTCCTCGACACAAGAGGTGGGAAGGAAAGTATTGCAACAGGCATAATACGCTTCTCCCAAACACTAATTACACTGTTCATGTTCAAAAATATATTATATTTCGATAAAGAAAATGTCCTGAAATTCTGAATTCGAGTTGGAATAATTAACTTATATCGCCTTTCATGCCAAAGCACCCTCTAAAAATTTCATCAAAAATATAAGGTACTATAAGTTCCATAATACACTAGAGGACATTCAAGAGAGAAAATAGTTTTTGAACAACTACTTTTAAAAAACCGATATATTTGTGAGTGAATCACCATCTGATACCTACTACCTACTACAGGGTGTCCCCGAAAATCCCCCCCCCCCACCTGCTAAAATCGTCCAGATGGTGGTAAAAAAATATTCTTTTTAGAATCTTCATGATTTTTCCCAAGGATCTCAAATAAGACCACGATGCTCATTGCGCACACCAACTTCGTTTTTCCGAATGAGACCCCCCATTTTTTTTATTGCAGATTCGGATTCTACGTGAAATTTCATGAACAATGTGATATTTCACCCCTCAACCGATTTTTTCAATCGCATTTATCCCGCTCAAGTTGAATTTGACTTGGCAAAGGTTGAATTTGACTTGGAAAAGGTTGAATTTGACTTGGAAAAGGTTGAATTTGTTTTGCCAAAGGTTGAATTTGTTTTGGAGAAGGTTGAATTTGATTTGTCAAAGGTTGAATTTGTTTTGGAAAAAGTTGGATTTGGATTGGAAAAGGTTGGATTTGACTAGGAAAAGGTTGAATTTGAGTTGGAAAAGGTTGGATTTGACTTGGAAAAGGTTGAATTTGACTTGGAAAACAGTATTGTTCCAGGGGATCTGGAGAATCTGATTAATTAATGAGAATAATTTAATCGTTGCTGTATTCTACCCCTAGAGAACTATACGTTTCGTTTGAATCCTATCATATCAACCTAGGACTAGGGATGATGAATGAAAGATACAGAATTAGGAAAGATAAATAGATATATTATCCTATAATCAATGAGGCTTGTATCCTACCACCTATACCTATTAGATCTTCGGATTTGAACCACGAGGGTAAGGGAAGTGATCTTGTATGAAAGTGTGGTACTTACAGATCGATGTCTGGAATGAGACTGGGGAGCAATCCCTGAGTTGTGATTTAGGAGAACAAAGGAACTGTTCCAACAAATTACCGATCAGGTATCAGAGCAACAACTGTGAGTCTGTCACAAAACTCTTCAAGAACGTTTTGACGACAAACAACAAACTATTCATCACTAGTTACTTTCCGCAAGGAAGAAAACATGCATCAAGTTTGAGGTTCAAAATGAACAGATATTATGTACTTAACAAAATCTAGCCGAAAACACCGAGCAGAATTTGTTTATCGCCATCATCATGTACAGACAGGGGCGTGGCAGCTAGATTTTTACCTCAAAGTTGAAAAAACTCCCTTCAAAAAGTGTTCTCCCCAAAGTACGAGGGTCGTCTCAAAAGTAAGGTCCCCTATTTTTTAACTCGGAGGGAAATCGTCCTACAATCGGGAAATTTTGAGGGAATGTTTGTCGGGGTGTAGTGGCAACCCGTAATTTTTTTCCAGCCGTTTGGATCTACCCTATGGCAGTAACACGCTAGTAACCATGGAGATGCCTGTCAACCCCGTGTCCAAACTCGAGTTACGTTCCGTTATTCGTTTTCTCACGGTCGAAAATTAATCTTCGTTAAAAATTCATCGAGAATTAGTGTCTTTGTATGGAGAGGACAGTATGAGTGTGCAAATGTGCTGAAATGGAGGAGATTGTTCCTGGAAGGGCGAACAAGCGTGGAAGATGAAGAGCGGAGTGGGCGGCCTTCAACATCTCGTGGAAACGACGCAACTGTTGACGCCATCACGCAAATTCTCGAAGACGATCGGCGAGTAACGATTGATGAAATCATTGCTTTGTTGCCTCCACATATTGAGGTAAGCCGAGCATCAGTTGGGAGGATAATTGATGACCAGGGTTACCACAAAATTTGTGCAAGATGGGTGCCACGACTTTTGACTGAACAACACCGAGAGCGAAGGATTGCTTCAGCAAAACATTTTTTGGAATTTTTTGAGCAAGAAGGTGAGTCTGTTTTTGACCGTATAGTGACTGGAGATGAAACATGGGTGCACCATTCGACACCAGAAACCAAACGCCAAAGCATGACATGGAAAAAAACAACTGAAAGTCCAGTCAAAAAAGCGAAAATGGTGCACTCAGCTGGAAAAATCATGGCAAGTGTTTTCTGGGATGCTAAAGGGATCCTGCTGATTGAGTATATGCCTAAGGGCACCACAATAACTTCCGACACTTACTGTGAGACTCTGAAAAAATTGAAATCCGCAATAAAGCGAAAACGACCAGGACTTTTGACGAAACAAGTTTTTTTGTTCCACGATAATGCTCGCCCCCACTCGGCTCGAAAGACTCAAGATCTTCTCAATTCATTCAGATGGGAAGTTTTTGGCCACCCACCATATTCACCTGATCTGGCACCAAGTGACTTTCACTTATTTCCACATCTGAAAGCTCATTTGGGGGGGGGGAAAAGCTTCCGAACCGACGACGAGCTCAAGACTGCCGTCTGTACTTGGACCTCTAGTTTGGACACGCAGTTTTTCAAGGAGGGCATACATAAATTGCTCCCCCGGTTCCAAAAGTGCATCGATCGAGCTGGGAATTATGTTGAAAAGTGATATGATGTTACTGAACACAAAGCAATAAAAATTTTTGAAAAAAAAAATTTTTTTTAATTTTTATAGCATAGGGAACCTTACTTTTGAGACGACCCTCGTAGAAGAAAATTCCCTATCACGACGCTTTAAGATCGCGCTGCACACACTATCTCCAAAATTGCAATTTTTATAGACTCTAAATTAATTGCCGTTGTGCGCTATAATCTCAGTTTTTCGAAAAAATCATCCTAAGAGACCAAAATAAATATTTCAAAATTATAAAATTTCAAAAAATCTACAATTTCAAAACATTAACGAAAGTTAATGGTTGAGCGCCATTTCTTGTGTATTCTGAATACAATAAAACTTTCAGATTGAAAATTGGATGAACAGGCGAGGCCAAACGTGAACTACGTTTGAGTTCATTTTGAAGCGCAATGTGGCGGCTGTTTCTGGAACTATTCCCGGGATGATCGGCCTTAAAGGGGTCTCAGTCGGTGGCCGTTCGTTTTTAGAATTTAGCGAAATTGAAGACGCAAAAACTAAAATAATTGTACCTAAGTAAATTTGAAATTTTAAAGGATTTTAAAAATTCATTAGTGCACGGCTCTAGGGAATTGAAAAACTGGAATATTGCCGCCGGAATCATCAAAATCGAACAATAATTGCCAAAGAAAAATGGGAAAAACTATTGAATAAACGGTTTTTTCCATGTTTTTCCCATATTTCTCTGGCAATTATTGTTCGATTTAGATGATTCCAGCGGCAATATTTCAGTTTTTCAAATCCCTAGGGGCTTTAATGAATTTCTACAATCCGTGAAATAGTGTAAAATTTCGTGAAATACTGACCCGGAACGAGAAACGAACGGCGACCGACTGAGACCTCCTTAATCACTGAGTACTGCAGACAAGTTAATGGCCTTAATGCTGCCTATACAGAAACGATGATGAACCGTTGTGTAATAATTTGAACCGTTTTTTCCTCTGCTGAGTACAGATGGAGCTCCACCCCAGAGCCCAGTCTTACTGAGGGGCCTTCCTAAATAACGGAAAACGTTAGTTACGAGAATTCCTTTATTCTGAACAGTATTCTGACCGATCTGCTGATCATGATGGTATTGTCCGGGGTCGCGACCTTTCTGGTATTTCCCACATCTGTCCCTCACCTCACTGTCCCCACGGTAAACACAGTGGATTCAACCCACATAATTATGCTGACCTCACGTGAGCTTTTCCAATGAATTATTTTCTAGTTTCCGGGGAAAATGGGACCCCCCGTTCTGATCCTAGGCACCAAAGAGGATACGCGTCATTATTGAGGCCTTACAGCGTAACCTCCATGCATAAACTATCCTGATGAATAATTCTCATAATCGAAGCGGGGAGGAGGTCTTGAACAGTCACTTGGCCGTATTATTACGAGCTAAGTCGGTGTTATTACGATTCGAGGGATCCTTGCGTATTACAGACCCACCTCTCGCTGTTTACCCCAACAAAAATAAGTCGCTGGTGATGGAGAGCGTTGCTGTTGCATGTCTACCCCCGTACTGACATGCAAATAGTCTCATCGTGTATTCATTCGTCCATTTCCACACATTGTTAGCGTGGTAGTTGCATAATTTAACGCTTTCGTATTCGTACGTTCTTCTCTTAAGAGCCACTACGATCTAAAGAACCTCCAATCGTTCCAAATTACTGGTCTTTATGAGAAAAAAATGTTGTGTTTTCGCTCGTAATGGCTATGTCAGGTGGTCTGCCTGCGATTTTCAGAGCGACGCGGGCTTTTTTATTTCCACATGAGGTTTATTTAGTGACGATTCGATGTACATCGAAATAATATCGATATCGATAAAATAAGCAGTATCGATATCGATAAAATATCGGAAGAAAAATATCGATATCACTAAAATTGATAGAATGTCGAAAGAAAAATATTGATGTGGCATTGTCACTGATATCGAATGTTTTTCATGTTGGATGGTTGGTGGCTTTGCAGACGAGTGATCTATATAGGAAAATAAAAATAATAAACATTGTGTGATAATTTGCAGCGTTTTTTTTTTTCCGCTCGTCAGAGCTTGTTATCTATTACAAGTAGAAATGCCAATCAATGCAAAATGCAAGTAGTTTTAGGGGGCAAACTTCGTGGAAGTCTGGTGTTCAAATGGAATCTTTGAGAAATTGCCCTCTTGAAATTCCAATCAAGGGGGTCTCAGTCCTCATCAGTCGGCTTATTTTTGAAATTTAGGTCCCTTAGGGATGTCCAAAATTCCTGACAAACGAACTCGTCTTTTTGTTTGATCATTTTGGCGAAACTTGAAATTTTTTGCGAAACAATTACTCAAGTTATCATACGGAGTTACACACATATGTGGAAAATACACATATGATTTTGTATGATTATATAAATAAAAATATGTATGATTTCTGGAAAAACTTCAGAGATCGTTTTAGAATGTTTCAAAACGGATTTTATTGCAATTTTTTTCTTTCGAATAGTCCATTCTAAAAATTTTGAAGCCATTGCAATAGCTTCATTTTCCTTGATAAAGATGTCACGCTATCTCTCGAACTTTACTAAGATTAATTTTAATTTCAGCGGTCTAGTCAATAAGATACACTTAGTCGCAGCTGTAGCCGATGCTACGAATTCAGCTGATGAGCTCGACAAAGTGACAAGAGGCTGCTTCTGAGTTCGCCAGATCACTGTATTCCCGAAGAGCTTGAAAAGATATCCTGTTATGCTTTTTCGATCTTGTGCATCATTAGCGAAGTCCGCATCCGCAACAAGAGGTTCTTCATAGTGCTTCCCAAAAATGAGACGTTATATCCTTCTTGCCCCGCTGATAACTTATATGGAGAGCCATATTAATTAGGAAAGAATTATCGTGATAATAAACGCATGAAAAGCTAGGCGGACTAGGAGAACACTGTCCTTCCCTGTCGGACGACCCCAGTGGGGACACTCTCCCACCAGGACTTACTTTTAATTTTAAAGGCGTTTCCCCTTGTCAGGGGTAGCCCCTTATCGCCTGGCTCCAAGATCTTCTGTCTTGCCACTGGTCGTCATCCAAAGATAATTTTCGAACAGAGCCAAAAACTCCTCCTCTCCATGTCTTTCGACGCCCCCTCGGAGACCAGTTCAACATATTCTTCGGCCATCTCGACTCAGCCATGCGCCTGAGGTGCCCAAACTAATCCAGGTTTTTTCTTTCTAGGCGAGTTACCACAGATTCCAGCTGATCAATTTTATCCCTAATGGTTCCATTACGGACCCTCTCCAATCGGGGTAACCGGCAGCTCCGTCGCAACCCGTCCATCTCCACAGCAGCCAACCTCTGACGTTTCTTCTGGGTGAGGGACCACCCTTCTCCTCTATAAGTCAAAATACTTCCCACGATGGCATTCATAATCAGCTTCTTTGTGTGCAGATGTACTTCTCGACTCCAGAGGATCCCATTCACGGATCGTGTTGCCGCCCTGGCAAGCTGGATACGACGGTCGATATCAGCCCCACTCGTCCCGGATTTATCCACAATTGAACCAAGATACTTGAACTGCTCGACGGACTTCACAGTTCCCAACCCAGGCATAACCATCACCATAACCGTCACCACCTACAACCACATATGCTGTTTCACCAGCATTGATCGTTAGCCCTGTAGCCGGGAATGCCTTGTTGAGCTTCTTGAGCATAAATACAACATCGTGCCGATCCGCGAAGAGCAGTGTCGAGAAAACTCCTACTCAAGGCGACTAACTTCTACTAATAACTACTATATAATGATGAACAAACACTGAATTACTGAACTTTCGAAGAAAACCTATATTATACAAATTGATACTTGAGAATATTGCAAATGCTAAATTGATTCTATTAGACTGCTAATTGACTGTTAAACGACTGCTAATTGACTGCAAGATTAATTCGAAACGACTGCGGGAATTTTATGTCCGCCACGTCACATGACACCTCGGTCGATTTTCATGTGTTTTTCTTGGATGTAATTTCCCGATCATCTGATGTGCTAGTTGTCGAAATCTTGAATTCGGTGAATTCAGCTAATCCGAAGCTGACAAGCAGGGAGTGGATTGTCTGGTCACCAACCGGAACACCCATTCCCCGGCACGGTCGATTCCAATGTTGAAGGACCTCCTCCTCCTGTTTTATAAATAAAATCCATCCATCAATCAATCAATCCTAATAAATTTCAAACAGGACGTCTTCCAAATAAAAGGACGTGTCCTGCCCCATTGAGGACTCTTCTAGCTAGCTCCCAAAGTTATCAACTCTCTCTTTGTCCCTCTAGTGTGATCCATTAAAAACCAAATTCTTTGCGTTCTCATTTTTGCCCTTGATCTAATTTTGCCGACTAAAACCACTCTAAACTGTTCTTTTCATTATTTTATTGATTCATATAAGTCCACAGTTTGTCAGTTGGAAATGACGACGCCCTAAGAGCCAATCTCTATCCAACTGATAAACTGTTCGCATTTATAGTTAAATTCACTCGCCATTACGTGTTGAACGATTATCTTACAACACATAATATTCATATAAGTTGATTAACCGGTAATTGGAACGCGATGTCTACTGAATAGAACTCTACCAGCTTTGAATTGGAATGTAGACGTCCACTGCTCTATCACTACCAGTTTGAAGCTGTATAGCGAACCGTAAATTCATGCAATAGGAAGAGCTGTCTAGAAGGTGGAGGAAAACATTTTTCGTCTTCAGAAAATTACCCTGGAGCCAGGAACATCTTACAGCGTGTCCAATGATGTTCATCGTATGCATTCTGGATAGTGCTTTTTTTTAACAAACGATAACTTTATTGTAGTAAATATATACATTTCAGTTTTGATGATACAGATTACAGTAGATTTAACTAATTGACATGGGACTTGTTAGAGGGTCGTGACCAGTGTCACTCCTCAAAACAAACATAAATATGACTAGTTTTTTATAAATTAATATTTAATATATACTTAGATCGTTTTTGGTGATTTGTATCAACATAAATAGGCTAGGTGGGTAGCAAATCGACGTGTCTTTTCCTTTTCAGGCGACGTTCAGTAGGCGGAGGAGTTGGGCGATTCATCGTATCTTGGAGCTGCTGGTTCTGATGTTGTTCAAATGTGGAATACAGTTTGGTATATAACTCGCTGATAATTTCGTTGATGAGTGGCAACTGCAGATCCTTGTGGATGTCCGTATTTCGGACGTACCACGGGGCGTTAGTCATGATGCGGAGGAAACGATTTTGGACCGTTTGCACTTTATTCAATTGCGACTTGGATGCAGAGCCCCAGATGCTGCAGGAATAAAGCCATATTGGCCGAACAAGCGAGGTGTAGAGGAGTCTCTTTAGTTGTAGTGGCATTCTAGAGGATGGTCCAAGTAAAGCTTTTAGGAGGTGGAATCTG
This sequence comes from Apolygus lucorum, assembly GCA_009739505.2. Taxonomy (NCBI): domain Eukaryota; kingdom Metazoa; phylum Arthropoda; class Insecta; order Hemiptera; family Miridae; genus Apolygus; species Apolygus lucorum. Next base: position 11,497,417 of record CM019167.2, read on the forward strand.
GTACGCAACCGCTTGACAAGGTATGGGACATGTTGATTCCAAGTCAGTCGCTTGTCAAGAATTAGACCCAAGTACCGTACAGAGTCTGTGTAGGGAATGGTGACTCCAGTTAGTGTTAGTGGGAACTCAGTTATGTTTCGTTTGAGAGTGAATTTCACCAGTTTGGATTTCAAAGGGTTCATGGCCACTCGCCATTTCTCACACCACTCATCTCCTCTATTGCAGAGTTCCTGTAGCTGCTGGGACCCTGAACCTGGGAAGTCCGACGTGTAGGTTAGATAGAGAAGAGGACCGAGGACACTTCCCTGTGGAACACCCGCTCTGACTGGCCTGGATGCAGAGGTTGATGCGTTGACCTTGACACTGAAAATCCGACCACCGTGATAGGACAGTACTATCCTGTAGAGCGAATCCGGGAGCACATCTTTTACTTTGGCGAGCAGGCCCTCATGCCAGACCTTGTCAAACGCTTTCTCTGTGTCGAGAAATAATCCACTACAGACTTTGCCTTCCTCAAACGTTTCCAATATTGTGTCAGCAACCCTGAATAGCTGCTGTGGGCAGGAGTGCTTAACACGGAACCCGAACTGAGTGCTAGGTATCATGGGTCCAAGATAGTTAAGGAGATATGGCAGAAGGAGTCGCTCGAAAATCTTGGAAAGAAGTGGTAGCAAGCTGATTGGCCTATAGCTGAGGGGGTCGTGTGGATTCTTTTCAGGTTTGAAGATCATTACGATCTGCGCATGTTTCCATTGAGCTGGGAAGTGCGTAAGTCGGAGCACAGCGTTGTAAACCTGGGTGAGGTACACAACCGTTTTTCTTGGAAGCGCTTTGAGGAGGGGTAATACAATTAGATCAATCTGGATAGTGCTGAAGTACGAAACCACAAAACTCAAATCAACTGGACAACATACAACATTACAATAGTACTACGCCTTGGTTTCATTCGAGTTCGTTCTCACAGTTCCATTTGGACGTGTCGACCAAATCTTCGGAGTGTCCCTAATACTGAGTTTCGCGATAGTTTCTTGCGAAGTTGTTAAGTCAAGATATGAAACCCGCTGAGCGGGATCTAATCTAAGGAGCCTCTTCCGGTGATTTCACATCGAGAGAGGGAATGAAAACTACACCGACAGACCCCATATGAGAGTCTCTAATGTTAATTCCCTTCCTGCAAGAGAATTTGCAAAGAGGCGATTGTATTTATTCAAAGTCGTTATCCCCTCTCCTCGTCTCTATTCGGCATCTCTTTCCTCCCTTTTCGAGATTGAAATCCCCTCCGGAGTTCGCCGACCGTAAGCCTGATTCCAATCATCGAGAAGGAATTCAATGAAACGTCATTTCTTCCACATGAGTTTAACAGCCGTTTACCCGTACGTATTCGTGCTCCGAGCTCCTTTATATCCAAACCCTTGACGCTGATACGTGTTTTTTTTTTCTTCTTTTTTTAGTGAATGGCAGTCATACCTACTAGTTCGAAGCAACTCGAGCGAATTCTAAAATCTACCTTCTCGACATCGAATCCGGCTGCCCCCATTAAATCCGTCGGTACTTCCGTATTACTTGGGATCACCCCCACGATTACGTCGGATAAATTGATTAATCTTGCTGCTGGTTTGAGGTTGCCCCCGACTCCTTTAGTTGAGATCCTGCCCGGATTTTCGTGGGACGAAATAGTTCGTATATTCTAACTTTTCGCTGGAGAGAGGGCTTGGAGGGGGAGGGTAGCCTACCACTATTTTCGAGTTGGCAAAAGTTCGGGAAAGAAAAAATGAAGAAACTCCGAAGATGCTTGTTTTTAAGACGAGGAAGCTATGTGCCTCGCCCATTTGGCAGATGATTTTCTATTTTAGTTATAGTAGAATGCCTAACTAGCTCATCCATTCTTTCGTTATTATGGACCACCACCACCAGTTTCGATGTTTTAGCCGACTACTTAGTTCATAAATTGAAGACCCCGCAGCAACAACAACAACAAGAGTGAGTTGCAGGCATAGTTTGGTTGTAACTGGGAAAACTCCTAGTTCTCATAAACATGAGGACCTTGATTGAGGGTTTTGTGTCGTATTGTACGTGAAATTCCACCCTCTGAATCTCCCTCAAAGTGGGATGTGTTCATTTCAACACCTAATATTTACCACGTTGCGCCGATAAAAATAGTCACATCTATCATAAAACGGCCGGGAAACGGTCAAATTTATAGGCTTTAACACTGTTTTGAGTACGCGGGAAGTTTGGGGAGAGGACAAAGGCGACAGAGTTGCCAGTTACGAGGAAGGGTTTGGCAGCGTGGTTATCACAGAATTAAATATCTCGTAGGAGTGAAATGGAGATCAACTCCAGAAAAGGAACTTATTAAACAACTTACGCGACAGGACTGTTTTACACCCAGAGGGAAACTTCCTTTCGAATACTAACTTCCAAGTCTGCCAAAGAGGTTGAAATCTGCCTGAACAGCAGACTTAATTATCTAGTGACATTTATTAATACTTTTTACACTAAAGATTCACGCATCTGTACCTCCACTCTTGACGAAAGGGTTTTCGCCCTGTGGAAACTTTCCTTACAATTTGATTTTGCCAAAAGGTTAGGAGGACGGAAATCTCACAGTTATTCAGGTTTTTGTAATTTATACAGGGTGCTGCAGCATAACTTACTTTTTTTCAAAACTGAATAAAACGCATTATATGAATCAGAAAGTAGGTCATTTGGTTTTTACAATGTAGGAACACTACTTACTAAAGTGTACCAAAAAACGGAAAAAATCAATTTTTCGTTTTTTGTATTCTTTAGTTTTCCACTCAATTCTGAAGATCTTGGTATATTGCATTCAATTATTGCATCAATCTGAAGTGCGCAACCTCCGGCGTCCCACTCAGGTAGGGATGGGTATCGATACTCGATACTTCAAAATATCGATAATTTCGTAACGATACTCGATATTTTAGTATCGATACTGCACTATCCAATGTTTTTGGATATTGATTCTTTGGAGCCGATATTTCTAAATACCGAATATCGATACAGTGCTCGCGGAAAATTCAACATAATGGCTAAAAACGCTGCAAATTATTACAAAATAGTTTATTATTTTTCTATATAGATCACTCGTGTGCAAAGCCACCAACCATCCAACATGAAGAAAAACATCGATCGCATTTCGATCAACTAAAATTTGAACGGAGATTAGGGCTCTTTTGCGATTCACACTCGTGTTTCTGATTTATCGTACGTCCAACCCTTAAATTCTCGTAGTGAGCGAACGGTTTGTCCTACAGGGCTCCGCGTGGTCTCAAAAAATTCTAAAAATTCTATACTATCTTAAATTGTGTCACATCTCTTCCCCAATAACATCAATCAGATGGTAATATAATAATATAAATAGGCCATAACTACTCTTCCTTCAAATGCTACATTAATAACTCTGGGATGTTCCCTATCTAAAACGCTGCAAATTATTACACAACGGTTTATTATTTTTATATAGATCACTCGTCTGCAATGCCACCAACCATCCAAAATGAAGAAAAACATCGATCGTATTTCGGTCGGCTTTAATTTGAACAGAGATTAGGCCTGTTTTGCGATTCATACTCGTGTTTCTGATTTATCGTACGTCTGTTGTGATCAGCGACCTCTTCGCATTTCTGTCCATTCGCTTCCTTAGCTCAGTGGTAACGAGCTCCGACTCAGAAGTGTAAATATAGTTTAGTCAGACGATAGGAGATCGATCCCCGGTCGAGGGAAGTTAATTTTTGATGATTCAACATTGTGGCGCAGTCATACCGGACACGAATTGTCTCCTTAGCATTTCTCAGAGAAACATTAATTCATTGAAAGATTGGGTCATCAAAACAACTCCCTCCGAAGACACGAGTCGAGCCACCGCCTATTCGGACAAACGTTGAGGTCAGCTGACAAAAAAACTCCGAAGCCAGTCAAAAATAGCGCGTTCTCACTGGGTTGGAAAACGCCGGCCAAAGCTGCCCCTCACCTCCCTGACTAGGTAACGGAGTACCTGAGATTTCCTAATGGGGGGGGGGGGGAGATGTTGTGATCAGCGACCTCTTCGCATTTCTGTCCATTCGCTTCCTTAGCTCAGTGGTAACGAGCTCCGACTCAGAAGTGTAAATATAGTTTAGTCGGACGATAGGAGATCGATCCCCGGTCGAGGGAAGTTAATTTTTGATGATTCAACACGTCCAAACTTTAAATTCTCGTAGTGAGCGAACGGTTTGTCCTACAGAGCTTCGGGTGGTCTCAAAAAATTCTAAAACTTCTATAGAATCTTAAATTGATGGAAAAAGAATACCTTTATATCAAATGGAGACTACATACCAAATTTCATCAAAATCGGTCAATGCTAAGTGGCAAAAGTGCCGCGTACGGCGTATGGACGGCCAAAATTTTATTCGATTTTTGGATTCTACGTACCTTGAAACGTAAACCATCAAATTTTGAGGGGGTGTTAAAAAATGTTTTTTCTTGGTCGATTCCAAAGGTTGATTATTGAAAATAATAAACCAAAATTACCATAAGGCAAGTCTTGCGCCTTCTAGCGGATACTCCTTCATAAGCCTGGGTAACTATTAATCTGTACCACTTGTCAGTTAGGCTTTGTCGCTGCGAGTACTAGCTCTCTCGACCAAAAATAATGTGCCCGAGATATCCACAGAGATATCCGAGATATCCTTTCTGTTCTCAGAGTTTTCCAACCATCGTTTTCTAAAACCTTTATGTGGTTTTTTCTTTCGATTTTATTTTCTCCGGTTTTCGAGTTCTGATTTTCTTTTCTTTCGTTTTCTTCAACCAGAGAGTTTCAGGTCAGTTTATTTCTTCGTTTTCTATTTTTTTCTCTTTTTCCAAGACAAGTTGGTCATTTCTTTGTTCATTTATTTTTTATCTTCTATTCAGAAGGAATTTTACTCTTTGGTTTTTAGTAAATCATAGGTTAATTTGACAGTTAGTCAATTTTCTTTATTTTCTTTGTGGGAAGGATTTTCCCTTATTTTTTCATCTTCCTTTATTTAATTTTTCCATTTTCAAGCAGAGGAGTTTTCCTGCCATTTTCATTTTGCATTTCATTTCAGTATATTTTCGTTTCTCCTTATATTGTGTTTTATTTCGCTTATTTTCCTTTTTTCCATTGTTCTGTGTGAACATAGATTAATTTTATTTCAATCTATTAGATTAGTTTTCCCTAGAAATAATAGGGTGGTAGCAGAGTCTGCAATTTATTTTACCATTTTATTTAGACAAGGTCGAAATTACAATTAAATATAATTTCTAGCCTTGTTACAATTGATAGAAAAACAATATTTTATATCAAAATTTTTCGAATTAGGGCGTTTTCAAAATTTCAAAATTCTCGCTTACCAACTGGTTTAACTTGACCCAATGCTTATACAATGGGACGTCAACTGAAATGCGTGCATTTCCAGGTGCAGAAACCTGAATTACCGAAGGAAAGTCCCAGCATATTATTACTCGTTGATGAGGAGGGTGGGAGGAAACCCGTTGGTTGATACCACAATGTATCCGTAACATTCGCGTTTTTGAGACTTTTAATGGTTTTCAAAATCTTTTGATTCTCCAATTCCACGCAAATAGGACAAATTTACTCGGTGTGTACTCTTCCGGTACTACCTATGTACTCGTTGGTAACGGGAACTTTTCACTACTTTTCCGTCGATAAACTCTCTTCGAGGTGGGGAGAATGTTTCGAACTGTTTTTCCGGTCGGAAGTGAACGATATCAGTTGATGCCGGGTGTCGAACTCGAGTGGAAGTTACGACGTTACCACCGCGGACTCGGAAAATTAGCCTCCCGAGGGACCGCTGTCGATTAAATATCAGGAGGGGGGGAACCGCAGTGGGAGGTGTCGGTAATGTAGCGCGAGAGAGCTGCGGCGATTGTTGGGATGAACCCCCCCCCCCCCTCACGCCTTCACAATGCGCCGTTATGACTCGACTACACAAAGCCCCCCAACCCCCTCCGCCACCCCGCTCTTAAAGTACATCTAACCACATCCTTTCTCCCATTTCCCGTCGGTATTACTCGGCATTGTGAGGGTTTTTCGAGTGCATCTCCCGAGAAACAAATAAACCCGCGAAGGCTGAAATATTTACTCACTTCTGTCTGTCAAGGGAGGTTGAGGGGTTCTGCTGATGCGCTGGAGGGGGTGCTGATGTCAGTGCGGAGGAGGATTTCGGGGGTGTAAGAAACCGCACTTGCGATTTGCGCCACTTGACTTATACGCCCCTCAAACCAAAAATTCAGCTTGAGTGAAGAATTTTCAAAATTTCCTTTTGGTTGATTAAGTATTTTCAATAATGAACCTTCGGAATCGACCAACAAAAGTTGGAAAACACTCAACAGAAAAAAAAACCACACACTAATCCGTTTTAGACCATTCTGAATCCAAATCCGCGAGAAAAAAAACCATAGGTGAATGTCTGTGTGTGTGTGTGTGTGTGACAAAATCTTGTGTCGTCTTCACAGATCTTAATTCTCAACCGATTTTCGTGGTTCTTTTTTTGTTCGACGAGGAAAACTATCTAGTTGTGCACTACGGCGCCGGAATTTCAAATTTTGCCTTTTAAGGAGGTCGGATAGGGGAGGGGGAGGGGGGGGGGTAAATCTCAAAAAACCTGCGTTTTGGACATAATCGTGTGTACTCTGTCCAGTCCTCAATTTCCAACCGATTTTCGTGGTTCTTTAGTTTATTATTTTCAATAATGAACCTTTGGAATCGACCAAGAAAAATTTTTTTTTAACACCTCAAAATTTGAGGGTTTACGTTTCAAGGTACGTAGAATCCAAAAATCGAATAAAAATTGGCCGTCCGTCCGCCGTACGCGGCACTTTCCCCACTTAGGATTGACCGAGGTTGATGAAATTTAGTATGTAGGCTCCATTTGGGGTCTAGTTGTGCCCCGAAGATTTTGGTTGATGTAGGTCACTTCTAAGGGTTGAAAAAAAGGTTTAAAATTTTGAAAACGCCTAAGGTAAAGGTATCGTTTTGCCATCAATTTGAGATAGTATAGAATTTTTAGAATTTTTTTGAGACCACGTGGAGCCCTGTAGGATAAACCTTTCGCTCCCTACGAAAATTTAAGGGTTGGACTTACGATAAATCAGAAACACGAGTGTGAATCGCAAAAGAGGCCTAATCTCCGTTCAAATTTTAGCTGACCGAAATGCGATCGATGTTTTTCTTCATGTTGGATGGTTGGTGGCTTTGCACACGAGTGATCTATATAGGAAAATAATAAACCATTGTGTAAAATTTGCAGCGTTTTTACAATACGATTCTACCTTTTAGTTCATCCAGCACTATTAGTCTTCATCTTCTCCTATTTATATTCTATATTAGTCAGTTTTGTTATTTTAATTACATTATCTGAGTTTCGTGTGGTCACAAGGGCACCTACAACTAACCTGTCGACGTTCTTTGATACTATTTTGGTTTATTCATTTCAATAATGAACCTTTGGAATCGACCAAGAAAATTTTTTTTTCACACCCCCTCAAAATTTGTTGGTTTACGTTTCAAGGTACGTAGAATCCAAAAATCGAATAAAAATTTGGCCGTCCGTCCGCCGTACGCGGACACTTTTACCACTTAAAATTGACCGATTTTAATGAAATTTGTGGGATAAGGTGAATCAACCTTGTCCCTCACCCCAATGTCCGAGGTCGGATCGCGGACCCTGATACCAAGCAGCCAGATGGACATGACTGCTGAGTGCTGATACAATACTGTGATGTAAATATAATATATTTATAATATAATATATAATATAATATATATAATATAATATATATATATTATATGTACAATACCATCAATTGTAGTGGTGAAGTATTTTTTCCAAATGGAATGTAGGCTCCATTTGGGGTCTAGTTGTGCTCCGAAGATTTTGGTTGATGTAGGCCTAAGGGTTGAAAAATAAGGTTTGAAATTTTAAAAACGCCCTAACTTAAAAAATTTCGACATAAAGGTATTGTTTTCCATCAATTTAAGATAGTATAGAATTTTTTGAGACCACTCGGAGCCTTGTAAGACAAACCGTTCGTCCCTTACGAGAATTTAAGGGACGGACTTACGATAAATCAGACACACGAGAATGAAACGCAAAACAGGCCGAATCTCCATTCGAATGTTACCTGACCGAAATGCGATCGATGTTTTTCTTCAAGTTGGTTGGTGGTAACTAGGGCAAAGCCGTGTTCTTTGCAGACGAGTGATCTACATAGAAAAATAATAAAGTTCTGTAATAATTTGCAGCGTTTTTTTTTTTCTTTTTGCTGAGACTTCTTCTACGCTTCGCCAGAGCTCAGCAGTATGAATTCGGTCAGTTTTCGCGTTGTTTTGCATGAGGAAACCCTGAGATGGTGATTTTTTGAGGAAACTCCCTCGATTTTCACAGTGTTTTCTGACAGAGGCTTCTCTTTTTTAGGCATTTCGTTCTACGGTAATTATCTTCCCTTCGGTAGGTATTCCTGGTGTTAAACGTTTTTCTAGGGCCCTATTATTGGATTTGACTTCAAATTCCAGAATATACAATTGATGCAAATTCCCCATTATACCCCTTCTTGTCTCACCGGAGTGGTTCCTGAAAGCAAAGTAAATTTAATAAGCAATTTGAAGTCAAAGTTCTCGAAATTTATACTTTTGAACACGAGTCAGAATTGTCATTGATGTGTCCATGGTGACACGTGAATTTATTCTTGTTTGTGTTTGCAACAAATTTTCAGTTGCGAATGAAATGTTGAGTTGTGAATACACTGCATTGAATTCAGCATTGCAATTTCTTGCTAAGCTAGTGTAATATCGCACAAATACTTTAGTCATAACTTATACGAATTAAATAATCACGTTTGACCAATTCGTGTCTGCTACAGTTTAGTGACGGATGTGGGGAAAAGTTGAACTTTGCCCTCAACAGCTCATCCGATGTATCTCCAAGTTTCTAGTTTCTACCTACACTCTTCGCCTCCATAGTGTTTCTGCTTGGTTTTTCTTCGTCCTTTATTTCGTTCACCTTCGTCTGACCGAAATCCGCCTCGAACCCATAAAACTTGCACCGGTCAGAGTCCAGGAGAGCGGGGCGGAAGCTCAGTCAGAATTACTATGACATATTAAAGTTTCCGACTCAACTCGGAGGAGTAGTTTGCGGCCAACTGGCGCTCATCTTTATGAAATGCTTCTCTCCCCAGAGGAGCGGATCTGCTCATCTTTACTCGCTTTTCGAATACTCGACTTCACATGACAGCGCAGCGGTCCCATCAAATATTGAAGGGAGCAGATCGTGGCAGGCGCGCAAGGCCACCTACATTACAAGCCACGGCGGTCGCTTCTGACGTCACGTATCACAGGAAAGACGGGTGGGCTTCCTGTTGAATGAACTGAAATGAAATGAAAACGTGCTTTATTTGATATACATAGTACAAACAATGTTTGAAAACCGGCACAGTAAGTCTTGGTTTTCACCATGAGACTTGGTTGGCTGAAAAAAAGAAACGAAATATAATTCTCTTCTCATTTTAAGTAGTAGTATTCAGTATTATTTTTATTATTATTTTTTTTGTTCCAGAAAATCACGGAGTTAATTTTTTTTTTTTTTTTTTTTTTACTTAATTATTTTTCTTTTCTTGAGATTTTTGTACATTCAATTTTAGGTTATATGAGATACATTGAATTACCTAAATATTTTAGAATATAATTTCAAAAATTAAACTGTTGGACTAGATCCCATCTATAGGGGGTTTTCTCTCTTAATGTGTTCAAACAATCTTCCTGGTTGAGTTTGGACGGCCCTAGCCATTTTTGCCTGGTTTCATTGAGGACACTGGAGGACCCGAGGAAATGTAGAACGTCTTCCATCTGGCTGCTGTTGCACATTGAGCATCGTCTGCTGGATACTTCTCTCCATCGCTGATTATTTAGGTACAGTAGTCCACCTCTGAGTTTTAGGTACCATCTTACTGTAGTTAAATCGTCTTTTGCTAAACGAGAGGCGTTATCAGTTAATACCACCTCACTGTAGTGGGTATGAAAAGAGGAGTTTCTACCTTTCATTCCGTTGAATGAACTGCAGACTCAATTTTTGTTCGATAGGCAGTTCGATGTATTGAAGTTTGATGATCACAGGTTTATACAGGGTCTATACGACGCAATTTTAATTAGTTCAGGTGGCTAACTCTACCCCTAAAATACTACTTAAGGCCATGGGGCCTCGCTCAAGTGTGCGAGTGAGAGGGAAGATGCCAATAGTTATCAACACTTATCTCAGCTGTCGGTTGACCAATTTTAAAATTTCTAACTGATCTGAGTTCATCTCAACCAAATAAAGGAAGCCTTTAGTTGCCAATTTCGCGAAAAAATTAATTGATTTATTTTTTTCTGTTTTCTAGGAATTAATCAAATATTTGTCAAAAACATGTCCAACCCGTATGCATACTTATCAACCTGAGCGTTTGCAATCATGAGCACTTGAAAATTTGATTAGCCGAAGCGGCTGTTGGTTTTTGATTGAAAAATCACTGAATTAGGCAAGTCCTGAAGGTTGGGTCCTAAGTGGGTACCCAGGTAGATAAGTACAGAGTGCAGGGGGAAGGTAAATGAAAATGCGTGTTTTATCGCTTACCAACTTGTTTAAATTGACCTACTTAATGGGAACATAACTGCACTCAGGAATGCTTGCACTACTGAACAATATGTTTTTTGGCTTATTATTTTCAATAATGAACCTTTGTAATCGACCAAGAAATTTTTTACTACCCCCCCCCCCCCCCCCCCCCCCACCCCCTTAAAATTCGTTGGTTTACGTTTCAAGGTTCGTAGAATCCAAAAATCGAATAAAAATTTGGCAGTACGCGGCACTTTCCTCAGTTAGCATTGACCGATTTTGACGACATAAGGTATGTGGACTCTAATTGGGGTCTAGTTGTTCCCCGAAGCTTTTGGTTATTGTAGGTCACTTCTAAGGGTTGAAAAAATTTTGATGTAAAGGTATTGTTTTTCCATCAATTTAAGATTTCCAGAATTTTTAGAGACCACGCGGAGCCCTGTAGGACAAACCGTTCGCTCCCTACGAGAACTTAAGGGTAGGACTTACGATAAATCAGAAACACGAGTGTGAATCGCAAAAGAGGCCTAATCTCCGTTCAAATTTTAGCTCACCGAAATGCGATCGATATTTTTCTTCATGTTGGTTGGTGGTAGCAATGGCAAAGCCGTGTTCTTTGCAGACGAGTGATCTATATTGAAAAATAATAAACCTTGTGTAATAATTTTCGGCGTTTTGGTTTATTATTTTCAATAATGAACCTTTGGAATCGACCAAGAAAAAAAAAATCGTAACACCCTCTCAAAATTTTATGGTTTACGTTTCAAGGTACGTAGAATCCAAAAATCGAATAAAAATCTGGCCGTACGCCGTACGCGGCACTTTTGCCACTTAGCATTGACCGATTTTGATGAAATTTAGTATGTAGGCTCCATTTGGGGTCTAGTTGTGTCCCGAAGAGTTTGGTTATGTAGGTCACTTCTAAGGGTTCCAAAATCAATTTTGAAATTTTGAAAACGCCCTAACTCGAAAAATTTCGATAAAAAGGTATTGTTTTCCCTTCAATTTAGGATGCTATAGAATTTTTAAAAATTTTTGAGACCACCCGGAGCTCTGTAGGACAAAATACGAGAATTTAAAGTTTGGACGTACGATAAATCAGAAACACGAGGGTGAATCGCAAAAGAGGCCTAATCTCCGTTCAAATCAAAGCTGACCGAAATGCGATCGATGTTTTTCTTCATGTTGGATGGTTGCTGGCTTTGCAGACGAGTGATCTATAGAAAAATAATAAACCATTGTGTACTAATTGGCAGCGTTTTTGAACGGCGTTGAAAGAGTTGAAGAGTTTTTTTAAGCTACTCGTATTTTTCGAATTTGAAAGTAGTTATGGCAGCTTTGGCTAGTTGTAGGGAGTTTTGGAGTATAATAATGTCTATCTGTAGATCAGAACAATAAATTTGAATTTGAGTGAGTTGGTAATCCGACAATCATCAACGCTGACTAACGCAAGTAATGTGTGAGCAACGGATGAATAATTCACCGTTGAGTAATCGTTCGGAGCGGTTTCATCCCTCGGATTGGCTGTGGAAAAAAAAGTGGAGAAACTTTTCTAATATTCATCATCGGCAAACACGGTCGGGAGGCCGCCGCCGCCGTTTAAATCTCTCCAGTCTATATAAACAGGTTAAATATTTAGACGAACCGCATTTAGGAGGTTTTGCGAGTGTTGAGCAAATTGAAAAATTGAAGCCCACGAGGGGGACCAACAAAGCGAGGAAGGTTTTAGGATAATTAGAGTCGCGTAAATATTATAAAAGGGCCATTCGAGTGGGTTGTCGGAAGCGTATTCGGCCTCTTAAGCTGTGAAACCTGTGTATAGGCGGAAATCCCTGTGTAAAACTGTTAGGGCGGAATCGCATGCAAAATTCCTTGAATATTGTCGGCAGTCGGGTAAACAGTTTGTTGTCATTCAGAGCCGAGGAGGTCGTAATTATTTTCATTCTAATTCGAATATCGTATTCAGGATGAATATCCTTTCACATGAGCATACGGTTCAAATAAATAGAAAAAATAATCTGCAACAACGAAATCCACGCACGTAAATACGACAAAATATCCTCAGATATTGAGTAAATCACCTGCGTACAAAGAACACTGCTTTTCCATTATCAGCAGTTTCCACGCGATCTAATTCAATTATTGAGACCCTCATGAAGTGCAAATTTCAGTACAATAAGAACTAAGTGAAGTATTTTAGTATTCGTAACGAACACTATGTATCAGAAAAACGTTGCTTATAGGTTGTAACTTGGTGCAATAAAACAAGTAAAAAAAGACTGCCAAGTGGGTGTGGCACATAGCTTCCTCGTATCTATAACCCGATTGTATAGATGATCCGATGTATAGAAGTTAATCTCCAAGTTCGTCAGTCTGTCTATCAAGAAGAAGAAGAAGAAGAAGAGGAAGAAAACATGTTTATTGAATAAAAAGTGTGATAACAAAAATAAATAATCGAAACATGATACAGCAATGGGCTTGACGCCCGTCTGCCGGAATGACTCGAGCCACCGACCATAATATATTCTTTGTTAGATGTAATAGTTGAATTAAATAAAGTTAGTTAGTTGTATACAGTAAGAGTTAAGTAAGTTAGGTATCAATAAATCTGAATAACACGATCTCTAGTCATATCCTTTTTGTGTTTTGGGCGCTCACCAATTAAACTCCTTCACCAGGAATTCTCGGTATCTCCAAGCATGAAAGGCAAATTGTCCAACCGCCAGCCACTCCTGTCTATTGTCCAACAGATGGACCATTTGCTCCCGATCCAAAACAATCGATCCCAGGTAGCGCAGTCTGAATTCCCGGAGTACAGGACAGGTTCCGAAGAAATGGACAACATCCTCGTTCTGATTCAGGTTGCACATGTAGCATAACCTCCCTGGCGCGTCCGACCTTGAATAGATTCCATCGTTGAGTGCGAGCAAGTCACCTCTCAGCCTCAAAATCCAGCGACGAATCCAAAGTGGACTCTCTTCGTCCAGCAGCAAGTTCGCAGGCCGGATCTCGAGGTTCAGCAGAGGGTAAAGAGGATTCCTCGTTGCCTGGGCGCGCATCTTCATGTCATCACTCCAGCTGCGACATACCACCTCTACCAGCTCGTCCAGCTGCTCAGGCCACTCATTCAATCTTTCCAAATCTCCATGGAACTCACATCCATGCCGCCGGGCCAGTCCAGTCAGTGCCCGAAACCACGATACCACAGACCTGAGAACTTCCCTTGCAACCACTCCTTGTTATCTACCATGTGGCATCTTCAGGGACTTGATAGCATACCGGTATGCGAGTGGCAATGTGTAGGCGAAAATTGGCCTAGCATCAGACTCCAAGTACACAAAATAGTTTGGAGCATTCCTCGGCAGATAAAAGACCAACTTAATGAAGTGTCTCAACACTTGCTCAAGGACATTTGACATCACATAACCTGTCACCTGGGCACCATAACATAAGATTGCTCTTGCAACTGCATTAAAAATCCTATATTTGACTGTCACAGGAATGGATGAGCGGCAAAAAACAGTTTTATATGCACTATTAATAGCCAACTTTGCCGCCGCAGCTCTCTCACTAAATGAGAGCTTCGGTGTGAGGGTAACTCCAAGATATCTATATGAGCTTACAATACAATCAAACATAAATATGTCTCCAGATCCAAGCTTGCCTCCTCGACGGAACACCATGATTTGCGACTTGCTGAGGTTCACAGTTAGCCCCCATTGGGCAGTGTATTCCTGCAAGGCATAGATATTCCTCCGCAGGTCACACCGAGATTCAGCCAGAATAACTATACAGTCTGTCTATCAAGTGAACCTTGTCGAAAGTTGTTGTTGGTCGATGTTTATTCGTTGTTTTGTCATATACGGTCGTCTTCTCTGTAAAGTCGTAGTCGTAGTTCAATCGATGTTTCTCCGTGGACAATTCATCCAACTGGAACCCTCCAATAGTTGTCGCTAAATGGCCTCTCGTGTCTCTCTTTTCGTAGTTTTTGGTAGAACGAATTTTATCAAAAGACGACTTTTCTATCACCTCTTCACTCTTCACCTCTTCCACGAACGGTGTTCCTCCGTTGGTTGGCTTCGAATCTACAATCATAATCGAATCATCTACAATCATCTATACGCCAATCTGAACAATCCTAAGAAATTTCGTCGAAATCGGATGTAAAATTGTAAGTGTTATGGATGTTACAAGGGATTTACGTTTGCGCAAGCTCAGCAGATACTACTAGTCTGGGGACAATGATTTTCATAGGGGACCGTCTACAATAGAATTTGAATATGCCCCGAAAATGTCATCGAAATCGGATGAGAAATGTAGAAGTTATGGCTGTTACAAGGATTTTACGTTTGCGCGTCCACAGCGGCTACTGTCAATTTTGAGGCCTCGATTTTCATAGGGGACCATCTGCAACGTAATCCGCATAATCACTGGAAATTTCAACGAAATCGGACAGAAAAGGTGGAAGTTATGCCTGTTACAAGGAGTTCACGTTTGCGCATGCGTAGCGGCTACTATCAGCCCGGGGGTGATAAACCAGCAGCCAGATATCTAGGAGTCATGTTGGACACAAAAATCACTTTTGGTGAACATTTAAAAAGGACTGCAGACAGGGCTGCACAAAAATCGGCAGCTCTTTGTCACCTTATGAGAAACATAAATGGCCCTAGACCATGCAAGAGACGCTTGATGATGACAGTGGTGGAGTCAATTCTCTTGTATGGAGCGGAGGTGTGGGCGGATGCACTGAGCGTGGCGTATCTCCGACAGAGACTGATAGCTGTACAGCGAAGAGGAGCTCTACGAATCGCCTGTGCATACCGAACAGTGTCAGAACCCGCTATCTTTGTGCTTACCAGTGTCATACCGATCCAGCTGATGGCCTCAGAGAGAAAAAGAATTTTCGACAGAAGGAATGAAGGAGACAGGTCCCGCATAGCCAAGGAAGAAAGAGATTGCACGATGGTAAGCTGGCAAGAGATATGGACAAGAGAATATAGAGGACGGTGGACCGCACGGCTAGTGCCAAACATCCAGAAATGGACGGACAGGAAGCATGGAGAATTGAACTTTTTCCTCACACAATTCTTCACAGGACATGGACTGTTTTATGCCTATCTACATAAAATGGGAAAGGTAACTGTCCCAACATGTCCGCACTGTCAGAAGAGAGAAGATGATGATGCGCTGCACACCTTTTTCAAATGCACCAAATGGGCGGCTGAAAGAAGCCAGCTGCTGGCAGAGCTGGGATTAACTCCCCAAATTCCAACACCAGAAGCTGTCGTCAGCAAGATGCTGGAAGGTGAGAGGAGCTGGAGTCTTGTGGCAGCGTACGCAGAGAGTATCCTGACAAGGAAGACATTGTTAGAACGAGAGAGACAGAGAAGGGAACACCTGGTCCGTCCCGCCATCCAGAACTGATGAAGTGCCCCAGGACTCAGCCTGAAGTAATGTGTTAAACAGTTCCAGGCTGATCATCCAACGTGGGAGAAAAGGAGGTGTTTTTTTAGTGGGTTTGAATCCCACATAACCTTGAAGTCGCGGATCCTTCAGGGTATCTTACGAGATCCAACTCCACCTGTGGATCTTAAAGATTTTCTCACCTACCTGCCGGAAAAAAAAAGAAAAAAAAAGCCCGGGGGTGATGATTTTCATTGGGGACCGTCTGCACGCCTACCCTCACAATCCCTGAAAATTTCATCTAAATCGGACAATAACTTCGTATAGTTATGCCGGTTACTAGGACTTCAAGACAGACAGACAGACACGGAACCAAAATTGTTCATAACGTCTAAAACACAAAACGCGAGTGACAATTTTGATTTTGGAGAACTTTTTTTTCAACCTTGAAAAGTGAAAACAAAGTTTCCGTTACCTTGGTAGACTCGGAAGCAAAATCAGCAGTTTCAACTTGAAGGAACGTTCCTTCCAGTAGAACATCGTTGTCCGAGAGTTGTGTGTGCCTTCGATACGATTTCTTTTTGCTAGGAACTCGTTGCTTGCAACTGAGTGACTCAAAATACTATTCGAAGAAACGAAAAAGGATCACATTTTATAAGCTTTATTGAGAACGAAGATTTGGCAAATTTCCGTCAGTGAACATTCGTTTGCGAGTTTATGGAGCACATACTCGTGTTTCTGCTTTATTATCCCCAACTTCAAAACTACCTACTTTAGATATAACTTCACTATCCAAGAATTGTGTGTGCCTTCATTCTTGGTTGCTAAGGACGTAAAACTGGGTAAAACACGAAACTTATTCAATGAAAGAACATCGATCACATTTTTGATCAGCTAAAATTTGAACGGTGATTCACATCTTTTGCGATTCACACACGTGTTTCTGCTTTATTATTCGTCCCAACTTCATGCTCTTATATTTTCAAAACGCCCAAGGCCGAAAACTTTCAATATAAAGGTACCTATTGTTTTTTTTCCATCAATTTGAAATAATATTGAGTTTTTAGAATCGAATGAGACCAACCAGAGCTCTGTAGCACCAACACTACAGAGCTCTGGTTGGTCTCATTAGATTCTAAAAACTCAATATTATTTCAAATTGATGAAAAAAAAAACAATAGGTACCTTTATATTGAAAGTTTTCGGCCTTGGGCGTTTTGAAAATTTCAGCGCTTATTTTCACCCCTTACTACAGGTGACTGACGTCAACCAGAAGCTTCGGGCACAACTAGACCCCAAATACCGAATTTCATCAAAATCGGGCCACGGTAACTGAGGAAAGTGCCGCGAACGGCAGACGGACGGAAACATTTTTATTCGATTTTTGGATTCTACGTACCTTGAAACGTAAACCAACAAAATTTGAGGGGGTGTTGAAAATTTTTTTTCTTGGTCGATTCCAAAGGTTTATTATTGAAAATAATAAACCAAAACTCAGAATTGTCCTCAGTGAAATACGATTTTGTATTTTGAGGCGACTGCATTTGCTTCATTTTCTTCGCTAAAAGAGGCCTTTATGAAGATACCTCCATTTTACTTTTTTCCCTAGGAAAGATGGTGGTTGTGAAGAAAGAAGGTGCACTCTCCTAGAATATGGGGGTGCGTTAATTGACAGTCCAGCAGCGCTGCTAATAGTTGGAAGAGGCGAAATTGGCCATCAAGAGCCCAGTAGAGGTAATCGACCGATGAGCGCCCCTCCATTAAAGGAGGGAGGGAGTTTCTTATGCTATTTTCAGAATCCAAGAGTTCCTCCGCAGGACTCTGCTTCTCCATCCCGTTTTATCCCTCTTCCAACGTTTTCCGAGCTTGTTCGCCAGTCAATTCCCTAAACTCTCCTCCGCCCGCCCCGCAATCTGCCAGGCCGCACTTTCACTTCACTCACCGTGAACAAGCGAAGGGAGTTTCGAAGGGAGAGGGCAATTAAGTGAAGTGCAGGTCCCAAGTGCCACAGATAGGTCTTGTTAAAAATTAACCCCCCCTTCGCTACAACTCGCACCGTTCCTTTACTTCTACCTTGACAGTGTGGTGAGGGGGTATCGGGATTCCGCATCCGCTGAGACTTCTCACGCCCGGGAACGCGTTACCAGCAACCCTCCTTGTTCTGAGTGCCACAGCCTCTTGAATAGGGTCCTACGTGTACCTGCGCCGCCTGTCCGACGCTGTTGTTCTTGTGTTAACGTAAACCCCACACCTTGAAATACTGCCGATTCGTTAGCTGGAATTCCTCCATCGACGACAAAACCACGTTTTAGCCAATTTTCAAGGAAAATGAAGTTATTGCGATGGCGCCAGAATTTTGGTTCATTATTTTCAATAATGAACCTTTGGAATCGACCAAGAAATTTTTTTTTTAACACCCCCTCAAAATTTGTTGGTTTACGTTTCAAGGCACGTAGAATCCAAAAATGTAATAAAAATTTGGCCGTCCAGCCGCCGTACGCGGCTAGTTCCCCATGTTTGATAATGTATAGACTGGTAGCTTGGAATACTACAAGTACCTATACTATCGCCAAAGATAACTCGAAGGACCACCTCCAGAAGGGAGGAAAGAGCAGATAGGTAGAGCAGTGATAGGTAGTTAAATTGATGAATATAGATTTGATGATGAAGATTAATGATGCTAAGATAGATAAGATGATGATGTTGCATTGATAGATGAGATTGATAGACTATGATATAAGTACCTACTCACAATGATGAAAAATAAGGTGTCAGGTAGTTTAATTGGAAACAACAATATTGATGAAGCATCAACAATACTCAGTTTATTGATATAAGTCCAATGGCTCAGAGTGTTCAGTAATTTTGGTAGGTACCTATCCCAACTGGTAAGAACCCTAAAGTGGCCACTTGAGACTAGAGAAATCAATTGTTAGGTATTAGAGAAAAGCAAATCTACTAGTCTTATCTGAGGGTTAGATGTCCTTTTCCTTGATGCAGTTGTATCCAGGGTGAGGGTAATCCAGTCCTCCAGGAGTTGGCCACCAAGGTAGAGAGCACCAGCCCAAGTCTTCAGCACTCCAAATGCAGGATATGATGGTGATCCCAGTTCAGCACTCCAAATGCAGGATACGATGGTGATCCCAGGTATAAAGGGATATCCAAGAGGATTCAGTTTGTCCAATCCTCCAAGTCTAACCTCAGATCCCAGTTGCAAGGTGGGAATTGGGTAAATAGATGTAGTTGTGCCACCAGTGATCAGTTCAGAAGATGCAGGAGAACTCACTCAACTAACTTCACAAAAAACTTTGGATGGATGGCAGACACTCAACTTGATAATTTCAAATTATAAAAAAGGTGGAAACAGGGCTGGTTTTTTAGATGCTGGCACATGGGCTCGCAGAAGGGAAGTGTTGCAAGATGGCTTCCAAGAATGGGGTATTTCGGTGGGTCGGAAATTCAGGTTTTTGACCTCAAATTTGGATTCAGCACCCTTGAAACCCTGTATACTACAACTTTAAGCCCAATGATACTATAACATGTGGTAGAAAAATTAATTAAAGAGATCACACGTTTGAAAAAGGCGGGCCGCTATAAATGCACACACACTAGGCAACGACTACGCCGCGGACTACGCCGCGCGCGTGTGTGAGTAGGTATTTTTGTAGTATCCAAGAGGTCCTCCAAGGGATTCTGTGCATGGATACTTTTTCAAAGACAGTTGGCTAGCTACGTCACGATTGGCTAGCTACGTCACACCATTCAAATCTTCAACTTTCCTTAGCTTCTCTGATATTTTAAAAACATTTTCTCGACGAACAGACCCGATTACCGTTATTCCTGAGCCTTACTCTTTTGAAAAAAAAAATAAAAACAATTGACCGAAATACCCCATTGTAGCTGGATTTCCAGTAAATTAAACTGGCAACAGGTGATATGAAAAAAGTCCCTGATAACCACCACTGTTGCACAGAAAGATACATAAATATATGTAACAATTTAATAAATAGTAATAAATAAATTATGGGGATTAATTTCCCAGAAATAACAATAAATAAATAGGGATAGCATCCATACGTCAAAGCGTATCCATACTTCCTCCATGAAAAACTATCTGGTCATGGATGTATTGCACTAACAAGCAACAACAATTCTACTAGACTTGGTGAGGTTATAGGGAGGTTGCGATTTTGAGGTTATAAACAAAACCGCATGGTCACCAAATGGAAAATTACATATTTATTCGAAATGTGCCAGTTTTGTCTGTTGGTTTGGTGAATATGTGCAGAGAAATGGTCGAGAATAAGATAAGCACAAACACCCCACTTAGCCTATGTTGTTTAATAGACTTCCTAATAAAATTCAAAATTTGGGAAATTTTAGTATTTTTAAAGCTGCCTGTAAGGGTATTCTTTTGAGCATGGCGCCGTATGACCTAGATGAATACTTCGACAAAATAACAAAATTTTAAATTATATGTCGTCGTTTAAGTTCTAACATTGCCTAAGTCGAACTCCTCAACTTTTCAGGAGATACAAAAAACCGAATTATTTTTATACCATATGCATTTTCCCCAGTTAGGAATGTTTTTTGGTATCTATGCACTTCCTTAAGTGTCTTTATATAACAAAAATTATTTAATTTCAATTAAGAAAAAATAAGCAGTCCATGTTGATTTCAGATTTTCTGACTTGGGCCATGTTGTAGAATTTAATTTTTCATGTTTTAAAAAGTGAATAATTCCTTCAAATGAATATCGAGAGCCCTGCATTTTAATAAATCAATTCATTCATACCCTCCACTAATATTTTTACATTAACGGGAGGATTGCAAAAAGAAAAAATTGTTAACGATCACAAAAATAGTTTTTTTATTAAAACATATTGTTTAGTAATGCATGCATTCCAGGGGACGTCCCATTGGATAAGCATTAGATCAGTTTAACCAGTTGGTAAGCGATAAAACTGTTTCACTCGATGTAATTTGGTTTATTACTTTAGGCAAGAAATAGTGACCCCCCCTCACCATTATCTAGGTACCAAAATATTTCTAGCGGCATGGTAGCCTCGAATCTGAAGAGCATTTTAAAATCCATGATCTACGATACCCAACATGCGAATTCGAGTTCACCCCCCCCCCCCCCCCCCACCACCACCCCAACGCCAACAATGGTGCCAGTCTGGCACCAAAGCGGAAATACGTCGTAACATTCATACGTCATAACTTTCATCTGTTAGTTTTGGTAGGCAGTCCGTCGAAGTTCACATCCGTATTCAAGGTGAAACACAAAAAAAAAACACGAAATAAGCGGTTTATAGCATCATGGCACCATGGTGGCACCACTTTTAGTTCCATGGTGGTACAGAGAATAATTCATGAAAATCCGGAGGTATAATGAGAATTTTTCCTCAATTTCAAAGCTTGGGTACAATTAGTAAGCAGTAAAGGAACCGAAATATTGAAAAATCGGATATTTTGTGAATATTATGCCCCACTCACCCCCTCCCCTTGCGAATTTTGGTACTCTGGTGAAATTATGTACAACTCGGAAGTTATTTGAGTCAAACAAAAAAAGAAACACGCAAATCGGTTGGAAATTGAGGCCTGGGCAGAGTTTACAAGATTATGCACGCAACCGCACGTTTTTTAAGCATTAACCCCCCTTTCCCCCTCTTAAAAAGCAAAATCCAAAATTCCGGCGCCGTAGTGCACAACTAGATAGTATTTCGCGTCAAACGAAAAAAGAACCACGAAAATCGTTTGAGAACTAAGGCCTGGGCAGAGCACACAAGATTATGCCCAAAAACGCACGTTTTTCGAGCATTAACCCCCCCTTTCCCCCCCTTGAAAGGCAAAATTCGAAATTCCGGCGACGTAGTGCACAACTAGATAGTTTTCCGCGACGAACAAAAAAAGAACCAGGAAAATCGGTTGAGAACTAAGGCCTGTGCAGAGTACACAAGATTTTGTTACACACACACACATACACACACACATGCACACATACACACACACACACACACAGACATACACCTATGGTTTTTTTCGAGGATTTGGATTCAGAATGGTCTAAAACGGATTACTGTGTGGTTATTTTTTTTTTCTGTTGAGTGTTGTCCAACTTTACCCCAGATCGATCGCATAAGGACGCCCACGTCTTACTGTGGGACGTCCTAAAAATGTAGGTGAGTATAAGTTTTTAGTCCTAAGAGTCAGACTTTCTTTGCATTTTAAAAATACGGCACTAAAAAAAATAAGAATACAGCCTCTGAGAAACCATTAAATAGGAATACATTTTCTTGATCAGTCTTATGACTTCTTTTATCGTTAAAAATAAGGCACTAAATAGTAAAAACAGTCATTGATGAACCAATAAAATGTTGCAACCAAAATAAAAAAAGAATAAAATGTTGTTATAAAATTTCACTTGGCTTCTAAAGTTTCTTAATTTATAGGTAAGTTCGTTTTTTGTTTTCATTTTGAGCAGTTTCCTGTTGAGCCTTCTTCTTCTTGGCTTTCCGAATACTTTCGTCTTCATGGGGGAGGTAGGAATAATGCTGACGGCAGTCTTCCGGTAAAAACTTTTTGAGATCTTGAAGGTCGTACAAGTACGATTGCTGAGTACAAGTACGATTGCTGAGGGAAAAAGTCAAGCTGAAGAAGGATAAGTTTATCCTTCTTCAGCTTGATTTTTTCCCTCAGCAACTTGGGGAATGCCTCCATGCTATGAATGCTGCGTTGTTTTGGCCTTCTTGGAAGAGGTTTCTATTCTTCACCATCACCATGGTTCAGTTTAAACATGATTTTCCCAGCTGGATCATAGAGACGGCTTCTAATGTCAATGACTTGAGGATCGTTTGGCTTCTTCCCTGGACGGATTGATGGATAAATCATGGTTTCTTCATCACTATAGTTGTGAAAAAAATCGAATGACAGCATCCTTGCCCTGTAGGGTGATGGATTTTGTCGTGCGTTTTGAGAGATGGTCGCGAGTTGGCTAGGGAGGTGTACATCACGATTACCTATGGACGATTCAATTTTTGCATGCACGCTGTCACACTCCATTTGAGTGTGACCCTTTTCTAAGTAGTTTCGAATGATAGATACATCCTCAATCATTGCCAGATGCAATAAGGCGTTGGACACAACTGAATTCCTATTCTGGTATGGACATCCATCAGAAAAAGTCACCACCGGTTTCTTTCATGACATTCGGAATAATTCCTGGATGTATTCCACAAGGCATGAGGCAAAAGTGGAGGCAGTGAGGTTTCCATCTGTCTCAGTAAACCAATAACACATGGCGTCGTTGTTTGCTAAATTGTATACGGTAAAATTGTGGACAGCCAATTTCATTTTATAATAGCAAACACTTGCTTGAATGCGAGGGACTAATTTTACTGCTTGGACGTCAATACAAAGGGTGAAGCATTCTCCCAGAAGCGATCTTGCCTTGTCTGCTTCCTTCCGTGATCTTGCAAGATTTTTCATCAGTTTATGGTGGTCCATTGCTTCTTGACTGAGATTTTTTACAGCAAATAACGAGCATTTGTCACACATGTCCTTCCTCGGTTGAAAGAAGCCGATGTTTTTCGATTTCATCATCTTATCAAAAGTGAACCTACTTAATGTTCGAGAAAAGAGATCAGTCTGGCAATGTTGTTTGTAGAGATCATAAAGCTGGGACACGCTTTTTAGATCAGTTTGGAGGTATTCTTTGCTGGAACTTTGTCTGCAGTAGTGAGAGAGAAGCTTTGGAAGTTTTTCAAAAAACTTATCGAGCAACTTCATCATCTCTAGCTTGGTCCACCTTTTCGAGGGGGTTCTCTGCTTGGCAACTCATGATTGAGTTCTGTTTGATGGCTGTTCGATGGTTCCTCAGAGCTGGGGGGTTGATTATTTTGGGTTCCAATAGTAGAATAATCGGCTAACCACCTTTTGGCAGTCGACCACTTCAAACCGAACGTGTTCAAAAACATTGGCCTGCAAACGGGAAGCTGTTTGTCTCCAACTTTGAGGTGGTAAATAAAAGTTTTTCCCCGTCTAGAGCCTTCAACCTTCCGTTCTTTTGGAAGAGCCACCTTCACCAGAGAATTGATGAACATTCGTTTTTCTCCCCACTTCCAATATTCCAGAAGTCAGTGAAGAGTCGCTGTCTCTGTCCATCTTCAATCTCTCTACATGATCTACTCTGGTACTTGATGCATGTTCCATTCTGACAGGCTGGTCCCATCTGTTTGGCATCCCTCATGGTATCTTGTAAAATTTTTGTATTGGAGGTTTTATCAGCCCGCCTGAATCCCAAGGACGTGTGTCCATTAAGGCGTTTTTCTTTGGTCTCATTTTTAGTCCATTTTTCTGGCTGAGGGCGCAATTGCCCTTTTCCTCTTCGAACCTTCTGTTTCAGTTTCACCCACGCTCTCTGGAACATTCAGAATATTGCAAGGGCCTCCAAAAATATTAGGACACTCATTCTCCTCATCGCATTGGGTATCGCAGCTAGGGCTAACGTCAGCAATAATTATTGGTAAATCACAAATGTTGTAGTCCATCAGGTTTGGGACTCCAATTTCCATCACATTAGGATTGAGATCGGCGGAGGATAAGTGACCATCATTCATGAAGCTACATGATTCTGAAACGTTTTCTGATGCAACAGCAACACTACCATCGTTACACTGGATTCAATTGGGAATGGCAGTATCAACGAATTCAACCACTACTTTCTTGCCATCTGGAGGCGTAAATTTTTGTGGATTACGCGCTAGTGCCACGCTATGACATATCCATAGTATCCATCCAAGTAACCATTGTAGTAGTAGTACTCATCCAAAGTAACCATTGATGAATCATATTCTTCATCTTCCGAACTATTTTCTGCAGTGGAAGGGTCGTAATCTGGATCATCCTCCATTTTTCGGTTTGAGGATGTAATCTAAAAAAGAAGAAAAATTCGTTCCCGTATTCATTAATAGTTTACCAGTGGGTAGATGACTGTACCTATCACCAGGTACAGACTGTAATGTACAAGTTCAGCAATTATTTAGTTAACCAGAAGCCCACCTAACAAAGTTGAAAAAAAAAAACAATGATTTTTATCTTCTTAGTAACCAAAATATACGGTTTACAGGGTATTCACAACAAGGCGTAAGTCGTGAAAACTGAGAGCAACAAGGCCTAAGTCTACACTTAATTTTCATCACTGATCTCCCATTAAAAAACACATGATATTAAAACATAATATGTCTTATTACCTTTTAGCTTATTTTGCAGTCAGTATCGTTTACTGAGATGTTTGGGATGATTTTAGATGACCATATTATACACCTATTATACACCATATTATACACTTGAGTCCAGCAGCTGGCGACCCCTGTGGCCCCCAAAATCGATTCTCTCCATTTTTTGATATGTTGTAGCAGGTTGGCCAACGGTCAAGAATATATATAGAATCCCAGAATAATTATTCGTCTCGCGTATTATCAGATCCTCCAGGTCGTTCGTGAATAACAGCTTGAAATGGTCGATGGGCCTCTGGCCTTCTGGCATGACGAGAAGGGCCTGCCTGCCAGTGAACGGTATTTGTTTTGGGTAATTGGGCGGAGGCTGAGACGTCCAAGTTATATGTTCGCAGAGACGTTGAGGAGCAGGTTGGGGGGAGGGAACTACAGGAGAGAATTCATCGGGTCGAGAGGACAGCACTGGTTAGGAAGCAGCCAGAGATGATTGGACGGGCACAGAAGAAGAAGATGCGTTACGTTGAAGGACTGGTGTTGGTGAGCGGACTGCCCCCTCAGGGGTTGGAAGTTGAGCAATTGGGGGTTGTAAGGCTAGCACAGGTGAGGAGGATGGCTCATTGAGGATTATGAAATCATTGATAGCAGCTATGTCTACGTCAAATACAACGGTACCATCTTGTTGTCCGTGATTCCAAGAAGTTGCCGTTTGCTGCAGTGTATCTGAGACTGGCTGTTGTTCGATGCTTGAAGTTGGTTGTAGTGGCGCAGTTGGTTGTTTGCTGCTTGAGGTAGGTGTAGGAGGGTTGACTTGGACTTGGGGTGTTTCATCTTCGTCCGGTACGCCTGAGTCGCCAGATGATGATGACGAATCTGATTCAAGCTCATCATCAAGGTCAGAGTCCAACCCAAATACGAGGTGATGTAATGCATCATTTGAAACGTCATCTATCAGCACTTTCTGGCCACTGCTCATTCGTTTCATCACATCTGCAACTGGATTAGAAAGAACGAGTCGCGTGACATTGGGAAGTAAAAACGAAAATATTACCTAAAAATTAAATAGGACCTATCTTGCAACCAAGAGAGGGTTCGAAATGTTGAAAAAAAAGTGCACATACTTTTCTCATTGCGAGAGAATTTGGTCTCTTTTTGGAAGCTCGGCCGTTCTGGGAGACGTTGGGTCGCTTTCGATTTGGGACGTCAACGACTTCGGGATCATCTGGATCGGCTGTGGATGATGATAATATTCGTAACTAACTAAATTGAGTATAGGCTCCTCTTGAAGTCGATGCAAATCATGATAATACTACTTGGAAAATTGTTAGACAATAGGGGATCACAGTAAGTAGGTAGGTGGTAGTGCTAAACCTCCCTAAAACATGATACTTCGGGAGGTTTATCAACCAGTAACAAACTGTAAGTCCGCCAGACAGAATATTTTCTTATTTTATTGATAATAGCAACAATAAAACAAAAAAATACTTACAATCCATAATTTTGCGTTGTCAAAATGTCAAACTGGAGTCACAACCGAAATGAGCGAATATAACCTTGCACATTACTTCGAACCTCTAGCTAACCTGTGTCCCGCATAGAAGACCTCTCCAAGAACGGAGAAAAACACACACTGTTTGGGTTGAACTTCAGCCCGTGGGGGTCGAACAAAGACGATGGTATTTTGGAAAAAGGGCCGGACTCAAGTGAGGCCAGTGGCCACCAGCTACCCCCTACGGATTCGGCGGTGGCGTTGAATGGGTTAAACGACGATGGCCTACTTGAAATTCATGACGTGCAGGGACGGCTACTGATAGGAGCATAGGCGCATGTGCACCCCCAGCCTCGTAGTGTTCTCGTAGGGAGCGAACGGTTTGTCCTACAGAGCTCCGCGTGTTCTCTAAAAATTGAAGAAATTCAATACTATCTTAGATTGATGGAAAAACAATACCTTTGTATCGAAATTTTTTGAGGTAGGGCGTTTTCAAAACTTCAACCCCAAGAAGTGACCTACATCAACCAAAAGCTTCGGGTCACAAATAGACTCCAATTGTAGACTAGGCGGTATTCGTTGCTTTCACTTTTCAAGGTTAAAAAAAATGTTCTCCAAAATCAAAATTTCCACTCGCGTTTCAAGTTTCAGACCTACCTGAACAATTTTGGTTCCGTGTCTGTCTGTATGTCATGAAATCCTCACCACGGCCATAACTTCAACATTTCCCATCTGACTTCGATGAAATTTTCAGGGATACTCCTGATTGAGTGTGCAGATTTCCAACGACATTGAGAGATTGTGCGGATTGACGTGTAGATTGAATGTTATTATGATGGTAGGTACTTACAGATCGATGTGTTGAGATTAACTATTACGCGTCGGATCATTTATACAAGGTGGATACGAGGAAGCTATGTGCCACACCCACTTGGCAGATTAAGATTTTTATAGGGAATCATCTACACGCCAACCCGCACAAGCCCTGAAAATTTCATGAAAATCGGACAGTAGCTTCCTATACAGGGTGTTTCACGAAAAGGTTACTTCATTTCCGCAGAATACAGCGTGAAAAATACTGATCAACGCAATTCTTCATGATTTTTCGTGAGGATCTCAGGAAAAATACTTTTGTGCGAAAAAATTGCGCGCAATCGTGCGCAATTGACACTAACTTCATTTTTTCAAATGGAATCACCCCTTTTGGTTTATTATTTTCAATAATGAACCCTTGGAATCGACCAAGAAAAAAAAAATTTTAACACCCCCTCAAAATTTGATGGTTTACGTTTCAAGGTACGTAGAATCCAAAAATCGAATAAAAATTTGGCCGTCCGTCCGCCGTACGCCGTACGTCGTACGCCGTACGCGGCACTTTTGCCACTTAGCATTGACCGATTTTGATGAAATTTGGTATGTAGGCTCCATTTGGGGTCTAGTTGTGCCCCGAAGCTTTTGGTTGATGTAGGTCACTCCTAAGGGTTCCAAAATCAATTTTGAAATTTTGAAAACGCCCTAACTCAAAAAATTTCGATATAAAGGTATTGTTTTTCCTTCAATTTAAGATTCTATGGAATTTTTAGAATTTTTTGAGATCACGCGGAGCTCTGTAGGACAAACCGTTCGCTCCCTACGAAAATTTAAGGGTTTATATTGAAATATATATATAAATCAAAAAATCAAAACACGAGTGTGAATCGCAAAGAGGCCTAATCTCCGTTCAAATTAGAGCTGACCGAAATGCAATCAATAGTTGGTAATTTTGATTTTTTTTTGATTTTTTTTTTTTGATTTTTTTTTTGATTTTTTTGTTCGATTTTTTTATTTTTTCTTCTCTTTATATTGGATGGTTGGTGGCTTTGCAGACGTGTGATCTATATAAAAATAATAAACCATTGTGTAATAATTTGCAGCGTTTTTTATTACAGATTCGGATTCTACGTCAAATTTCATGAAAAATTCATACCCGAATCGATTTGTTCTATTGCGCGCAACCTAGCTTTTTGAACGCTCAAAGTTGCGCAACTCCACAATTGCGCAAAAATTAGGTTTGGGAGAACCCTTAGTGTGACACATGTTTTTTCATCATTTTTTGACGCTGAATCGCAGGGTGTCATTCGTTTCGAGGAAGACCTAGATTTCAAGAGGAAAAATTAACATTTCTTTCACAAAAACATCAGTTTTGTGGTCGAAATCATGTTTATTTTTTATTTTCTCACCTCCTTTTGAACCACGGGCTTGGGGCCATCCACGGTGGAGCTAAAAATAAAAAATGGCAGCACAATCATGCTTAAACTGAATAAAATTGCCTAAAAACTCATAACGATTCAATAAGAGCGGTTTTTTCACTAATAACAACCGAATTTTTGGCCGCCATTTAGAAACATTCCGGTCAAATTGAAAAACGGATTTTGCGCAAAAGGATTTTTCCTGAGAACCTCGCAAAAAATCATGAAGAATTGCGTTGGTCGTAATTTTTTGCGCTGTATTTTGCGAAAATGAAGGTGGGCGTAACCTTTTCGTGAAGCACCCTGTATGTCCGTTACAAGGATTTGCAAGCACACACAGACAGACACGAGTCCCAAAAGTTTTTACGAAGGTCTGAAACGTAAATTGTGAGGTAAATAGTTATTTCAGGAAAACGTTCCATTTGCCCTTCGTGAAAATAATTTTTCTGCTACCTCGGTAGACTCAGATGCAATACAGGCAAACGACGACGATTCCTCGGTGTCGATCTCGCCCCACATCTCTCTGAAATTTTCCTCATTTTTTATAAATCCAAACGAATCAAGCACTTTTTCTGATTTGAATTCCAAAAGTACAATTTTAATAAAAATTTAAATGTATAAATCAGAAATAATTTCCGTGTATTTTCGCTCATCCAACAGCTGTCCGGGATCAGTCTCATCAGAGACCAGGAAAACTCTGAAGCAACTTTATCGCGGACGAAAGGACAAGAAAAGAAAGCGGAGAAGAAAAAGTCGAGAAACTTTTCTAATATTCATCATCAACAAACTCGGGGCGTTTGAAATCCAACGGTCTATATAAACAGGTTAAATATTTAGATGGAGTGCTTTCTGAGATTTCGAGGGTGTTGAGCGAATTGTAACGTCAGAACGGGAGATATTCACGGATTGAAATCCAATGTCCGATAATTCACTGTAGGCGACCCGAACTGGTTAACCGATGTTCATCGGGATTGCTTCGTTGTTATCTGGAGCTCTCTTCGTTGTTAACAAGACTTTCCTGGACAACGTCGATTGAATATGTTATATGTAACGGTTGAAGCATAATTATATCAGTTGTTTTTACAGGAATTTGTATGTGGAAGCTAGTTAAGTAAAGAAGATAAGTGACAAAGGCAAATTGTATTCAAAATAATACATACACAAACGAAAGTTCTAGCAAGAATAGCATTTTGTATAGAAGATTTGTTCATTGTCTTCTTCTTCATTTATTCGTTCTTCGTTGTCTTCTTGTTCTTCATTTCTTCTTTCTTCGTTGTCTTCTTGTTCTTCATTTCTTCTTTCTTCGTTGTCTTCTTGTTCTTCATTTCTACTTTCTTCGTTGTCTTCTTGTTCTTTGTTTCTTCGTTCACCGTTGACTTCTTGTTTTTCATTATGTATTATGAATTATGAAATATGATTATTGTTTTTCATTATTGGTATGTGGTGAGGGGAGGATTAAAGCGGCCGATCCTCGATATGATTCATTAATTCTTTCTTATGTCAAGCTAGCTTTCGCCTTCAGTGGCATCGTCAGGACACTGTTAGGACAACGAGTTTGGTTTAGGATACTAGGTATTCACTTATGGGTAGACTAAGACTTTCAGGTGCATGGCTGAATAGAGTAGTTCTAGTGCATCAGGTATTAGTACAATATTTAGAAATACTAAGTTTAGCATTATTATGAGGTGGTAAGTACTTACATATAAGGTAATTTATGTGGCATATAGTTGTAGTACCAGTAGTTATAGTCCTTTGCGGTGAACAGATTGCAATGGTAATTTCTTCATTTTTTGCATTATACTTCATAGCATATTACTGCCCTCCTTAGTAAGAACGTCCTATGTCCATTTTTGCACTTTTTGAGATGAGGACACCGTGTTGTAGCTCTCGATCAGGCGCACCTTTTGAGCTAAGCTAGAACGCCCTATATCCACAGAAAAGGCTTCAATAATCGATTTGTCCTATGTCCATTTATCAAGTTTCACATACCCATCCTTGGCTAAAACGTCCTAATTAAGTCCTACTAGGCTTAAACGTCCTATGGAGAGGAAAATCAGGGACATAAGACGTTCTAGCTTAGTACACAGTATTAGAAAAGTTGATCTACACACAACTCTCAAGGCCTAAACTTTTCCTCGGTTATTAAAAAAAAATTAAAAAAAAGTGTTTTCGTCGGTGGTGGACTCAACAATATTTGACCTGTAACTTGAAGACTGTGCAACTTGTGATACGTACACTCTCTATTTGCAATATTGTAACTTCAAGTTCCTAATTTACAACTTTCATTTTCAATTGGTACAGTTAGTACTGCTTAGTAACTTGAACTAACTTGAGTAACTTTAACTTTAACCAATAAGTTGTGGTAGTAAATGTACCTTTGTCTTTAAATTCGCTAGAGAACCAAATATTTTCTCTTCATTTTTTCATACCAACTTTTTCGGAATTATGAATGGTTTTGGATTTCTTATGCATATTATACTTATAATATTACTTGATTTGTCGTTCCAAAGATGTTACCTATACGCTATTAAAAATTTACCTGATACAAGCGACTAAAATTATTTAATCTTCAGGTTACCTTCATCTCATGTTCATCTATCCAGTTATAATTAATAGATCTAGAGCTGCAGCAGGTTACTAGTACGTACATATTTTAAATGGATAACCTCAAAATCCTTCCTACGGTAAGTAACTCGCATATCACCTTCACGTGATATCCTTGATATGGTAGATTCCTCTACCTCTCCTTGGTAGATCCTTCAAAGAAATTGATTGTCGCCAAAAACCTTGAGTTTGAACTAAATTTTTTGAAATAATACTCGAAACTCAATGGACATAAGAAATTTTAAGCTAGCATCACACTGTTACAAGCTGTCCTATGTCCATGGGTACTAGGCTAAAACGTTCTATGTCCAAATGTTTACTATAAATGACCTAATACAGGCCAGGCAACGAGTTTTCAAGATTTGTTAATACACTGGCAAAACAGGGGAATAGATTTGAGAGGTGATGGTCAAAAAACGAAATCTCAAGCTTCAATGGCTTGGGTGGCGCAGAAGCCGAAACTAAAACGCGATTTTCTCGAAACTTGAAAAATGGACATAGGACGTTTTTGCTTAGGAGGGCAGATTAAATATCAGATATATTATACCGAAATATTAAAAAATCGGATATTTTGTGAATATTATCCCCCACTCGTCCCTTCCCCATTCTAATTTTGATACTCTGGTGAAATAGTGTGCAATTTGGAAGATTTTTGAGTCGAACAAAAAAAACGCAAATCGATAGGCAATTGAGGCCTGGGCAGAGTTTACAAGATTATGCCCGCAAACGCACGTTTTTTAATCATTATCCCCCCCCCCCTTAAAAGGCAAAATTCAAAATTCCGGCGACACCGATGCACAACCAGATAGATTTCCGGGTCGAATAAAAAAGAACCACGAAAATCGGTTGGAAATCGAGGTCTGGGCAGACGACACAAGATTTTGTCACACGCAATACACACACACAGACATGCACCTATGATTTTTTTCGCGGATTTGGATTCAGAATGGTCTAAAACGCATTACTGTGCGGTTATTTTTTTCTTCTGTTGAGTGTTATCCTCCTTCACCCCAGATCGATCGCATAAGGACGCCCAAGTCTTACTGTGGGACGTCCTAAAAATGCACTCCTGTAAAATAATGAAATTATACTTAAACGGTTTTTCGCGGAAGCCAGTGAATTATGTGAATTATATGTTTTTATATATTAAATATTCTATTCTATTCTATTCTATTCATAGTAGATGATAACATCAATATCAGAGTACATTGCACTACCCTCATAGGGTGCCGTCTACACGTCAACTCATACAATCCCTGGAAATTCCATCGAAATCGGACAATAATTTCGTATAGTTTGCCCTTTACAAGGATTCCACGGCAGACAGACCCGAAACTAAATTGAACTAAATTTGTTCAAAAATTTCAATTTCGATGAACTTCTTTTTCGCCCTAGGAAAGTTATAACTATAATTCTCCCTTGCTCAATTCCAAAGGTTACGACCTAATTTGTGTCTGAAAATTCACTCATTAATTCATACTTCATTAATGGAGCTTCTTTATTTCACCGTGAGAATTTTTTCCTCGTTTCTTCCCCCCAAAACAACGATGACGGGTTTTCCATGCTTAATTTAACGAAATGGAAAAAGACAGACGATGAAAAGGTTGAGTTTGAGAGAGAATCGCCATTCGGGTTTTTACCGTTTGACTGTAGCGTTATAACTTATGAATTCCAAATTGTCAACTACTCATTAGTGAGGTATTCGTTTCATGAAGAACTGAGGAATTTTATTACCATCGAATTTGAGAAATTGTATGAGGTGTTTTACTTGAAGTGAAATGAAATTACCGAATCTGGGACGCTTATTATAAAGAGTTAAAAATTGTTTCCCTTATTGGTGAGTGACTTTGACTTGTACGAAGTTCAGTTAGAGTGATGTGCCGGGACGGTGGAACCGAGTATCAACGGTTCCGTGCATCGACAAAAACTTAGCCCTTGATTCGTTGCCATGTGACAACAACCAACAAACTAAAATACCCCAATAAAGTTCAGATTGATTTTGTGTCTCAAACCTATTTCTTATTCTATTTCTCATTTCTACATAATATTGTAATTAAATGTAGGGAGACTCCTACAAGTTCCCTTCCCGGTACAGCACCACGGACTGATAAGACATCGTATCGTGGATCGGCTCAAGACTGGGAAGTGATCTCCTGGACTGGTTATTCTTTTCTTAAAATGTTTAGTCACTAATATTTAACGATTGTCTCTTTTGGTTTATTATTTTCAATAATGAACCTTTGGAATCGACCAAGAAAAAAAAATTTTAACACCCCCTCAAAATTTGATGGTTTACGTTTCAAGGTACGTAGAATCCAAAAATCGAATAAAAATTTGGCCGTCCGTCCGCCGTATGCGCACTTTCCCCACTTAGCATTGACCGATTTTGATGAAATTTGGTATGTAGGCTCCACTTGGGGTCTAGTTGTGCCCAGGAGATTTTGGTTGATGTAGGTCAGTTCTAAGGGTTCAAAAATGAATTTTGAAATTTTGAAAACGCCCTGACTCGAAAAATTTTGATATAAAGGTATTGTTTTTCCTTCAATTTAAGATTCTATAGAATTTTTAGAATTTTTTGAGACCACGCAGAGCTCTGTAGGACAAACCTTTCGCTCGCTACGAGAATTTAAGTGTTTTACGTACGATATGTCAGAAACACGAGTGTGAATCGCTAAAGAGGCCTAATCTCCGTTCAAATTTTAGCTGACCGAAATACGATCGATGTTTTTCTTCAAGTTGGATGGTTGGTGGCTTTGCAGACGAGTGATCGATAGAAAAATAATAAACCATTGTGTAATAATTTGCAGCGTTTTTTAACATAATACGGGATATCTTTCCTTTGTTAATGCAAGTTGAGATCATACACAGTTGTAGCACGTTTGATAAACAGAACTGGTAATGGAACTATACTGATAAGTTGGAACGGTTACATCTTCGTCACTGTAACCGTTCCAAGGAATCAGAATTTCAATTTAAATAAACACAAATAGTCCGTCATCAACTCAGTCGGGAGTTACAGGAGAAGTTATGTGAGTACGGAAACCACGTTTTTCAACAACTTTGACAAATGTTTGACACTTTTAACAAAGTAAAATGAAATCAGTTTGAAACGGGTCCACCACGAAGGCTGGTAGAACACATTTTAAAAACGCTGCAAATTATTACACAATGGTTTATTTTTTATTTATTTTTCTATATAGATCACTCGTCTGCAGAGCCACCAACCATCCGCTTTACCAGCTTTAATTTGAACGGAGATAAAGCCTCTTTTGCGATTCACACGTGTGTTTCTGATTTATCGTACGTTCAAACTTTAAATTCTCGTAGGGAGCGAACGGTTTGTCGTACAGAGCTCCACGTGGTCTCAAAAAATTCTAAAAATTCTATAGAATCTAAAATTGAAGGAAAAACAATACCTTTATATCAAAATTTTTTTAGTTAGGGCGTTTTCAAAATTTCAAAATTGATTTTGGAACCCTTAGAAGTGACCTACATCAAACAAAATCTTCGGGGCACAACTAGACCCCAAATTGAGCCTACATACAAAATTTAATCAAAATCGGTCAATGCTAAGTGGCAAAAGTGCCGCGTACGGCATACGGCGGACAGACGGCCAAATTTTTATTCGATTTTTGGATTCTACGTACCTTGAAACGTAAACCATCAAATTTTGAGGGGGTGTTAAAAATTTTTTTTTTTTACTTGGTCGATTCCAAAGGTTCATTATTGAAAATAATAAACCAAATGAATCTGGCAGATTGGTGAAGCCTACAGTGAGCCTACGGTTTGAAGTCGGTCAAAAATAGGGAGTTGGGGATGCTTAGGTTAGGAAGTTTGGTTTTTGGTTGCTAAGGACGCAAAACTGCGAGTACAGCTCAAAAGTAAGAACAAGCTGAAATTTGAACGGAGATTAGGCCTCTTTTGCGATTCTCACTCGTGTTGTAATAAAACCAACCCTTAAGGGGATCTCAGTCGGTCGCCATACGTTCCTCGTTCCGGGTCAGTAATTCTCTAAATTGAAGGGGCTCAAACTATGAGAGTTGAACATAAATTTGAAATGTTCAAGGATTTTCGAAATTCATTGGTGCATGGACGTAGGGAATTGAAAAACTAAAAGATTGCCGCTGGAATCATCAAAATCGAACTATAATTGCCAGAGAAAAATAGGAATAATCAAACTGAATAAACGGGTTTTCCCATATTTCCCAATGAATTTCGAAAATTCCTGAAAATTTCAAATTTAGGTACAACTTTTAAAGTATGAGCCCCTCCAATGTAGGGAAATACTGACCCGGAACGAAGAACGAACGACGCCGACTGAGACTCCTCAAAGTTCTCATGGGGAGCAAACGGTTTGTACTACAGAGCTCTGGGTGGTCTCATTCGATTCAAAAAATTCAATACTATTCTGAATGGATGGAGAATTGATTTAAAGTTTTTAGCTAGGGAGTTTTGAAAATGTCAGCCCTTATTTTTCAACTCTTAGAAGTGACCTACATCAACGAAAAGCTTCGAGGCCCAACTAGGCCCCAAATGGAGCCCACAAACCAAATTTCATCAAAATCGGTCAATTTTGTACAAATGTGTAATCAATTTTTGGATTCAGCGGATCTTGAAACGTAAACCATCAAATTTTGTTAAAAACGCTGCAAATCATTACAAAAAGGTTCATTTTTTTTCTATATAGATCACTCGTCTGCAAAGAGCACGGCTTTGCCATTGTCACCATTTATCAACCGTAGATACCACCTACCTACCACATATCTCATTCTCATTCAAGTTTATTTGGAAGGAATAAATGCTTCACTCTCAGTTCGAAGAAACAAGGAGTTGAGGTTGCTCTAATTATTAGGAAGTTTGATTACTGCTTGCTAAGGACGCAAAACTTCGCATTTTGGTCAGCTAACATTTGAACGGGGATTAGACCTCTCTCGCGATTCACACTCGTGTTTCTGATTTATCGTAAGTCCGACCCTCAAGTTCTCGTAGGGAGCGAACGATTTGTCGTACAGAACTCCGCGTGGTCTCAAAAAATTATAAAAATTCAATCTTATCTTAAACTGGTGAAAAAACAATACATTTATTTCAAGAGTTTTCGAGCTGGGGCACATTTGATAATTTCAACCCTTAATTTTCACCCTTAGAAGTGACTGACATCAACCAAAAGCTTCGGGGCACAACTAGACGCATAATGGAACCCACATACCAAATTTCATCGAAATCGGTCAATGGTAGGCGGACGGACGGAAAATTTTCTATTCAATTTTTGGATTCTACGTACCTTGAAACGTAGTAAGCTAATAAATGTTGTGGGGGGGGGGGGGGGGCTAAAAAAAATTTCTTGGTCGATTCCAAAGGTTCATTATTGAAAATAATAAACCAAAATTGTTTTTCCTGGCTCGATTCCGTAGATTTTATCGGAAATAATAAACCGGAATGAGTAGGAAGGACGGCGGAAATCGGGTGTTTATGCGGCACTGTTCCCTCGAGGCGTCTCTAGCGTTGTTTCTATTATCATTCAGCTCCCAGCGCGCTAATGACAGTTAGAGCCCAAGCGAATGCGGTAGGTTAATTAGCCAAGGAGCGTACGCAGGATTTTACCCGGGTGAAAATTCTCCGCTCGGCTCATGTTCCAAGTATTTCAAACGCTCGTAACGTGTTTATCATTAAGTCCGCATTGGACGGCGTCAACCGTTTGGTGGTACAAAATTCAATCCCCGTCACAATTGCCAAACTTCCTCAAATTATCGTGGGAATATTAGTACGACGAGGATAGTTCAATTGTTTCTCAAGTATCGATCGTTAAAAATGTGAGGGTTGAACGAGGAATTCGTCATAAATACAAGCGAGTGCGAGTCTAGGTAGCAAGTATTGGAGACTATTACAGTTTAGAGATCATTAAAATTAGAGAATATTGAAGTAAGTTAGCATATTGTAATGACTCATACTCTTAGCTATGTTAGTTCTCCAATAAAGGATACAAGGGAAACCCTGAGTGACTCATCATGCCAGGCAGGTAGGGTGAGGTACGGGGAACAAACACGTCACTTGACGTCACCTTCCTCCACTCTCCCCTTATCTTGTTTAAACAATATAAAAGGAGGACTCAGGGCTTCCCCTTCATGCATTCGTCTTCGAAAACTCGACTTGATTATTTCTTGCTCTACCTCGCCTTCTCTGAAGACCACAGTTCCTCGGAGGTCTCGGTAGGCGATAAGCTCATCGCGCTTGCCTCCGCTCCCATTTCACATAGAAGTTGTCTGCCCCCAACTAGGCCTAGGTAAATGTGCTGCCTCCCTCCGGTCGGCGAGCAATCGCGCCGAGGTACGTAGCTGAGCTGAAGTCTTTAAGCACTCCTACATGCGGCCGGCGGTAAAACGCGCCGGGCAGAAAGTGCTGTCCCCTCCTTTGTCTTTGTTGAGTAGGGACCAATAAAAACCGACAAGCCGACGTAAAGTCATTCGCCTTCACACGCCGACACGCCATCATAACATATATGTTAAAGAAAATGCGCCCTTTTTCTCCAATCACATATTGTTAAGTAATTTACTTATTACTGTAATGTATAGTAGATATCAATTTATTTACCGATATGGAGCGAATTTGCAAAGATCCGACCCTAAAACACGGGCCAAGCCTAACGTAAGGTAGGAAATCTGAGCAAATCCCATCCCTTCATGCATTTGTATTTTTGTACAAAATGGCGCCAAATAAATATATATCAATCTGTCTATCTATCTATCTATCAATGCTCGTAATGGCAGATCGCTGCTATCCAATTTTGAGGGGGGGGGAGGTTGAAATTGTTTTTCTTGCTCGATTCCAATGGTTCATTATTGAAAATAATTAACAAAAATAACTAATTAATTATACTAGAGCTTAATGTAAAAACAAATATTTTATAATTCTATTTCATATGTAAAGACTATGTGGCTATATGAGTTAAATAAAATCCACTGTCAATATTTTTAAAAAACTAGCCTAACGTTATTGACCAGTGAAAAAGTTTTCACTTTATTTGCAGATTGGTGAAAACCGTTATGTATTAATTTGCTGCGTTTTATGGTATTTCCCTAACAAATGTTTTGGTTCAATCTCAGATGTTGAGTCGATTATTGCTTTCGTTTTTCCTTCACTATTTGGGCAATGAGATCCAGGTTTTTCCACATTTGTACTCCGTTTCTGGCCTTGAGCCAACTCCTCAGTCTACCATCCTCCTACCATACGGATCCCTGGTGAGTCCGACTGGAACGATCACGAAAGTTGATGATTAGTGGCAGTTATTGTGGGAGGGTGGGACCGCTAATCTCGGAAGTTATCATAGTTAAGGGATGGAGGGCTCTACGGGAATTAGAACGGATGAAAGAAACTGGTGCAGGAGATAACCTCGAGTCACCTCATGTGGATAACAGATTCGTCACAATTGAGGCGGAAACCTCCTGATAGACCGACACCCCTTTGGCGTCCCCTCGGGAAATGGAAGCAACTAAATACCCCGCGTCCTTCATTTTTACCTCCCATTTGCTGGGAAAAGTATTGCGATCGACCTCAGGCGAGGACGTCTCTCTGAATGTCACCTGGCCGGAGGACTGACCGGGACGACGGCACAGCAGTGATCTCATCCTCCGAAAGTGGTCGGGAAAAAGTTCGAATTCAGCTGAGTGAGCCGTGAAGCTGCAGGAAAACACCGATTTTGATGAAATTTGATATGTGGGCTCCATTTGGGGTCTAGTTGTGCCCCAAAGCTGATGTAGGTCACTTCTTAGGGTTGGAAAATAAGGGTTGAAATTTTGAAAACGCCCTAACTCAAAAAATTTTGACATAAAGGTATTGTTTCTATCAATTTAAGATATTATCCGAGATGGGCGAATTCTTATTCATAAATACGATTATGAATACTAATCATATCTGCGATTTTATGAATATGAATACGAATACAATTGTATTCACACTTTGAATACGATTTTCCTCCGTATTCGTATTTTTACCCGTACCTAAATTTGTCAAAATAATCCATCAAAATTCGAAACGCTGACTAATTCGTATAGGATTTTTCACGCAGAATCGAATGAGACCAACCCCAGGTCGCTACGGCCAACCGTATAGAAACTACGATTTAATTTCTATTGAATGTTTTGTAATCATGATTTTTGCTGAAAGTTTTTTTACTACAACTTTCACCGAACGTTCTTGACGCTAAAAAATAATTCTAAGACCTTGGGTTGGTCTCATTCGATTCTGCGTGAAAAATCCTGTACGAATTAGTCAGCATTTCGAACTTTGATGGATTATTTTGACAATGTTAGGTCTTAAATATGTCCAGAGTTCGGGAGAAAATCATTTTAAAAAACGCTTCAAATTATTACACTCGTCTGCAAAGCCACCAACCATCCAACATGAAGAAAAACATCGATCGCATTTCGGTCAGCTAAAATTTGAACGGAGATTAGGCCTCTTTTGCGATTCACACTCGTGTTTCTGATTTATCGTACGTCCAACCCTTAAATTCTCGTAAAGAGCGAACGGTTTGTCCTACAGGGCTCCGCGTGGTCTCATCAAATTCTGAAAATTCTATAGAATCTTAAATTGAAGGAAAAACAATACCTTTATATCAAAATTGTTTGAGTTAGGGCGTTTTCAAAATTTCAAAATTCATTTTTGAACCCTTAGAAGTGACCTACATCAACCAAAATCTTCGGGGCACAACTAGAACTCAAATGGAGCCTACATTCCAAATTTCATCAAGATCGGTCAGTGCTAAGTGGGGAAAGTGCCGCGGACGGCGGACGGACGGCCAAATTTTTATTCGATTTTTGGATTCTACGTACCTTGAAACGAAAACCATCAAATTTTGAGGGGGTGTTAAAAAAAATTTCTTGGTTGATTTCAAAGGTTCATTATTGAAAATAATAAACCAAAATCATAAAATCGTATTCAAAGTGTGAATACGATTTTATTCGTATTTGTATTTATATTCATACCTTCATTCGTAATCAAAATTATAAAACCGCAGATATGATTTGTATCCATAATCGTATTTACGAATAAGAATTCGCCCATCTCTGGATAGTATTGAATTGAGACCACCCGGAGCTCTGTAGGACAAACCGTTCGCTCCCTACGAGAATTTAAAGGTTGGACGTACGATAAATCAGAAACACAAGTGTGAATCGCAAAAGAGGCCTAATCTCCGTTCAAATTATAGCTGACCGAAATGCGATCGATGTTTTTCTTCACGTTGGTTGGTGGTAACAATGGCAGAGCCGTGTTCTTTGCAGACGAGTGATCTATATAGAAAAATAATAAACCTTTATGTAATAATTTGCTTCGTTTTTATTCGATTTTTGGATTCTACGTACCTTGAAACGTAAACCAACAAATTTTGAGGGGGAGTGTTACATCCGTGTCATCCATGACACTAAAAATCTGACGACGAAGAGGAAGAAGAAAGAAGGTTATACAAGAAACCCAACCTGACTTCACACACTCCTTCGCATTCTCTCGAGCTCCATTCAAGTTTCAAAATACTTACTTACATTTCAATTATTAATTTGTTTCATACCAGTATATGTTTTATTTTCGAA
Organism: Apolygus lucorum; assembly: GCA_009739505.2. NCBI lineage: Eukaryota > Metazoa > Arthropoda > Insecta > Hemiptera > Miridae > Apolygus > Apolygus lucorum. The sequence continues at coordinate 11,538,595 of CM019167.2, forward strand.
TCTATTATTTTTCGTGAATACGTGCGTTATACATTTACATCCCAGCAGTGGCGCAGTCGGTAGGACTCGAACCTAGCAATTATCATCGAATTAGCAAGCACTAAAGAAGAGGCAAGAAAACGGCTTCGAGACCCTCTAAAAATTCTACATTACAAGAGGAATTAGCAAGCACTAAAGAAGAGGCAAGAAATTACCTACGTACTTGTGGTAGTTCACGACGGGACACTTCTGCGACTTCGAACAGATCGGCGTTTTGTTCAAACAGGTTTCCAGCGTTCGATCCTACGGGACCAGTGTTCAACAAGGAAATCGATTTGTTCTGACAGGTTCGCGAGTTCACGTGGTAACTGAAATTCACCAGTTTCATGTCCCTCACGCACGACGATGTTGAGCGACTCATCAAGTCGAACAAAGAGATGAACGACTCTATGACCGCACTGATTACACAACTTGTGGGGAAAACTACGCACAAGGTAAAATTCGATAAGTATGACGAGTCCGAGAACATCGAAGACTTTCTTTCTCGTTTGTCTACCTTCTACAAATTCGAATCTAAAGATGACAACGACAAGGTAGGAATTCCTGCTAGACTTTTCCTTGGGCGTGACCTCAGGACTACTTTGGATTTGCTTCGGCCAAATTTGAAAGAAAAACCACTAAAAACAGGATGGACATACAAACCAGAGCATTCAACGAAGGCGACAGTGTTGCAATTCGAAATTACAACAACCCATCAATGAAGTGGAAGACAGGAAATGTAATTGCACGCGATCTACATTACACCATTCTGGTAGATGGACATAATATGTCCATACCATATTACATACATACACCATATCCGTCCATACACCATACATATTATATAATACACCATATTATACCATACCACATTATGGTGAGAAGGCATGTGGATCAGATGAGAGCCATCCCGACTTCCCACGAACACCAACCATCAACTGCCCAGCAAAGTTTGGTTCCAGTAACCCCGAGGAAGATATATCAGGAAGCCAAGAACTTTCAACAACAAACTACTCCAACAACAGCAGCAAACAACGACAACACATCCAAAGAAGAAACAATGGATGTCCCTGCAATCCTACCCCCACCACTTGCACAGAGCAGTCCTGAACGCCGCTATCCACAGCGTGACAGAAAGGCGCCCTCACGGCTCAACCTATGATGGCTCCTAGTTTCCTCAGGGGGGAAGAGGGTGTTGAATAATTTTTTTCTTGGTCGATTCCAAAGGTTCATTATTGAAAATAATAAACCATTGTGTAATAATTTGCAGCGTTTTTTTTTTTTTCAGGAAATAGTCCTGGTACCTGTTTCTTGATTGCTGGTGTAAGTAGTTGAGAATCGATAGCTGAAGTATTGCTGATTGGTTCTGGAGTAATCCCCCCCCCCCCGCACACACACACACACAAACACACAGGGACAGGTCCTGCGCTCATGAGTGGATCTGGATAAATGATGTTTGATTAATTATGACGGTATTGGCGGTATCTAAGGTGGTTTTACTGATGATTGGATGCCTGAATGAGGGGAGAGATGATGAGGGGGTCTACTTTCAATATATCGCGAGGAATCCTGAGCTGTCAGAAGGCCGAGCATCATCTGGGCATGAAGGCTATGGGCTGCGGCCAATTCATCACTGGGGGGTCCTTGGCTACCTCCTGCACGTAAATTAATATTAATGACTGGAGGTCTGGTCGGACTGAAAGGGTGTCCGCGGCGGGGAGGTTCCATCAGGCTGACACGTGTACTTCCACCGGACATTTAATAGCCCCCCCTCTTTCACACCCTCGTTCTCTGCTCATCCTTCGTCTATTCAAGTTCCCCGTCGTCTAACCTCGGCTTCACTGGCGTTGTTGCGGTCGAATCCTCTGCCAAGCGGGTGTGACACATAGCTTCCTCGCACCCGATTGTATTGATGATCCGATGCATAGTAGTTAATCTGTAAGTACCTTCCACTACCCTCGTAGGGGACCATCTACACGTCAACCCGCACAATCTCTGAAAATGTCATCAAAATCCGACAATCACTTCATATAGTTCTGCACGTTACAACTCAGATAGACAAACGCGGGACCAAAATTGTTCGACCTAGAAAACAAATTGTTTACCCCCCCCCCCCCTTCAAAATCTGCTGGTTTGGGTTTCAAGGTACGTAGAATCTTTTTTTCTTTCAATTTTATTAGTCGTAACAACATTCTGCAGTGACAATGGTCAATAGAAAACATATATTTATCATCAAGGTAAAATTAATGGAGTGTGAGAGAAAAACCTCCCGCGTGCCGGCCGGGCGCCACCCGACCGTCCCGGGCCCCACCCACCATGGCGGCGACCCAGGACCAACAGCCGAGAAGGGAAAGAGGTGAGACACCCACCCCCCTCCAAACCGGACACCTTTTTTTTTTAAATATATATAATAGATACATTCTTGGGCAGTGCCCTATGTAGTATGTAAATTACAGCTTATAGCACATTATTAAATGTGATTCACGTGGAGTTCTCAATTTTAACATCTGGCATTTAGCTGTTAACAGACAAATTGCGTTTTTTTTGTGATGTGCGTGGTTGTAGGGGGGGGGGGGAGATGCTGAGTCACTTAGAACACCACGTAGAAGAGATAGTGGGTTTAGAACGGTGTTGTTGTGGGAGGGGCTTTCATCGTGGAACACGATGTGGACGAGGAACAGGACTACTCATAATGGGAGGGTGAAGGAGGAGGGGGTGGAGGAGGTGGTGGAGGAGGTAATGAAAGGTGCGTCGAGCAGGTGCTCCGAAGGAGGTTTATGTTGCAGTTGAGACGTCCTAAAGTGAGATGAGTGAGGGGTTTTCTCCTCGACGACCTCGTCGTCCCGTCGCGTCCGATCTCATCGTCGACGTCCCTCCCTTTCAACTTCCTCATCGGCCGCCGCGTACTCCTTCCTGTACCAACGTAATTGATCCCTAAAGTTGAGGACGGCGGAGGAAGACGATAAGGTTGTAAGCCCCCCCCCCCCCACTGCACCTATCGACCCGAATCGTAATCGCGAGGTTCTTATCTTGAAATGACCCGCGGCCTGCTGGTGAGGTGAGCGGGAGGGGAGCCCCTCCTCCCTCCTCCTCGCAAACTCCCTAAACTTCACGAGGAGGAGGGAGGAGGAGCGGATTGTGCTGCGAATTCCGACGTTGGCCACTTGACTAGTCCGCTACTGTGAGGGAGAAAAAGGGTTTAGCCGAGTTAAAAACAAAGTTTCTGTTTTCCTGTTTCTTTTCCGCGATAAAAGACGAGTCGTCCTGCTCGTCCATTGAAGGCCAGAAAGCTGCTGTCTCCATCAACAACTGAAATCTTCTCCAAGAAGCGATTTCACCATTGAGAGAAGCAATCATCCCCCCTAAACAGCGCTCTCCACCAGGAGCTGAAATCTTCATCAAGAACTGCTCACTCCATGAAGAGCTGAAATCTTCTCCAAGAAGCGATTTTTTCATTGGGAAGCAATCATCCCCCCTAAACAGCGCTCTCCACCAAGAACTGAAATCTTCCTCAAGAACTGCTCACTCCATTAAGAAGCGCAATCTTCTCCAAGGACTGAATTCTCCTAGAATTGTTCTTTCATCAAGAACTGCTCCCCCACCAAGGAGCACAACCTTCACCAAGAACTTAAATCTTGTCCAATAACTGCATTCTTAGCCAAGAACTACTGTCTTCAAGAGCTGTAATCTTTCTCAAGAACTGCTAACTCCACCAAGAGCTGAAATCTTCTCCAAGAAGTGTTCACCCATGAAGAGCTGCTCTCTCCACCAATAGCAGCAGTATTTCCCAAACACAACGCCACGAACTGAAATCTTTTCCTAGAAGTGAATTCTTCATTGAGAGGTGCAATCTTCCTCAAGAACAGCTCTCTTCACCAAGAACTGAAATCTTCATCAAGAAGTGCATTCTTAGCCAAGAACTACTGTCTTCAAGAGCTGTAATCTTTCTCAAGAACTGCTAACTCCACCAAGAGCTGAAATCTTCTCCAAGAAGTGTTCACCCATGAAGAGCTGCTCTCTCCACCAATAGCAGCAGTATTTCCCAAACACAACGCCACGAACTGAAATCTTTTCCTAGAAGTGAATTCTTCATTGAGAGGTGCAATCTTCCTCCAGAACAGCTCTCTTCACCAAGAACTGAAATCTTCATCAAGAAGTGCATTCTTAGCCAAGAACTACTGTCTTCAAGAGCTGTAATCTTTCTCAAGAACTGCTCTCTCCACCAAGAGCTGAAATCTTCTCCAAGAAGTGTTCACCCATCAAGAGCTGCTCTCTCCACCAATAGCAGCAGTATTTCCCAAACACAACGCCACGAACTGAAATCTTTTCCTAGAAGTGAATTCTTCATTGAGAGGTGCAATCTTCCTCAAGAACAGCTCTCTTCACCAAGAACTGAAATCTTCATCAAGAAGTGCATTCTTAGCCAAGAACTACTGTCTTCAAGAGCTGTAATCTTTCTCAAGAACTGCTAACTCCACCAAGAGCTGAAATCTTCTCCAAGAAGTGTTCACCCATCAAGAGCTGCTCTCTCCACCAATAGCAGCAGTATTTCCCAAACACAACGCCACGAACTGAAATCTTTTCCTAGAAGTGAATTCTTCATTGAGAGGTGCAATCTTCCTCAAGAACAGCTCTCTTCACCAAGAACTGAAATCTTCATCAAGAAGTGCATTCTTAGCCAAGAACTACTGTCTTCAAGAGCTGTAATCTTTCTCAAGAACTGCTAACTCCACCAAGAGCTGAAATCTTCTCCAAGAAGTGTTCACCCATGAAGAGCTGCTCTCTCCACCAATAGCAGCAGTATTTCCCAAACACAACGCCACGAACTGAAATCTTTTCCTAGAAGTGAATTCTTCATTGAGAGGTGCAATCTTCCTCCAGAACAGCTCTCTTCACCAAGAACTGAAATCTTCATCAAGAAGTGCATTCTTAGCCAAGAACTACTGTCTTCAAGAGCTGTAATCTTTCTCAAGAACTGCTAACTCCACCAAGAGCTGAAATCTTCTCCAAGAAGTGTTCACCCATCAAGAGCTGCTCTCTCCACCAATAGCAGCAGTATTTCTCAAATACAACGCCACGAACTGAAATCTTTTCCTAGAAGAGATTTTTCCATTGAGAGAAGCAATCTTCCCACAACGCGTAAGCAAGCTCGCACAAATTCACTCCTATTCATTCCAGATAATCGCTCGAAAGTGAAAACTTCACAAACTAAACCATCCTATAAGCACTAATGTAGCTAAGAGCGAAATTAAATTGATTAATTTACAACGAAATCAATGGAAAATTCCACTAAAAACTAGGTTCACATTTTTTACCTTAAATCTGTGGCTGAATTTAATAACAATTTTACAAAAATGTTATTAATAAATTATTCAGAAACAACCGGAAACATTAGATAAACCATGTGTTGAGGTCTATGCGTAGAACATAGGCACATAATTATATTATTATCACAAATGTAGAAGAGTAGATATTTATTTCTTGATTTTATTTACAGAACATGTTTAGCCGAGTGATCGAGGCAGGATATTTAAGGAAAGATTTTTATTTACTTTTATAAAGTTTAATTTTACGGGAAGAGAGAGCCCTAAGGCTCTATGTAACCCTGATTAGGTAAATAAAAACTTCGATCAATCAATCAATCTGACGATTTGATATTGCTTCCGAGTCTACCAAGGTAGCGGAAACTCTGTTTTCATTTTTCAAGGATGAAAAAAAAAAGTTTTCCAAAATCAAAATTTTCACTCGCGCTTTGCGTTTTAGACCTTTCTGAACAATTTCGGTTCCGTGTCTGTCTGTCTGTGTGTCTGTCTGTCTGTCATGAAATAACATAACTGTACGTTATTGTCCGATTTCTATGAAATTTTCAGAGATTGTGTGGGTTGGTGTGTGGACGGTATCCTATGAAAATCATCATCCCCGGACCGATAGAAGCGACTGCGCATGCGCAAACGTGAATTCCTTGTAACGGCCATAACTTCTACATTTTCCATCCGATTTCAATGAAATTTTCAGGGATGTTACAGATTAGTATTTAGATGGTCCCCTATGAAAATCACCACCTTCGGAATGATAGTAGCCACTGCGCATGCGCAAACGTTTTTTAATTGCTTCCGAGTCTACGAAGGTCCAGATTGTCCAGATTATCGTGTAGATGGTCCCCTATGAGGGTAGTGAAAGGTACTTAGAGATTGGTGTTTTGAGATTAACTACTATGCATCGGATCATCTGTATAATCGGGTTGTGGATACGAGGAAGCTATGTGTCACACCCACTTGGCCCGTATTGCGAAAGGGCGAGGGAAAATAGAGTCCAAAAACATTATTTTTCCTTCTAAATTTGGAAAAATAACGATGAAATCGACGAAAGAACCTCCCCACGTGATTCAGCGTCACAAATAATGAAAAAAAAAAGTGTCACACTTGGGGGTTTAAAAAAAATTCACTTTTGCGCACCCTGGTCACTTTGCGCGCGAAAAGTACCAATGAAAAAAATCGATTCGGGGATGAATTTCTCATGAAATTTGACGTAGAATCTGAATCTCCATTAAAAAAAGGGGGTTCCCATTTGAAAAAACAAAGTTAGTGCCAATTGCGCACAATTGCGCGCAACTTTTTTGCGCAAAAGTATTTTTCCTGAATTCATTACAAAAAAATATGAAAAATGGCGTTGGGCCTAATTACGTAATAAAATCGTAATTAAATACGAAAATGCCGGAGGGTGGACCATAACTTCTGGGACAACCTGTATTTGTTGCACTGACGTTTGTATTACCTTCTGGTTTCTACAATCACAAACAATTATTATTATTATTTTTACATCCTACAAGGAAACAGTCCTCTGGAATTTCCAGTCGAAGGACACCATCATAATGTGATGGGAGTTGCCCATCACTGGCTGTACATAAGGAAGGACCCTAAAAGTTGTGGATTAGGTTGTGTTTGGACTGAGAACTGTGATGTTGGATTATTACGTAGTTCATATCAACAATATACCCCCTCTTTCGATATGCATTAGATTGCTTATACCCACCTTTGCATGTACCCCCCTCCTCCCCCCCACCAACTACCTTCTCTACTTGAGACCTTAAACGGCAGAAGTTGCGCGGAGTACATCTTCCCTCCAACTCACCTCCGAACACCCTCTCGGGTATTTCGAGGAAGATAAAGAAAGATGGATGTTCGGGAGAGAGCGAAAATAATCCCCGCTCTTTCCCGGGTATATTTTAAAAGTCAAATATTACTGTCAACGTGTCAACCATATTTCAGGGGTGGAGGGCTCAGAGTTGGTGCCTAAGAGGGTCCTTGGGAGGCGTGTGAGGATGAGAGTGGGAGTAGGTAGGCTCTTGGGTATTTTAATGCATTCCGAATGGGGTGAACCAAAAATGAAATCTCATTCCTAGTGAACTAAGGTTGGTTAGAAATGAAGAGTTTTCTTTCAAATGGGCTTATATCCATATTTTATACACTTTTGGTTTTTTTCACGGATTCTGAATCTTTGGGATAAGGCCTATCACCTCACGAGTTCAATTCCTTACAAAACGGTTTGTATCCCGTTAAAAACTTGCTAAAAATCGGATTTTCACACAAAACGGCTTATAAGCATCCCGTTGTTTTCAATAAACACTTTATTTATATTTGGTTTTGAATTCTAGATATCTTGAAACGTGAACCATCAAATTTTGAGGGGCGTTATAATATTTTTTCTTGCTCGATTCCGAAGGTTCAATATTGAAAATAATGGGTAAACAAATAAAAGAAAATGAAAATGAGACTTTTCTACGCACAATCAAAAACTCACTTTTTCCATCGATTTTCAACAAATGGGTTTATATCCAAATAAGAAATGGCCGTGTCTCCCCCCAAAAGCATGATAAAATTTCGAAATTTGGTCTTACAATCAAAAGCTCCATGAACAAACTATTTGGAAAATTTGGGAACCTTACACAGCTTCCTTGGCCATGAAATTAGTTTACTCAATTTCCCACAAAACATTCGAAGTGGATATAAGCCCGTTTGAAAAAAAAAACTCCTCAATTGCTCCGTCGTTGTAGAGTACAGTATCAATTGAAACTAAGTAATTTATGAGGCGAGACCCGCCACAGATGAAGGCCCGGCCAGGCGTTTTACTCACCTGTGACTGTGGATGCCCATTGGGCCCCCTCATGAGCTCACAAGTTCCACTACTTGAAAATATTTTGTAATACAGTTTCATCAGTTGGCTGAAATGATGGCTTCTTTGTTGCTTCCGAGTCTTCCAAGGTAGCAGAAGCTTTGTTTTCACTTTTCAAGGTTGAAAAAAAAGTTCTCCAAAATAAAAATTTCCACTCCTTTTTTACGTTTTGAACCTTAGTGAACAATTTTGGTAGTCTGTCCTCCTCCTCCTGTTTGGTGTCTGTCTGTTCCTCGTAACGGGCAAAACAATACGAAGTTATTGTTCAATTTCAATGGAATTTTCAGGGAAAGTGCGGATTGGTGTGTAGATGGTCCCCTATGAAAATCATCATCTCCGGATCAATGCTTGTAACAGCAATAACCTATACATGGGGGAGGTGAGGTATTCAACCCATTTTTTTTTCCTTGCTCGATTCCAAAATTGTCGTTTTCAATGTTCGCAGTCAGAGTTAATTTCCTTCAAAAATTTGGTATTTGCCATGGAAATTGTTTTTGTGCTTCCAAAAATCATGTTCTACCTAATAGTTTAGTGTTTATTCGATGGTTAAATTCATATTTCACATCTTGGGTCGTGTAAAAGAACATTAGAGAGGCGCCAGAAAAGCAGGCGATTCCACTTGGAGTCTCGAACGTCGAGGGCTAAGAGGATTCCGATGGGCAGAATCAGAATTGATAGCATTTGACAACTACCGCACCATCAATCTTGATAGAAACCATTTCGCAGTTCTGTTATTCCATTTTTTTCTCGCACGTCAAGAGCAGAAAAGCACTTTGGTAATTAAAAATGGTGAAGGGAGAAAAAATGGAGGGCGGTAAACGTCAATAAGAGGGATCTCCCAGGGGAATAATCGGAGCACGTCTTCTCGTAATCTACCTAGTACTCAACAGTTCGAAAAATCTTGTCGCGAATGTGTGGTGTTCCGTCGAAATGGATGGATGAGAAACAAGAAGAAGAAAACATGATCATTTCTTCTTTCAACCGAGAAAGTAAAAGATAGGAAGAAGAGTATCGGAGTCAACTCGAAATAGAAACCGATTTTTCTTACTTCTTTCGCCCAAAATTATATATTATTGCCGAAACATATTTTGGTTTTTTGTTTTCAGTAATAGACCTGTGGGATCAAACAAGATTTTTTTTTTTTTTTCAACCCACCTCTCAAAGTTTCGTTGGTTTACGTTTCGAGGAACGTAGAATCCGATATTCGAATAAAATTCTTTAATATTAAAATTTATTATTTAACATTTAACACATTTAACGTTTATTATTTATTATTTAACATTTATCATTTAACATTTAATGTTAGCGGCACTTTCCTTAGTTCCCATGCACCAGGGGCGGCTACTGATAGGAGCATAGGCGCATGTGCACCCCCAGCCAATTAGAAAAAAAAATTTCAAAGTTCGTTCCTCTTCGTTTGAAGAGTAAGTTGGCTAGTGACAGAAGACTCGATCGTAAGTACTGTGCTAGTTGAATCTACGCGCGAAAACTGTGGCGGGGAGCCCCCTCTTTTCTGACCAATCACACCCGTTTGGAGCATCACCTTGCCTCTGCACCATTTCTGGGGAAAGTGACGTCATCTTGACATCTTTCGAGGGAGGCAGGCACGTGAGATTGACCAATCAGAGAGCAGGACATTTTGTCGGCTTGAGCTGAATTAGTTCGTTGCTCCCCCGTCAGAGAGCTCTGCAATCCGGATTTCCTTATAGAGAAATAAGTAAACAAACAAACCTGATGGGAATTCCGTTTTACGTTTTCGGTTGACTACCGTTTCGGTACACACCGTTTTGTTCAAAGTATTGTGATTATTTAGGAGTGTTGTAGGTACGATGAGTAGTTTACATTAAAGTAAAGTAAACTATTTGCGTTTGTCGATTGTGGAAAAGTGCGAAATTCGAGAAAGTGGCCGCCCTTTCCCGTCTCTCCTTGGACACCAGCAGACGTTGAAATTTAATAACCGTGCAGATTCGTACTGTAAGTTTTAATGTCGACTATTATAAGAAGGTAGATTGGCTTTGTGGGTGTGAAGTGACTAACAGATAATTTTGCTTTGCTTGAATACTTTTTGCTTTGATTGTATCAAAGTTCCGTGGTGTTTTCGAGCTAGCCGTGCGTGGGCATGATGAGAGGGAAGATTCTTCGAATCTCGGAGTTTTCAAGGGGCTCATTAATTTTTCTTCCGAATTGGACGATGTTTTAAATCGTCACGGGCAAATATACACTTCAGCTATAGCAATTAGATGGATGAATTTCTTGGGTTTCGACCTTTGATGATTAAGTATTTCAGAATTTCTGTTAACCACTAGAGAACATGTTTCGTGTCTATTTACTACGTATTTAGTACCGTTTGCAATTTTAAGATGAAAAAGTTACCAAGATTTATCCCATTTGCATATCGTTGAAATTTCTATTTGGTAGAGAAAATCACCTGTTCTGTCCCTTCTCCATAGCCTCTCCTTATCTCTGTGCACCCCCTGAGTTTCAGGGCATGGCATGGCATGGCATGGCATGCACCGATTTTGATGAAATTTTCAAGAGTGCCCTAGCTCGAAAACTATCGAAATGAAGGTATTGTTTTTCACGAGTGTGAATCGCAAAAGAGGTCTAATCTCCGTTTAAATTTTAGCTGACCGAAATGCGATCGTTGTTCGTTTCTTCGAGTTGTACTCAGTTTTGCGTCCGCCTTAGAGAGTTCAATTCAAACAGGTCTCCGCATTGGGATAATTCCATACTTGGCCACGTTTAGCTCCAATTTTGGTTTATTATTTTCAATAATAAACCTTTGGAATCGATCAAGAAAAAAAATTCAACCCCCCTCCCCCCACCACCCCAAAAAAAAAATTTGTTGGTTTACGTTTCAAGGTACGTAGAATCCAAAACGCTGCAAATTATTACACAACGGTTTATTATTTTTATATAGATCACTCGTCTACAAAATCACCAACCATCAATATGAAGAAAAAAAAGAAAAAAAAAATCAAAAAAAATTAAAAAAAAAAAAAAAAATCAAAATTACCAACCATCGATTGCATTTTGGTCAGCTAAAATTTGAACGGAGATTAAGCCTCTTTTGCGACTCACACTCGTGTTTTGATTTATATATATATATATTTCAATATAAACCCTTAAATTTTCGTAGGGAGCGAACGGTTTGTCCTACAGAGCTCCGCGTGGTCTCAAAAAATTCTAAAAATTCCATAAAATCTTAAATTGAAGGAAAAACAATACCTTTATATCGAAATTTTTCGAGTTAGGGCGTTTTCAAAATTTCAAAATTGATTTTGGAACCCTTAGGAGTGACCTACATCAACCAAAAGCTTCGGGGCACAACTAGACCCCAAATGGAGCCTACATACCAAATTTCATCAAAATCGGTCAATGCTAAGTGGCGCCGTACGCCGTACGGCGGACGGACGGCCAAATTTTTATTCGATTTTTGGATTCTACGTACCTTGAAACGTAAACCATCAAATTTTGAGGGGGTGTTAAAATTTTTTTTTTCTTGGTCGATTCCAAAGGTTCATCATTGAAAATAATAAACCAAAATCGAATAAAAATTCGGCTGTCCGTCCACCGTGCGCGGTACGCGGCACTTAGCATTACCGATTTAGATGAAATTTGGTATGTAGGCTCCATTTGGGGTCTAGTTGTGCCCCGAAGATTTTGGTTGATGTAGGTCACTTCGAAGGGTTAAAAAATGAAGTGTGAAAATTTGAAAACGCCCTAGCTCAAAAAATTTTGATATAAAGGTATTGTTTTTCCATCAATTTAAGATAGTATAGAATTTTTAGCATTTTTTGAGACCACGCGGAGCCCTGTAGGACAAACCGTTCGCTCCCTACGAGAATTTAAGTGTTGGACTTACGATAAATCAGAAACACGAGTGTGAATCGCAAAAGAGGCCTAATCTCCGTTCAAATTATAGCTGACCAAAATGCGATCGCTGTAGGTATGTGGTAGGTAGGTAGTATCTATGGTTGGTAGGAGGTGTTCTTTGCAGACTAGTGATCTATATAGAAAAATAATAAACCTTTGTATAATAATTTGCAGCGTTTTGATCTGTCCTGCAGGACGATATTGAACTCTTCCAAGTCGATCCATCAGAATCTGACCTTATTGATGGGGGGGGGGGGGGGGCATACGTCAGCCGAGTAACAAGAGTTGGCCATCCAACACACCACCACTACTTCCATAAGTACATACGCACATATATATACTACACACATCAAACACATACCGCGTCCCGACGCGAGTGAAAACGCCTGAGAATGACTGATGAGGTTGAAAACATGGAAAGTTGATTTATTCCATTCCGAGACGTCAAGTTTGTTGGTTGAGCTAATGGCGGTGAAAAGGCAAAGCGAATCTCGGAGTCGGTTTTTCTCTTCCAATCTCTGATCCGCAAGTCATCTGTGAATCACAACGGAAAAATATTGTTCTCAACGTTAATTCAGTACCTGATGTTTTGGAGTTTTCAATAAGATTCAAAGCCAACCTCTAAATATATCGCGCGTGTCGTGGAATACTGTAATATCCATATCATTGTCATTTTGAGAGTGAAAAATATTGTTGAGTAATGCATGCATTCCAGAGGACGTCCCATTGGATAAGCTTTAGGTCAATTCAAACCTGTTAGTGTACAAAACAGAGCAATCAAAATCGATTTTCAATAACTTTTTATAGAAGAATCAAATATTCAATTTTATACTACCAAACAAATAAAGAAAAAGATAAAAAATATTTTTAAAAAACCAAACACAAAACAATTTTTATTACGTGTGGCAAGGATGTAAACAGAGAACTAGTTGGTAGTAGCCACACGTATTAAAAATTGTTTTGTTTTAGGGTTTTTTAAAATATTTTTTATATTTTTCTTTATTTGTTTGGTAGTTTGAAATTAAATATTTGATTCTTCCATCACAACTTATTGAAAATCGAATGTTATTGCTCTGTTTTGTACAGCGGATTGGTTGCTACAAGTATCAAGTTAATAATTTGTTAAGTTTTATCTTTAAGAGCCGTTGTTATTTCAAGAATCGTTCATGTCAAGAATAGTATAAAAAGTTTGACAGGTTGCTTCCATTTGGATGGAATGAAGCAGATTTATAAGTTTATTAGAACTGAATGACAGGGATAGAGGCACTACAGTGGGACAACCCAATATTAAATATTTACAACTATCCAATATTAAATTTTAATACAAAGCCTGATAATGCTAGCAAGCTAGACTAGCGAAACCGTTGCTAAAATAAACCTATAAACAAAGTGCAGCCTTTTTCTTTCCAAAGAAGAGGACCCAGAGTCATTTCGACCAACACAGAAATTAATATTTTAGTTTTTCAATTCCCTAAGCTGACGGACTAATGAATTTCGAAAATCCTCGAAAACGTATATTTAGGTACAACTTATAAAGTTTGAGCGCCGATAATTAATGGAAATTCTAACCCGGAACGTACGGTGACCGACTGAGACGCCCTTGAAGGACCCAAAAGAATGAGAAAAAAGGCCGCCAAGTGGGTGTGGCACATAGCTTCCTCGTATCCACAACCCGATTTTATAGATGATCCGGTGCATAGTAGTTGATCTCAAAGCACCAATCTCCAAGTGCATAGGGGACCATCTACACGTCAACCCGCACAATCTTTGAATATTGTTGGAAAACGTAGAAGTTATGACTGTTTCAAGGAATTCACGTTTGCGCATACCCACAAAATAATTTCAATTTGGGGGCCATGATTTTCCTAGGGGACCATCTTCACCTCAACTTGCATGATTCCTGAAAATTTCATAGAAATCAGATGGGAATTGTAGAAGTTATTACTGTGGCAAGGATTTCATGACAGACAGACAGACACGGAACCAAAATTGTTCAGACAAGTCCGAAACGTAAACATATTGTTTAGTAATGCATGTTCTCCAGGGGCCGTCCCACTGGATAAGCTTAGGTCAATTAATACCAGTTGGTAAGTGAAAAAACTTGTTCACTCGATGTAATTTATTAAGAATTTTAGGCAAGAAATAGTGACCACCACCCCTCTCCATTATCCACCACAACATTTCTAGCGGTATAGGAGCCTCGCATTTGAAGAGCATTTTGAAATCCATGATCTACAATACCCAACATGCGAATTCGAGTTCACCCCCTCCCACCACCACCAATGGTGCCAGTCTGGCACCAAAGCGAGAATACTTCGTAAAGTTGAACTTTCATCTATTATTTTGGTTGGCAGTCCGTCAAAGTTCATTTCCGTATTCAAGGCAAAACTCAAAAAAAAAAAAAAAAAAAAAACACGAAATATGCGGTTTATGGAGTCCTGGCAAAATGGTGGCACCACTATTAGTTCCATGGTGGTACAGAGAATAAGTCATGAAAATCCGGAGGTTTGATGAGAATTTTTTCTCAATTTCAAAGCTTGGGTACAATGAGTAAGCAACAAAGGAACCGAAATATTGGAAAATCGGATATTTTGTGAATATTATCCCCCCACTCGCCCCCTCCCTTTGCGAATTTTGATACTCTGGTAAAATAATGATTAATTTGGAAGATTTCTGAGTTGAAAAAAAAGAATCTCGCAAATTGGGTGGGAAACGAGGCCTGGGAAGAGTTTACAAGATTATGCCCGCATACGCTCGTTTTTTGAGCATCAACCCCCCCCCCCCCTTCGCCCTTTAAAACGGCAAAATTCGAAATTCAGGCGAAGTAGTCCTTAACTAGATAGTTTTCCGCGATGAACAAAAAAAGAACCACGAAAATCGGTTGAGAATTAAGGCCTGGGCAGACGACACAAGATTTTGTCACACACACACACACACACACACACACACACACACACACACACACACACACGAACAGACATAGGTACAACTATGATTTTTTCCGGATTTGGATTCAGAATGGTCTAAAACGGAAGTTTGTGGTTATTTTTTTTCTGTTGAGTGTTGTCCAACTTAACCCCGATCGATCGCATAAGGACGCCCAAGTCTTACTGTGGGACGTCCTGAAAAGTGGGTGAAAATTTTGATTTTAGAGAACTTTTTTTTTTCATCCTTGGAAAGTAAAAACAAAACCTTGGTAGACTCGGAAGCAATAAGTGGATGAAAATTGTAATTTTGAGGGTGTCGATAGGTTGAGGAAGAATCCTCAGGCCAGGTGAATTCCACCTTCTCGACGCATCAAATTTTCGAACCTCCGGCGTTTTGACCTTCATAACTCACTCAGTCTGAAGGGAAGAAGCTGAAGGGTAACGTAATGCCATTGTAGCCTACGAGCAGCAGCAACCCAGTAAATATGGCGATAGTAACGGATAAGAATTATAGTCTCTTAGGGCCTCCACAGTTTAACTGGTATTTCCATAATTAATTTGTGTATAAATTGTGGAGCACTTAGGCTAAGTGGGTGGGATCTGTAGCCGGTTAGGCCCCTTCCGCCCTCTCTGGGCTGCGGGTGATGAAGACAAGCTGAGGTGCTCGAAACCCTCTTCCTTACACCTTCTGTTTCAACGGAAAACCTCCCGCTACGCGTTTTTCTCCCTCCACCGAAGTAGTTGAACTGTTTATGTAATCAGGATATTACGTGGGCTTCACGTCGGTGGGAAATCTTCGGGGTTCTGACGAGACCAGTGGGAAATTTTTAATCTTGTCTGTGAGAGAGTGGCTGGGAAAATACGCCTCCTCGACTTCGTGTTTTTTTTTTACCGTTTTCAAGCAGAATAGGACATGTTGAGCAGATGCTACCCCATAAATCTGGAGTGCAGCTTCACACCCTTCTGAGGGGGAAACAGCTAATATCACAATTTCCGGGCTCCTGACGAATACATCTCGGATTCCGATGGCACCTTCATTACTCGACTCCTGTTTTATAGAAGTAATGTAATTGTTGGGTTCATTCTACCGATATCGCTGATACCGGGTTGTGGGTCGTGTTTAAACGAAAAACGTCTGGCACATAGCTTCCTCGTATGCATAACCCGGTTGTATGGATGATCCGATGCATTGTAACTACTCTACAAAGATCAATCTAAGTAACTTCCACTACCCTCATAGGGGACCATCTACCAACTACGCCAACCCATACAACCTCTGAAAATGTCATCAAAATCGGGTGGAAAATGTAGAAGTTGTGGTTGTAGTAAGGTTTTTACGTTTGCGCATGCACAAAATGCATTTTGCTTCCGAGTCAACGAAAATAACGAAAGCACTTTTTCCACTTTTCAAGGTTGAAAATAATTTCTCCAAAATAAAAGTTTCCACTCGTGTACTACGTTTTAGGCCTTCCTGCACAATTTTGGATCCGTGGCTGTCTGTCTGTGTGTCGGTCGTGAAATCCTTGTATCGAGCAAAGCTATGCAAAGTTATTGTTCGATTTCAATGAAATTTTCAGGGATTTTCTGTGCAAATAATCGCCCCGGAACAGATAGTAGCCACTGCGCATGCGCAAACGTGAATTTCCTTATACCAGCCATAACTTCTACGATTTCCAACCGATTTCGAAGAAGTTTTCCGGGATTGTACGTACTGGGATGTAGATGGTCCCCTAGGAAAATCATCGCTCCCGGATTGTTAGTAGCCCTTGCGCAAGCGCGAGCATAAAAACCATTTAATAGCCTTAACGCCAACATTTTCCATTCGATTTCGAAGAAATTTTCAGGGATCCTCTAACTTCTACAGGTCCCCTATGAGGGTAGTGCAAGGTACTTAGAGATTGATGTTTTTAGATTAGCTACTATGCATCAGATCATCTATACAATCTGGTTGTGGGTACGAGGAAGTCTGCCACACACGCTTGACAGACTTATTTTCAATGAACCATTGGAATCGACGAAGAAATTTTTTTTTTAACACCCCCTCAAAATTTGATGGTTTACGTTAAATCCAAAAATCGAATAAAAATTTGGCGGTCCGTCCGCCGTACGCGGCACTTTTACCTCTTAGTATTGACCGATTTTGATGAAATTTGGTATGTAGGCTCCATTTGAGGTCTAGTTGTGCCCCGAAGATTTTGGTTGATTTAGGTCACTTCTAAGGGTTCATGAAATAAATTTTGAAATTTTGAAAACGCCCTAACTCAAAAATATTTGTTTTTTCTTCAATTTAAGATTCTATAGAATTTTTTGAGACCACGCGGAGCTCTGTAGGATAAATTGTTCGCTCCCTACGAGAATTTAAGGGTTGGACGTACGATAAATCAGAAACACGAGTGTGAATCGCAAAAGAGGCCTAATCTCCGTTCAAATTTTAGTTGACCGAAATGCGATCGATGTTTTTCTTCATGTTGGATGGTTGGTGGGTTTGCAGACGAGTGATCAATATAGAAAAATAATAAACCCTTGTGTTATAATTTGCAGCATTTTTTCTTGCTTGAATCCACAACGTTTTTATTGAAGATAATAAACCAACAAGTCGGGTTGAAAAGGGAATTTGGAATAAATGTTGTAGGAAAAAAAATCGTTCCAAGACACTCTATTCCTTCTGTATACACTGTACACTCTATACACTGTATACCTTCTCCTTCGCGCACCTTCGGCGCTATTGAGGTCGGTCAAAAAGTTATTGCAAAATAGTTGTGGAATCAGTCCGTCATTACTTCTGGTGCACACTGCTTGGAACTAATCTTGGTGTCTGAACTTGTTCTGTACTGAGGGTTCAGCAGAACTTTCCCCAGAGAAGGAAATCTATATCGACAAACAGTTTCATGTACGTTAATCGGAGCGGAAAGGTTGCAAAGCTGCTATTGCGATGTGAATCGTTTTCTTTCCATCAGCTCACATAATAACCCGCTGGAAATTGGAGGCCCCCCCCCGGTTGATCACCATCATTTTCGAGGGGGGCGATTTCGGAACGGACGTTTTGCCCGCTAATGAGGGCGGGGAACAGTTACAGGGAACCGTTCGTATCAAAGGGGGTGAGAACGGAGAAATTGAAATTGCCGTTCCCCTACTTTGATGAACTGTAGTTACCGAGGCATCGACTTCCGCGAACAGGCCGGTCCGCCTCACGACAAGCCCTCATTCATCCAAGATCTCTTATCGGCCGATGTTGGGGAGAACTCGCCTCTTATAAACCAAAAGCTGGAGTTCGAAATTGTCAGTTTCCGGGCGAGGCTGACGTTTATCGAGGTAATACGGGTATCTGAACGTTAAGTGGTGGAAGTATTTTCTTTATTGAATAATCGCGTCGCTTCCGCATTTTTTATGGATGTCTAAACGCCACGAAGATGTGGTGGTAACTGCAGAGGAATTGGCCCACATTTTCTCGAAATTGGTCTATAAATACATAGTAGTTCTTTTTTGTTGAACATTATTTTCATTCAACTACTGATGAAGAACAAAAATGTTAAACCCAAGCAAAATTTGATGTTTTACGTATCAAAGTATCTAGGCAGAATTCGATTTAACCCGACGGTACGTCGCACAGCCAAGGCCAGCGAATGGCCAAGAATCAGGAAAAAATCACCTTTTGAACGGATTAGTGTACTGTCTTGGGAATGGTTTCATTCGATTCAGAATACAAAAATCCATTAGAAAATTATGTTTTCTGAAATTTTCAAATTATACTTTCAAATACAAATATGAATAATAATAATAATAATAATAATAATAATAAAAATAATCTCTAAAAAATCTCTATCATGTTTGCAGCCTCCATTTGATAGTGAAAACAATTTCTAGTCACCGAAGGTCTTCACCTCCCTAATTCTACAGGTAATAGACTTGATTAAAACCACATTACATCCTCTTTTGAGTCACTGAGCTTATCACACAATGGTTTATTATTATTCTGTATAGATCACTGTATAGGTCTCTAAAAATTCTAAAAGTTCAACACTATTTCAAATTGATGAAGAAACCACCCTTCATATCAAAATTTTATGAGCTAGGTAGCTATTTTAGCTAGCTATTTTTCAACCCTTAAAAGTCAACCAAATCATTTCCAACCCTTACATCAACCAAAAGTTTCGGGACACAACTAGACCCAAATGGAGACTATACATAAACCAAATTTCATCAAAATTCGTCCAAGTGTCATTCGGCAAGTGCCGCGGACGGACGGAAAAATTTTTATTCGATTTTCGGATTCTACGTACCTTGAAACGTAAACCAAAAAATTTTGAGGGAGGAGGGGGGGGGGAGATTTTTTTGGTCGATTCCAAAGGTTCATAATTGAAAATAACACCCGGACTGATAGTCCCATAACTTCTACATTTTCCAACAATATTCGGAGATTGTGCCGGTTGATATGTGGTGTCCCCTATGAGGGTAGTGCGAGGTACTTAGAGATTGATGTTTTGAGATTAACTACTGTGCATCGGATCATCTATACAATCGGGTTGTGGATACGAGGAAGCTATGTGCCACACCAATTATGGTTTGCTCTGATGCAATGAAAAGACGCTAAATGCAATTTTGGTGTGTTTTATATGAATTTTATCAATTATTACGCGAAGATTTAGGGTCTGAGAAACAATTTAATTGGCACATCTTGGAGAAAGATAATTATGAATTTTCTCACCGGCTTGTCTGCGCAGACTCGTGTCCCTGGGCCCAGGGTGAAGAGGTGATGTCCAGGTGTTCTTCCAAGACCTCAAAATTTGTTGTTATACTTCCCACAATACAAAATGGGCAAGAAAAAACCATAAGGGAATTTGAAATACTGATTAGATGAACTTAAGATTTAGATATCGGACCGATGCGAGCGCACAATACCAACTGATTTGTGGAGGTGAAATCCTCCAGGGCACGCTCGGATAGATCTGACTCCAAGCGCCAAAATTACAAATGAAATAAATTCTTTTTCTATGGTGGAACTGAAACACTGGAAGGGGAAGGCGCGAAATTAAACAACTAACTACACAATCCATTTGGTGTTTATTTGTCCTGGTATGGCCTGACATAAGTGCACAGTTCTGATGACATAAGTATCACTTGTGTTGGATGGATGGATGCTCTATTTTTTTAGTTGCCAAGTAAAGTTAGCATAAGGCAATAACGAGAGATGGAGTTGTTTCACGTTTCCAGACCTACAAGATGCTGGACAGTATCAATTGAAAGAGTGATCATGTCCAGTTTTATGTCGAGGTTGTTGCTCCATAGTTGACAAATAGTGAGACTTCAGGTATAGTAGCGATCAGGCTTTGTAGTATTCCGTGTAACTTGGAAGTGAGAAAATATCTTTAAAAAGTATCGATATTTTTAAGTATCGATACCTATATACATCCCTAGTCGGGTTATGGATACGAGGAAGACGTTTTCGAGTTGTACTCAGTTTTACGTCCTTAGCAACATCTAATCAAATTTGTAAAGAACCCCTACAAATTTGGGAGTCATGATTTTCATAGGGACCATCTACATGCCAATCCCTGAAAATTGCATGGGAATCGGACAAAAACTTCGTATAGTTTTGCCCGTAACAAGCATTTCATGACAGACAGTCACGGAACCAAATTGTTAAGGAAGTCTTGAAACGTGAAACACGAGTGGAAATTTTGAATAACATTTTTTTCCCAACCTTAAAAAGTGAAAAGAATGCTTCCGCTTCCTTGGTAGACTTGGTAGCAAAATGCTGTAGTGCGTCCCATCAAGAGAGTTGAGAAGTGTAATTCTGCAAACCACATAACTCAGAGCAGCTTAACTCGAAGGGATTAGAATGGAGTGGGGGATAAAGAGGAGAAAAATACCTATACAGTTTCCTCCGAGTATCTTTTCAGGGACTCGCTATGGGGGGGATCGCGTCGGTCCTTTTTTTTTCCTTTTTTTAAAGATTTGTTCCCTCTCATGTGAGATTGTACACGGTGGGGTACTGTTGAAAAAATTCCTGGGTTCTCCTCGGTTAAAAGAGGGAAGAATGTCTGGTACACAAGGACAGGAAGCAGGTGGGGTACAATGGAATCAAGCATCGCCCATTCTTCTATAACTTGAGAGGGGATTCGAGGAAGCAGTGCAAGTGACACTGGACGTCCTCTTGGGAGCACATGCGACGGAGGTATTACATCGTCTTCAAGGACCTCATAATCCGAGGATTTTCTTCGATGCTTCTTCTTTTTTCTTCTTGAGGGAGAGAACCGTTCGAGGACACGGACCCAGTTTTGTTCATATTTTTATCAAGTCCATCTGATGGTATAGTTTTGGTTTATTATTTTCAATAGTGAATCATTGGAATCGACCACGAAAACAAATTTTTTAACCCCTCAAAATTTGTTGGTTTACGTTTCAAGGTACGTAGAATCCAAAAATCGAATACAAATTTGGCCGTCTGTCCGCCGTACGCGGCACTTCCCCACTTAGCAGTGACCGATTTTGATGAAATTTGATATATGGGCTCCATTTGGGGTCTAGTTGTGTCCCGAAGCTTTTGGTTGATGTAGGTCACTTCTAATAGTTGAAAATGCTGAATTTTTCAAAGCGCACTAGCTCAAAAACTTCCAATATAAACATAGTGTTTAGTAATGCATTCCAGGGGACGTCCCATTGGATAAGCGGTAGATCAATTTAAACCAGTTGGTAAGCGATAAAACTGTTTCACTCGATGTAATTCATTTAGTATTTCAGGCAAGAAATATTAATCCCCCCCCCCCCTCATCATCATCCACCATAAAGTTTCTAGCGACATGGAAGCGTCGCACTTTAAGAGCTTTTGAAAATGCATGATCTACGATACCCAACATGCGAATTCGAGTCCCCCCCCCCCTCCACCAATGGTGACACACAGACAGACAGACAAGGAACCAAAATTGTTCAGGAAGGTCTGAAACGTAAAACGCGAGTAGAAATTTTCATTTTGGAGAACTTTTTTTTCAACCTTGAAAAGTGAAAACAGAGATTCCGCTACCTTGGTAGACTCGGAAGCAATATTGGAAGAAAAATTTTGAGACTAGTCTGCTAATAAAATTCTCTTTATTGGAGACCGGTTTCAGGTCATAACCACACCATCAGTCCAGAGACTATAATGTTCAAGGAGAAGCGTTCAGTCGTTGTTCAGCTTTTGAACGTGACGGTTCTCCTTGAACATTAAAGTTTCTGGACTGATGATGGGGTTATGACCCGAAACCGGTCTCCAAGAAAGAGAATTTTATTAGCAGAGTCTCGGAATTTTTCTCTACTTGATATACATCACCTCTGTACCATCGGCGAAAATCAAAAATCAGTAAAAAAGTTGTTTTTTCATCAATTTAAAATAGTATTGAATTTTCAGAATCGAATGAGAGCTCTGTAGGACCAACCTTTCGGTCTCTTTGAGAACTTAAGGGTTGGACGTACGATAAATCAGAAACACGATTGTGAATCGCAAAAGAGGCCTAATCTCCGTTCAAATTCAGAGCTGACCGAAATGCGATCGTTGATCGTTTCTTCAAGTTGAACTCACTTTTGCGTCCTAGCAACCAGTAATCAAATTTCCTAATGAAGGCACCCACAACTCCTTATTTTTAGAATTGAGTGTGAAGCGTTTATTTCTTCCAAATTTACTTGATTTTTTTTTTTTTTTTAATCTGGTTATAATTACATAAGGGTGTGCGCCTGGGTAGGAAAAACTGTTTATTGTTATTTTTAATCTAAGGTAGACCTCATTCTGAGAATTTCGGCACCAACCGTGACCTTCTAGCGTGTGTAAATCTTTTCCTATGAATTTTTAAAGTTTCGACCGTTTATGACGTCACAGTGGGCTGGGGGGTCTCGCCCAGGCGAGAGAGCGCGTGACGTCATAAACCGTCGAAACTTTGAAAAATCATAGAAGGGTCATTTCAAAATTTGGGGTTATTTTGTCATCGAACTTTTCCATAAATTATTGTTGAAGTTTTTATGTTTTTTCTCCCGTAAACGTCCTTTGTTTAGGCCACTGAGGCAGATCCTGAAGTGGGCGCACACTTCATCAAGTAGTTTCAAATTTATAGAATTTTGAATTTTTTTCCATAATTTCGACTTTGTAGGGAGAGATAAAACATTGTAGGGAGAGAGAAAACCAAGTGTGAGTTGAACTCATGAAACCTTTTTATTCCTTCAAAATACGAGAATCTTAGTTTAGGAGAGTCTCTTTTATTTATCGCAATCACAGTCCGAAGCTATAATCTAGGTACATCAGAATTATCAGATTCTTCAAGTCTTTCAATCAGTCCAATCTTTCGTAAAATTTGGGTTAAGGAAAAGTCAGAATTATATGACCCAGCGGTGTAAATAGTTCAGGTAACTCTTAAAAATGTAAACGGCTTTGAAAAAACTTTTGAGAACCCATAGTTTATTGAGTTTCTTAATAGTACATAGGTAACTCATTTTCTTAATAATGCATAGCTAACTCACTTTCTTAGTAATACATAGGTAACTCAGTTTCTAAGTAATACATAGGTAACTCGGTTTCTTGATAATCCTTAGGAAACTCAGTTTCTTAATAATGAAATTCTTACAAAAACACTCGATTCCAAAGGTTCATTATTGAAAATAATAAACCAATGGTGTCCAACATTCGGGAATCAGAACCCAACTAAAATAAAATGAGGTAAGGATCAAAAATCCAAAAATATCAAACTAATGTCAAACTAAAATGTCAAACTAATGGGAACTGCACTAATGGGAACTGGGAATCTGAACAAAATCTCCTGTATTTATGACTCGAATATCATTGTCATTAACCTCAAACTGTGCATGGATCCCCGGAAACGCCGTAATCCATTTTTTACTACGAGTACAATAGTACCATCGTCATTAATAGTATCGTTGCTGTAAACATAGTGATAAGGCGTAATGTTTTCCTTCCGAATCTACCAAGGTAGCGGAAGCTTTGTTTTCACTTTTCTAAGTAGAAAAAAATGTTCTCCAAAATCAAAATTTCTACTTGCGTTTTACGTTTCAGACCTTCCTGAAGAAATTTGGTTCCGTGTCTGTCTGTCTGTCATGAAATCCTTGCCACAGCCATGACTTCTACATTTCTCATCCGATTTTGATGAAATTTTCAGGGATTGTACGGGTTGCCTTGTAGATGGTCCCCTATGAAAATCATCACCCCCGGATTAATTAATAGTTATTAATAGAATTCTTTTTTTTTTTTTTTTGGACTCGCTCTTCAAGCTGGCCAAAATGAACATTCCTGAAGTGAGTGTTTCGGGCACAGGCGGTTTAGCTGAAGCTGGAAGTCCAGTAGAGGTAGAAGGAACAGCACACGTAGACGGTTCATCCAAGGTTGACTAGAACTTCTGCACATAAAATGTTGTTGTAATTACTGATGTAACCTATGGATAACTACTAATACCAAGAATATAGAGGTCAAATATAGAAGTATAGAGGTCATATAGAGGTCGAATATAGAGGTCAAATTTAACCATTATCTTGGTGAACCATGAGCAAAACTTCTCTCCCTGCAATTCCATATCTCTTCCTACAAACCAGCCTCTTCCCAGAAGTTGTAGGGAGAGAGATTTGTGAGGTTATCACTCTCTACTGGCCTCACCATTATTGATTCTGAACGTTAGAAAAAATGCATAACTCTATGGCATTCATAATTGTAATTTGAGATTAATTAAACTTAGTTGAACACTTACCCTGATGAGTGAGGTGGTTGTAGGGATGGAGAAAGTATTAACCTACTCTCAAAGCTTCAACACTTCACAACATAACCCACACAACTGGGAGCTTGGAAATTCAACAAACTTCAGTAGCATCGGAAGCCATCTTGCAGCAGTGTTCACTTTTGTTTTTCATGACACAAAATAATCGTTTTCCAGGAGTGAGCGGGCATTTCAAAAAAATTGTAGGGAGAGAGAATAAAACCTTGTGACAGCATCAAAACATAGCAAAAACCCTTCCAATTCATGGAATTTTCGTTCGTTTCTAATTTATTCCTGAAGAGGAGAGTATCCTGGACCAATAACATTTTTTACTTAAATCAAAATATGAATATAGAGTTCTCCAAAAATTTTCAAAGTTCCCAACCTACCCTTTGTGACAGGTGTAGGGAGAGAGAATTGGGGTCATTAATGATTTTTAATTAACTGAGTTAATTGATTAGTGAAATTCATTCTATGTGATCTTTGTAGACACCAACCTGCTGTATCTCCCTGAAAAAATTCTGAATTTCCAAGACAAATAGAGTGTTCACAAAAGCTGCGTGACAAGAAATAACCCCAAATTTTGAAATGACCCATTCAAGTATTTTTCAAATAATTTTTTTTAGATAAAGTAAAAACGTCTGCCAAGTTGGGTGGGCAGTATAGCTTCCTCACTCATTGTAACATGGACGTATAGAATCAGTTGGCGAAAAACAGGAGAGGAAATGGCCTTGGAGCTCACTCAGCTGATCAGTGACCACTCAGGCACCTTCAGCATTCTCCATTGACCCTGCCTCTCAAATTTCAGCTTCCTGCGTTCAACAGGAGAGAAAATGGCCTTGGAGCTCACTCAGCTGATCCGAAGGTGCTGAAATTTATAGGGGACCGTCTAGGACCTAACCCGCACAATCCCTGAAAATTTCATCAAAATCGGACCACAGGTTAGTATAGTTTTGCCCGGGACAAGGATTGACCACAGACAGACAGACAGACCGACAGACAGACAGACAGACAGACACGGAACCAAAATTGTTCGGGAAGCTCTAAAACGCAAAAAGCAAGTGGAAATTTTGATTTTGGAGGACATTTTTTTTTTCACTTCTTTCACGAATACAAAGCTTCCCTACCTTCGGTAGTGAGGAAGCAAAAAATTGGCTTTTCTAATTTTGATTTTGTAAAAAATACTTTTCGGTACATTGAAAATATCGATACAATATGTATCGACACATTTTGGAGTATCATACATCCCTAAAACCAACTGTGTAGATGGTCCGATGCATAGTAGTTACTCTCAAAACATCAACCTATAAGTACCTCGCACTACCTTCATAGGGGACCATCTACAAGTAAATCAGCACAATCTCTGAATATTGTTGGAAAATGTAGAAGTTATGGCTGTTACAAAGTTTTCACTGTTGCGCATGCGCAGCGGCTACTATCAGTCCGGGGGTTATTTTCAATTATGAACCTTTGGAATCGACCAAAAGATTCCCCCCCCCCCTCCCCTCTCAAAATTTTTTGGTTTACGTTTCAAGGTACGTAGAATCCAAAAATCGAATAAAAATTTTGCCGTCCGTCCGTGGCACTTGCCGAATGACACTTGGACGAATTTTGATGAAATTTGGTTTATGTATAGTCTCCATTTGGGGTCTAGTTGTGCCCCAAAACTTTTTGTTGATGTACGGTCTCCAATAAAGCGAATTTTATTAGCAGAGTAGTCAAGAAATTTTTCTCTCCTTGATATACATCACCTCTGTACAATCGGCGAAAATCAAAAATCAATAAAAATATTGTTTTTTCGTCAATTTAAAATAGCATTGAATTTTCAGAATCGAATGAGACCCCCCCCAGAGCTCTGTAGGACCAAACTTTCGGTCTCTTTGAGAACTTAAGGGTTGGACTTACGATAAATCAGAAACACGAGTGTGAATCGCAAAAGAGGCCTAATCTCCGTTCAAATCAGAGCTGACCAAAATGCGATCGTTGATCGTTTCTTCAAGTTGAACTCACTTTTGCTTCCAAGCAACCAGTAATCAAATTTCCTAATGAAGGCACCCACAACTCCTTATTTTTAGAATTGAGTGTGAAGCGTTTATTTCTTCCAAATTTACTTGATTTTTTTTTTTTTTTTTTTAATCTGGTTATAATTACAATAGGGTGTGCGCCTGGGTAGGAAAAACTGTTTATTGTTATTTTTAATCTAAGCTAGACCTCATTCTGAGAATTTTGGCACCAACCGCGACCTTCTAGCGGTGTAAATCTTTTCCTATGAATTTTTGAAGTTTCGACCGTTTATGACGTCACAGAGGGCTGGGGGGTCCCGCCCAGGCGAGAGGGGAGCGTGACGTCATAAACCGTCGAAACTTTGAAAAATCATAGAAACAGATCTACTCACGTTAGAAGGTCGCGGTTGGTGCCAAAATTCTCAGGATGTAGTCTACTTTCGATTAAAAATCTAAAAAAAATCAAGGCGCACCCCCCATTGTATACAATAAATCTAGTAATTTCTCTTTAATATATACTTAACGCAGTTTTGTGGTTCATAGGTAGTGACCTACCTACTTCCACATCACACTACACACTTCTCTTCTAGTGGTTGGTGACAAGGTTTGGACCTTGGGCTTGGTCCTCTTGAATCGTCGTACGTCCCTGCTGTTGTCCAGCAGATTCAATACTTCGACATTTGGATGTTTGTGGAGCCGAGTTTCGTGGTCCACAGCTCTTCTTTTTTTATGACCTTATTCACCATCTCAACTTTGCGGTCGCGGTGGAGTTCGAATGTACCAGCGGTCATTAACTAGGCTCCTGAGTATTTTGTTCTGCACCGTTTGCATGATTTTCACGTCGCTCTTTTAAGTGCATTTCCATACGGGACAGCCGTAAACCCATGCTGGCTTTATCGCTTGCTCGTTTATTGTGCACCGAGTGTTGAGAGTTTCTTCCGCACAGCCAGTACCTTTTTCTAAGTTTCAGGTTGATTTCTCCTTCCTCGCATGTTCTTTCCATCTCAGTTTGGTATCTAAGGTCATTCCTAGGTACTCAGCATTTACATATGGTATATCTTGAGAGTTAATTCAACAGGAATAGGGTTTACTTTCCGATATGAGAAGTTTATATGCGTTGAATTTGTTTCATTTAGTTTGATTCTCTACAGTTTGGTCCATTTCCATACGTGTTCACTGAATTCTGCAGTTTTGGTGAGGCTTCCTCAATGGGGTGCGCATGGGTCGGAAAAACTGTTTATTGTTATTTTTAATCCAAACTAGATCTCATCCTGAGAATTTTGACACCAGCTGTGTGAGTAGATCTTTTTCTATGATTTTTCAGTTTCGAATGTTTATGACGTCACAGTGGGCTGGGGGTCCCGCCCAGGCGGAAGGGGCGCGTGGCATCATAAACATTCGAAACTTTGAAAAATCATAGAAAAAGATCTACTCATCCAAAAAGAGAACAGCTGGTGTCAAAACCCTCAGGATGAGGTCGACGTTCGATTAAAAACCAATCAGGCATGTATTCCCCCATTGTATTTTGGTTTATTATTTTCAATAATGAACCTTTGGAATCGACCAAGAAAATTTTTTTTTTAACAACCCCTCAAAATTTGATGGTTTACGTTTCAAGGTACGTAGAATCCAAAAATCGAATAGAAATTTGCCCGTCCGTCCGCCGTACGCGGCACTTTCCCCACTTAGCATCGAGCGATTTTGATGAAATTTGGTATGTGGGCTCCATTTGGGGTCTAGTTGTGCCCAGAAGATTTTGGTTGATTTAGGTCACTTCTAAGGGTTGAAAAATGAATTTTGAAATTTTGAAAACGCCCTAACTTAAAAAATGATGATAAAAAGGTATTGTTTTTCCATAAACTTAAGATAGTATAGAATTTTTAGAGACCACGCGGAGCCCTGTAGGACAAACCGTTCGCTCCCTACGAGAATTTAAGGGTTGGAGGTACGATAAATCAGAAACACGAGTGTGAATCGCAAAAGAGGCCTAATCTCCGTTCAAATTTTAGCTGACCGAAATGCGATCGATGTTATTCTTCATGTTGGATGGTTGGTGGCTTTGCAGACGAGTGATCTATAGAAAAATAATAAACCATTGTGTAATAATTTGCAGCGTTTTTTTCCTATTGCTAGAATCGTTGTGTTCGTTTCGTTTCTTCGAGTTTTGCGTCCTTAGCAACCAGTTATCAAATTTCCTAATGAAGGCGCCCACAACTACTTTATTGAAGAGTCTATTTCTTCAAAATCAACTTGATTATGAAGCGAAAATATGGTTGGTAAATGGTGGCTATTGCAAAGCTGTGTTCTTTGCAGAATACAGAAAAATAATTAATCGTTGTGTAATCATTTGCAGCGTTTTTTGTTACAGACCTGTGATACCAATCATCGTTATGGTTCGCTATTATCTCGTAAC
Source organism: Apolygus lucorum (assembly GCA_009739505.2). Taxonomy (NCBI): domain Eukaryota; kingdom Metazoa; phylum Arthropoda; class Insecta; order Hemiptera; family Miridae; genus Apolygus; species Apolygus lucorum. The sequence goes on from CM019167.2 coordinate 11,567,729, forward strand.
GAGTTGCAGAACCGCTAGTGAGAGGATACGCTGGCGGGTTGTGTTAATTAATCATAAAGATCGAGTTACTAAACAAGTTACACACATAACAGGTTGAGAAGGGAAGCCAGACAATAACAAGCTCCTTTCAGAATGAGACTTCATCTCGCATGTATGTATGCAACGAAATTACCTCTAGGGTCAAGGGGGGGGGGGGGGGGGTACACATGTAAACAAGTCCCGGATCTGGTCTGAGGGGTCAATTAGGGTTAGGGTTCTATTCCCTGACCTTCCAGAGCCTCACCTGAAAGGCGGCGGCACATGTGCTCGTAATGCCCGCCATTTGTGGGCGTCCGGCCGCCTTTGCCTCGAAAATTGGCCAACTTTCCTCCTCCACGTCCTCCCAACTGGGTGCAAATAAAATCTGAATAACTGAAAAGCGAGATCTTTAAAAACACGATCATTCTGGAAACATCATTTAGCGTCGGAGAAACAACAATACAAAGTGTTGCTTCCGAGTCTGAAGTAGGGATGTCCGATACTTGAAAAGTATCGATATAATATCGTATCGATACATCTAGGAAGTATCAAAAAGTATCGATACTTTCAAAAAGTATCGACATTTTGAAGTATCGATACTTTTCGATACTTTTACAAAAATGTGTGAAAATGCCTTTTATGTTTCTCTCCATCAGTGTGACATCTCTCCATCGCGAGGATAATAATTAATATAGAAAGAACAAAACAATAAATCACTAATTTTGGTTTATTATTTTCAATAATGAACCTTTGGAATCGACCAAGAAAAAAAAAATTTTAACACCCCCTCAAAATTTGATGGTTTACGTTTCAAGGTACGTAGAATCCAAAAATCGAATAAAAATTTGGCCGTCCGCCCGCCGTACGCTGCACTTTTGCCACTTAGCATTGACCGATTTTGATGAAATTTGGTATGTAGGCTCCATTTGGGGTCTAGTTGTGCCCCGAAGCTTTTGGTTGATGTAGGTCACTTCTAAGGGTTCCAAAATCAATTTTGAAATTTTGAAAACGCCCTAACTCAAAAAATGTTGATATAAAGGTATTGTTTTTTCTTCAATTTAAGATTCTATAGAATTTTTTGAGACCACGCGGAGCTCTGTAGGACAAACCGTTCGCTTCCTACGAAAATTTAAGTGTTTATTTTGAAATACATATATATATAAATCAAAACACGAGTGTGAATCGCAAAAGAGGCCTAATCTCCGTTCAAATTAGAGCTGACCGAAATGCGATCGATGGTTGGTGATTTTTATTTTTTTATATTTTTTGATTTTTTTTTTCTCTTCATATTGGATGGTTGGTGATTTTGTAGACGAGTGATCTATGGGTGATATCCGTGAGACTCAATTTAACCTACCTTAGGTTATCAAACCTAACCTTCTCAGCTTACCCGATCAGCTGGTCGTGAAAGGGCGCCATTTTGACTCGCTGTCAGCAAGGTCATTATGTTTACATACCACATAGGTCCTATTTCTTGGTATGCAAACAGAATGATAGTGGTATATTCATCATTTTCTTCTTTCTATTCTTTTATAGCAATTATGTTATCGTAACTAGCGATCAGATTGCAAACAGCTGATACAGACACTGAGGGGTCTTGACACAAAGAACAGGGACATGACAGGTGTCAACTGTCATGCTGACAAGCAAACAAGGCTGACACAAACATTAGTGTCAATTAAAAACTCTCGAAATAAGTTTTTCAGAATGAAAATTTGAATATTTATTCGCCACATTGAACAAACGTATTACTACTTGGATACCTATTTACATCCTTTTCTGAACCTACATTGTGATATGAAACCTTCCTACCTTTTGATGATTTTGATCGTATTCACCTTTAGAAAGTACCTAGTGAACACCAGAAACTCAGATTTTCCAGCGTTCTTACTGCATTTTTTTGGGTCTCAAACATAACAACTACCGATTTTGCAGTGGCTCTCTGTCTCCTTGTTCATTGTTTGTCCAACAACATATCTCTGGATAGTTTAGAGGAGGTGTTTTGTTTCTACCTATCACGGACGTACAGAATTTCACAAAAAAGGAAGTACAGATCAAACCTACTACGATAGATATAGTGATATGCGAACTTACAGACAACTAACTGCTAAAGATGGTACCTATTTTTCAAAGATAAATTTTATAAATGTTGTACCTACGAACTTCTTTTCTTGAAACCTTAAATTGTACCTACTTATGTGAACTGATATTCTGTTTATTGTAGATCTTTAGTTAGGTGTGTTGATCGATAATAGATACCTACTCACATAGAGAACCAGAGACAAGTGCCTATTTACATCCCAATCTGACCTCAGATTGCAATATAAAACGTTCCTACCTACTGATGGTTGAGCGTATTCGCCTTTAGAAAGTACCTAGTGAACACCACAAACCTAGATTTTCCAGAGTTCTCAATGCATTTTTTTGGGTCTCATATAAGTAATAACTACCGATTATTCAGTAGCTACCTATCTACTGGTTCATTAGTTATCCAACTACATATCTCTAGATAGTTTAGAGCAAGTGTTTTGTTTCTAACTACCACGCACATACAGACTTTCACAAACAGGGAAGTAGTACAGATCAATCCTACTATGATTGATACACGAACTTATAGACGCAACAACTAAATGCAGATATCCATAATGAACCAAATCCCTACCATTATTAGAAAAGAAGGTATTTTTCAAAGGTAAACTTCATAACTATTGTAACTTCTTTCCTTGAAACCCTAAATGGTACTTACTTACGTGAGTTGACTCCCATCGTCTGTTTTTTGTAGATCTGTAGTTAGGTGTGTTGATATAATGGAATAATGTACAACATTCAATGAAAAACACGCAATTTATTCAGAAATTTCATTGTACATTGAAACAATATACAATTCGCACAGAATTAACGATAGGCAGTACCTACACCATGAACTTGATGTGAAGATTACAGAATTTTCGTGATGAGCAGTTGGTTTCGAGAGGTGAACAACATGATATTTCCCGGGGAAACAAACAAATACCTAACTGATGAAAAAGAAAACGTGTACAAATAATAATAATAAGATAATTTGAAGCTGGTTATAAAAGTGTCAGTTCATCGAAAATCAAGGTTGTCAGAAGGCTGGGAAGCAGCGACGTCAAAAGGCTGATATTCTTCTTTTTTCGGAAAGTTTCTTGTCTTTGCACACTGTTTCTAATCACTTTTGGCAAACCAAAAAATTAAATACCGCTTTCGGGACGAGAAGAGCAACTAATAACCGCACAGATTAGCATAATGAAAAACCTATGCAATATTCTATACAATCTTTGTTTACAATGGAGTCGACATGGCCGCCTTTCAGGGAGATTAGTCTTATTCTTCTTCTTCTTCTTCTCCTTCTTCTTCCAACATCCATTCTGTGTGACGTCACACGGATAAAACGAATATAGAAAAATAATAAACCATTGTGTAATAATTTGCAGCGTTTTTTGTTTAGGCAATTGTTTTCGTATTGCACTTGGTTGGGTTAACATTTTGGTGGTCCTTCCTAGATGATGGAGGACAGCAGGTTATCATATATGGAGAGTTTTTTAAAATAAAACAACGAAATACGTAGGAGCAGCTCTATATTGGAGAAATCGATACAAAGGACTGAGACTCAATGGCTGACCCGTCGATGGATCGCCAACCTCCCCTCCCTCTACTCTCAAGGTACATCAGAAAGTAAACAATACATCGCAATTCCTCTGCGCTAAAATTTGACAAATGAAATTTGAAATTTCCTTTAAAATTAAGTTCAATCAAGAAATCTTTTACAAATAAAATAATCATTTTCTCGACATAGTATTCTACATCAATACCTACATTCCATTATCTCAATACTACTTCTTAGGTAAATACTTCAGTAATAAGATAATTCCAATTAATGAGAAATAATCAGAGCTGATTTTTTAAATATAATAATTTTGTTAGTTTTTACGCAGTATGTCTTATTTATATTTCTATTTTTTACACTTCAATCTTTCAGATCTACGTAATGGTACGTCATTAGGATCCTTAAACATTAACATTTGATCAATATGTCGTTTCCATACAATCCCTCCTTTCACTTCTACATCAAACGTTACTGGCGACAACTGTCTTATTATTTTCCCTATTACCCTTTTGGCTGTTCTATTGGGTGTATAGTCGTTCACAAAGACAGAATCACCAACATGAAATTGAGTGGAACGATAATGAGGATTGTTTGCTACTTGTTGAACTTGGCGTTCTTCCATAGGCCTTCCAATCTGAGGCAACATGTTATCAAACAAAGTTTTCATTTCCCTTCTATACATTAAAAAAGCTGGAGATCTTTGAGTAGCACAATGATTTGAAAATCTATAATCATGTAAGAAAAGATTAACTGCTTTGTCTAGGGAGTTCCCTGATTTTATTATTTTATCCACATGATCTTTAAAAGTTCCCACAAAATTTTCTGCAGCTCCGTTAGAGGCTGGATGCTTGCAGGGTGAAAATGTATGTTTAATTCCATTATCCCGCAAAAACGTTTTGAAAATGCCACTAGTAAATTGTGGACCTAAATCAGAGACGACATGGTCTGGAAGCCCAAATCTGACAAAAAGTGTTTCGAAAACCGACACTACTTTTTCTGCTTTGGTGTTACTGTGCATATTGATAACCTCTGGCCACTTAGAGTAACTGTCTATCACTACAAGAAACATATTTCCGTAAAATGGACCCAAAAAATCCGTATGAATTCGAGACCATGCCCGACTAGGAGTTGGCCAATACAAAGCAACTTTAGGAGGATCTTTCTTGTTTTCCAAACATATTTTGCATGACTTAGCTACATCCTCTATATCCATATCTATATTAGGCCACCAACAAAATGATCGGGCTATTTGTTTCATTTTTACAATCCCTAAATGAGACCGGTGAAGTTCCTTAAGCACTTGTACTTGAAGTTTGTCTGGTATTACCACACGCATCCCATAAAGTATACAACCCTGTTCCACTGAAAACTCGTGTCTATGCCTGAAATACTTTTTCTCTGGTTCTGATAGCCCAGTCGAATCTGTAGGCCACCCATGTAAAGTTAAAGCTAGAACTTTATTTAGTAATTTATCTGCTCTAGTTTCGTTCGCGATCAACTTACAATCGATTAGTTGATCACCAACGTTCAAGAAATTTACGTTTATGAAATTCAAGACAGTGAATTCAGAATCAAAAACTTTGGTTTTATCGGTTATTGGCAATCTGGATAGTGCATCACAGTTACCATTTGCCTTTGATTTTACTACTTCAATTGTGTATTGAAATCCGGACAGAAAATAAGACCATCGTTGTAGTCTATTTTGAATAGTTAACGATAAAGTTTTGTGCGAGCCAAAAATGTATTTTAGCGGTTCATGATCAGTTTTAAGAATAATTTTATTGCCTACAATAAATTGGTAAAACTTTTTAAAGCCAAATACTATAGCGGCGGCTTCTTTGTCAAGAATTGCCCTATGCCTTTCATTTTCCGGAATGAGCTTAGACGCATATGCTATAGGTTTTTCGGTACCGTTAGCATAACGGTGCGACAATATAGCTGAAAGACCATAACTACTAGAATCGCAAGCCAATACCAATGTTTCGTTTGGGTCATACAAAACTAATACTTTATCAGAAGCAAGCTGCTCTTTGACCCATTTTACTGCCTCGTCACAACTTCCGTTCCATAACCATTTTCTATTGTTATTTGTTAATTCGTATAGTGGTTTCAACTTATCGGATCGGTGTGATAGAAAACCTTCATAAAATTTTATTAAACCCAAAAATGATCGTAATTCTTTTAGGTTCTTAGGAGTAGGTGCTTCTAATATTGCTTTTATTCTTTCGGGCGATGGTTTTAAACCACTAACATCAAGTCGAAATCCAAAAATATCCAAACTTGTCTTGAAAAAATCACATTTAGACTTATTTACTTTAAGCCCAGCGTTACACAATCTCCTCAATATTTCGTCGACTACCTTATAATGTTCTTCATCAGTAGGCCCGGTGCAATATATATTATCAATATATACCTTATCATGTGGTATTCCTCTAAGTAAATCCTCTAAAATGTCTTGGCACTCACCAGGGCTTGACGCAATACCTTCTGGTAAATTTACATACCTGAACAACCCATCTTCCGTAATTATTGTAAGAGCATCCCTACAGTCTTCACTAACTTCGAATTGCATGAAAGCATGTTTTAAATCGATTTGGGACCATTTGTTTCCTACTTGCAACACTTGAAAAATGTGTTCTTTAAGAGGTATCGGGTATCTTTTAATTACCAGATGAGGATTAACCGTTATTTTGAAATTTCCGCACAATCTGACTTCCCCATTGCTTTTTAGAACAGGTATCACAGGAGTAGCCCACTTGCTTAATTTTACTTTTTCCAAATGTCCTGCTTTTAATAACCTGTTGACCTCATTTGATACTTTAATTTTCAAAGCAAAAGGTACGTGGTACGGCTTATGTTGTACCGGAACTGTTCCCGCCTTAAATTCCAAGTGAATTTGCTTTCCCTTAAATTTACCTGGTGTTTCAGAGAATAAATTTGGGTACCTATTCATGAGGTCTGACATATTTGGTTCAATAAAATTGACGGATCTAGACTCAGATTCCTTAAGTTTACTCAAATTTAAAGGCCAAATGCCGAAATACTTCAACCATTGCCTACCTATGAGGCATGGACTAGTTTCCATAACATAAATTGACAAATGTTTTTCAACACCGTAAAATTTCACTTTAATATTTTCAATCATACCTAAAGGTTCCAATTTGACCTTATTGCATGATGTAAGCGATAAATCTGATTTTGAAATTACACAATCGGAGAAATACTTTTTCCTAATATTTTCTGGAATTATTGACACATACGATCCCGTATCTATTTCCATTTTGACTGGAACACTATTCAACTCAACAGTAACATATTCAGGGTCTGCTTTTATTTTCTCATGAATATTTCCTTGGAAATTGTTATAACTCAACGTAAAATTTGCATTACCTTGATCATGATTTTTTCGAATACCTGGGACCTCTGTCAGTGAATGGAAGTCTGAATCGCTGCTGCTGGAAGCTTCTCTTTCATCAACCGGATATCCTTCGTCTAGGTGGTTCATCTTCGATTTGCCTTCTCCTCCTTTACGTTTGCGGCAGGCTGCTTCTACGTGTCCCTTGATGTTGCAGTACCCACAGGTTTTCCAGTTGAGACGGCAATCACGGGCAAAGTGATTTCGTTTACCACAACAGAAACATTCAGCTTGACCGGGTTTTTGGAATGTCAGTTTTTTTTCGTGATACTGGTGCGCCACTCTTGAATGATTGATTTTGAAACTTGCTACTTCGTGATGACGTCTTGTTGGAATACTTTCGCGAACTTATGTGGTTCACTTCGCGAGCAGTGTAGTCCTCATTCACTTTCGACGATTTTAAAGCGTTTTTCAAAGCTGCTTCTCGGGCTTCGGCGATTTGCAAGGCATCTTCGTAATTCAGATTTATTTTTTGAAATAGTTCAACTCGAGTTTCTTGATCAAAGAGTCCACAAACCAATTGATCACGTAATACGGTGCGCAAGTCAGTAAAATTACAATGGAGCGATAACCGTCTGAGTCTTGCATCGTAATCTCGGACTGATTCGGTTTTTGTTTGCTTGGCTTCGTGAAACTTGCACCTTTCCATAGATTCTGATGGGGCGGGAGCGTAGTGGTCCGTCATTAATTTGATAAGGTACGCATAGCTCTTGTCCTTTGGTTTATTGGGAGCGCATAGATCACGTACTAACATGTATGCATCGACGCTGATCCTCGTTAGTAATTCGGATGCAAATTTATCTTCCGTTACATCTTCCCGAACGAAATAAAGCTCTAAACGTTCTACAAATGTAGCCCAATCATCACGATTTGGACGAAACTCGATATTAATCTTTCCTTCACTCATCTTTTTCTTAATTTCGATAGGTTTGCTCGATGTTCCAAAAAGTAGGGGCTTGTATTGAGACGGTACTCTATCTGGATTTTTTCGAACCAAATCCACTAACAATTTCCGGAGTTCGTCCAATGACTTACTTTCGTCAGCCGGTTCCTTCCCAATCAACGAAATGACGTCTATCACCTCCGATTTTGGTAATGAGTATATCCACCCAACCTTGACTGTTACTTCTGGGGGAGTCATAAAGTTAGGTACTCACTGTTGCGTATGCTGAGCTTCGTGTAACTGACACTTAATATTCGAACTACACGGATACACACTAGATTCGAGTTATCCTCGTCGCCAGTTGGAGAGTTTTTTAAAATAAAACAACGAAATACGTAGGAGCAGCTCTATATTGGAGAAATCGATACAAAGGACTGAGACTCAATGGCTGACCCGTCGATGGATCGCCAACCTCCCCTCCCTCTACTCTCAAGGTACATCAGAAAGTAAACAATACATCGCAATATAGAGCTGGAGGTGGTGGTAGATCATCTTTGTTTAGTTTGCTGAAGTGGTTGGTCTCCCAACAATCTACTAGAGAAAGAGGTACCTACCTACTAAAATTTACTTTCATCTAATGTGAGAGATAAAAAATAGATAGCATTTTATCTAATGTGAGAGGTAAAAATGTATCGCCTCCGATACTGGAAAAAAGTATCGATACTACGATAAATATCAGAAAAAAAGTATCGATACTTAGGGGACATTCCTAGTCTGAAGCTTTGATTTCACTTTTCATAGTTGAAAAAAAGTCCTCAGAAATCAAAATTTCCTCTCGCGTTTTACGTTTTAGACCTTTTACAAACTGTATTCAACTATCCACCAGAGGGGATGGATATGGAAAGTAGCTGATTGATTAGGATTTCAATTAGTAGGCTACACGTAGGTAAAAAAATATGATAAAGATGATTTACGGCAAGCGGTGGCAGAGCTAAAAGGAGCGGCACCCAGCAACATCAGAGTGATAGCTGCATCTTTATCATGGCGCGGAGTGTGGTGCGGGAAAAGAGCCACGGAGTTGGCCAGCTCGGTACTCCGTGGTGTCACCAGACGCGTACTGCTCGGCTCATATTTGAACTGGTGGTATTTTTATAGAGGCATTTCCCTTCATCACTCTCTCCCACCGCCGCGTTTAGCTTAATCCAGTGGAACTCGCATTCTCCAAGATAAAGTCGAGAGTAAGAGAAATACATAGAATAGTAGCCAAGAGGATCATGACTTATCTGACTTTATACGAGCAAGTGTGGCTTCAGTTACTGCAAAAGATCGCGCTAACTAGGTACGTGATGTCACTGATGACATGTTTCTCATTTTACTTGCCGCCGCTACAGGGCAACCATTATATTAGCTACGCTAAAAGTATTGCCTTTTGGTTTATTATTTTTAATAATGAACCTTTGGAATCGACCAAGAAGAAAAAATTTTCTAACACCCACTCAAAATTTGTTGGTTTATGTTTCAAGGTCCGTAGAATCCAAAAATCGAATAAAAATTTGGCCGTCCGTCCGCCGTACGCGGCACTTTCCCTACTTAGCACTGACCGATTTTGATGAAATTTGGTATGTAGGCTCCATTTGGGGTCTAGTTGTGCCCCAAAGATTTTGGTTGATGTAGGTCACTTTTGAGGGTTCAAAAATGAATTTTTAAATTTTTAAATTTTTGAAATTTGAACTTTGAAAAATTTGAAATTTTTGAAATTTTGAAAACGCCCTAACTCGAAAACTTGTGATATAAAGGTATTGTTTTTCCTTCAATTTGAGATTCTATAGAATTTTTAGAATTTTTTGAGACCACGCGGAGCCCTGTAGGACAAACCGTTCGCTCCCTACGAGAATTTAATGGTATTACATACGATAAATCAGAAACACGAGTGTGAACCGCAAAAGAGGCCTAATCTTCGTTCAAATTAAAGCTGACCGAAATGCGATCGATGTTTTTCTTCATGTTCGATGGTTGGTGGCTTTGTAGACGAGTGATCTATATGGAAATTAATATTCCATTGTGTAATAATTTGCAGCGATTTTCTCTCATGAGATCAGTTGAAGGATTGGGATGAGTTAAATTGGTGAAGAGTTGAATTTGTAAAAAGTTGAATTGGATTTGTTAAAGGTTGAAATAAATCTGTAAATTAATGCTATAGGTCATTCTCAGCTGCTACGGTAGAAATCTCCCTGAGCATGCATAAGAAATAGGATATGTATCTGATCCTGGTCTTGTTTTCATAAAGTTTCTCAGTCCGCTACAGTGAACGTATCTAAACGACATTTATTTTGAAATGGAAAAACCTTTAATTTGACGCGAAAAAGCTATAGATAAATTCTAGTTCGCAGCGATTTCGCTTGAATAATAGGGATATTTTATTGAGGTTGAACAGCAACCAGTACGTAAATCAAAAAGAATAGTTTTGCCAGTAAAGCTTGGACGGGAATGAATGGCCGTATGAGTTAGGTGCAAAGTGCGAGTGTAATTTCGCGGTAGACTCGGTGAATGAATCTCGGGAATATCAATTGAGAGCCTCGTGATTCACTGGAATTGGGTGGCGGAGCGTCGGAGGAGGAAAAGTTGGGAAAAGCGCCGGACTAGCGGGTAAACTATCGCGGGAGATGATATGACTGGACTGGTGGAAGTTTGGCCGTAGAGGAGGCTGTAAATCCCGTTTCCCAAAGGAGGAGCGAGTTTCACCGGCCTCATATTCACTTACCGGAGTCTCTAGCCGCCCTTTTCCACGCAATACGGTGTGTGCGAGTATTGAAAAAAAAAATTCCAAAAGAGAATGCCTTGAAAAGATACTAAATTCGGCTCCACACGAAAAACCGCTGCAAATTATTACATGAAGGTAAATTTTTTTTCTACAAATATCACTCGTCTGCAAAGAGCACGGCTTTGCCATTGTCACCACCTGCCTACTCCACAATCAATTCGAAAAAAATGTTGTGGGTGCCTTCATAAGGAAATTCGATGACCGGAGAAACGAACAACGATCGCATTTTGGTCAGCTAAAATTTGAACCGAGATTAGGCCTTTTGCGACTCACACTCGTGTTTCTGATCTACCAAACGTCCAACTCTTAAGTTTTCGTAGGGACCGGACGGTTGGTCTTACAGAGCTCCGCGAGGTCTCATTAGATTCTAAAAATTCAATACTATGTCAAATTGATGAAAAAACAATACTTAATATGTCAAAAAGTATTTGAGTTAGGGCGTTGTCAAAATGTCAACCCTTATTTTTCAACCATAAGAAGTGATCAACCAAAAGCTTCGGGGCACAAATAGACCTCAAATGGAGCCCATTTACCAAATTTTGTCCAAATCGGTACATGGTAACTAAGGAAAGTGCCGCGTACGTCAGACGGTCGGCAAAATTCCTAAGCGATTTTCGGATTCCACGTACCTTGAAACGTAAACCAGCAAATTTTCATTTCTTTGTGTACACTCTTTAGGTTAATTAATTAATATTAATTAACCTTTTGAACAGACAAAGAAAAAAAAATTAACCTCCCCCCCCCCCTCTCAAAATTTGTTGAAGTAGTATTGATGTAGAATCGAATGAGACCACCCAGAGCTCTGTAGGAACAACCTCCTTCCGATAGGTCCCCTGGAAATTGAAAGATGCCCATTATGAATTGAAGGATGTCCTTTATGAATTGGAAGACAAAACCCTACGAATTAGAGGATGTCCTTTATGAATTGGGAGGTGGTTCCCGAGGAATTGAACGATGCGCATCATGAAATGGAGGCTGCCCTTCATGAATTGGAAGACGGTCCCATATTAATTGAATGATGACCTTTATGAATTATAAGTATGTCCATTAATTATGAAAAGTAATCAGGTGAAACTGAATAAAAGCTTAGTAATAGAAACCACTTAATTTGTTGTCATTGTATTGACGCCAGAATAAAGTTTTCTGCGAAGAGACAGCTTATCTCAAAACATCATTCTGTAATTACCTATCGGTACGGGGCGATGATTTTCATCTGCATTCTAATCTGAAAAATCCCTAAACATTTCATCGAAATTGGGTGGAAAATTTGAAAGTGGCTATCAGTCAGAGGGTGATTATTTTCTTAGGGGACCATCTGCAACCCTATTCGCTCAATTCCTGAATATTTAAACGAAATCAAAGAATAACTTCGAATAGTTTTCCTCGTTACACAGCTTTCATGACAGACACAACAGAGACTTCCAATTCTTCGAAAAAGTAGAGAATTAGCATTAAATTCATCAAAACTTGTTGGTTTACTCGAGAGATACAACCACTTCAAAGGCTCATTTCTACCTTCAATTCTTGGAAAAATTCGTGACAGAAGGTTGAAATCACAAAAACTAGTTGGTTTACTCGAGAGAAACAACCGCTTCAAAGGATTGTTTTCACCTTTGATTGTTTGAAAAAGTGAAGAGTGTTCATTCTTTTTCAAACAATCAAAGGTGAAAACAAGCCTTTGAAGTGGTTGTTTCTATCGAGTAAACCAACTAGTTTCGGTGTTTTCAACCTTCTGTCACGACTTTTTCCAAGAATTGAAGGTAGAAATGAGCCTTTGAAGCGGTTGTTTCTCTCGAGTAAATGAAATGAAAATAATAAACCTAAAACCCCAAAGCCAGACTGATTTTCGAGACAAAATTCATCGAGTGTTTGATGATATTTATAGCCGTATTTTCATCCCAAAATTAGAATTTTTCCACGACAAATAGGCCTCCTTCGAGGTCGTCCGGTCCTGCTGACGCCTACGGTGTTATTTCCAGGGAAAGACTGTCCGGACTCATTGCCTCGTTCATACGATGAAACTGTTGAGGGGCTTCCTTCAGATTTTCTCTTATTCGAGTCCCCAGCGCCCCCAGGCTATCTCCTGATGCCTCTGACCGTCTCTAATGCAATTGGCACCCTTAGGGATTAGGGCGACCTCTTTTCATTGGATAAGACGTTACAGTCTTCTCGGGTTGTATTGCTTCCCCGCCTCTCCTCGCACCATCACTACTCATTGCCTTTACTTCAATGGCTGAAATCGGTCGTCTCTTACCGTCTTTTTCACTTTTATTGCCCCCCTCCATCCGACCACCGTTTCTACTCCACTCAACCACTGACTGTGAAGGCCAGGCGATGAGTGATCATATCGTTGCTACTCTGTATCTAACCACCTTCGTATAGGTATACCCGTCTGTTTTATTATTATAAATAATGAACCTCTAGAACGAGATTGTTCTTAAAAACGACGTTGTTTTTTCATCAATTTAAAATATTATTGAATTAGGTATTAGAATCGAGTGAGACCACTCTGAGCTCTGTAGGACCGTTCACTCCCTATGACCACTTAAGGGTTAGAATTATGATAAATCAGAAACACGAGTGTGAATCGCAAAAGAGGCCTAATCTCCGTTCAAATTTTAGCTGACAAAAATGCGATCATTTTTCCTTCGAGTTGTACGCAGTTACAAAAGTTACAACTCAGTTGTACTCTGTATCGATCACTCGCCAGCAAAGGAAACGAGGTTTCGCCATTATCACCAACCATACTTTCTCTTCACAATCCAGTTTATTTTGAAGAAATGAACATTTCTGAGACGTAGGGGGTTGTGGGTGCCTTCATTAGGAAGTTTGATTACTGGTTATTATTATTTGATTACTGGTTATTAAGGTTATTATTACTGGTTATTACTTGGTTATTATTAAGACGCAATTTTTTCCCCGCACAATCCTTGAATATTTCATCGAAATCGAACCATTTCTTCGTATAGTAGGGAGGGACATCGATATCGAAACATCGATGTTTTGCTCGTAATATCGTAATATCGTTGATGATATCGATATGTCGACGAAATGGTCTGATAACATCGTTTGATAAATTTGACCTACAAGGTACTGCAAGGGAACCAGACAAAATCCAATTTCAGACCAGATAACTTCATTGAATTTACTTGGAATTTGAAGAAAATCTCCTACCTTACAATGGGGTATTTCAGTCAATTTTTTTTTCAAAAGAGTAAGTAAGGCTCTGGAATAACGGTAATCGGGTCTGTTCGTCGAGAAAATGTTTTTAAAAAATCAGAGAAGCTAAGGAAAGTTGAAGATTTGAACGGTGTGACGTAGCTAGCCAACTGTCTCTGAAAAAAGTATCCATGCACAGAAACCCTTGGAGGACCTCTTGGATACTACAAAATTCTACTCACACACGCGCGCGGCGTAGTCCTTGCCTAGTGTGTGTGCATTTATAGCGGCCCGCCTTTTTCAAACTTGTGATCTTTTTAATTAATTTTTCTACCACATGTTATAGTTTCATTGGGCTTAAAGTTGTAGTATATAGGTTTTCAAGGGTGCTGAATCCAAATTTGAGGTCAAAAACCTGATTTTCTGACCCACCGAAATACCCCATTTTTGTGATCAGCTACGTTTTCGCATTTCTGTCCGTTCACTTACTTAGCTCAGTGGTAACGAGCTCCGACTCGGAAGTGTAAATATAGTTTAGTCGGAACGATAGGAGGTCGATCCCCGGTCGAGGGACGTTAATTTTTGATGATTCAACACAATCATCATTTTATATAACAAGATAATTACTGGAAAACAATAGAAATAAAACGCTTCACACTCGATTCGAAATGCTTGCATCGAGTCTGCAACACATTGGGACATTTTCATGTCAACCACTACAAGGTAGTAAAGTAAGGTTGTTAGTGCATGTACCCAAGCATCAAAATAAGAAAACAGTTGATTGTTCTCTACGCAACACAGTGAGTCTATTCTATTTATTTACTGGTCGCGTGAGCAAGACTTGCTTAGTTTTCGTGACGATTTTTCAGTTTTTGTGCCAAAGCAAACACATGAAAATGTCAAAAAGTATCTTTATGCTTGAACCAATAATGGAAATTGGGCAGGTATGGGATATCGAAATGAAGTGCATAAAAATCGGATAATTTATCACGAATGAAAAAAATTGTGATGGAGTAGGTTATCCAGTAAAATAAAAGCATAATAAAAAATCAAAAGAAAAAATAAAGAAAGTCAAAAGAAAGAAGTCAAAAGAAAAAATAACTACTTCTTAAGAATGGAGGAAGAGCAGCCTCGTCAGGTTTTCTCCCTTGATTCTATTTGGTTGACAAATGAATTAAATTAACCGCTTTTTAAAAACATCGATTTTTCACCTTCCGATGTTATCGACATCGATGTTTCCTGTTCGATGTCCCGTTACTAGGATTTCATGACAGACAGACAGACACGGAACCAAAATTGTTCAGGAAGGCCTAAAACGTAAAACGCGATTGGAAATTTTGATTTTGGAGAACTTTTTTTCCAACCTTGAAAAGTAATGAAAAATGTTTTTAAAAAGTCCATTCATGCAGCATGAATTAATGAGCGAATTTTCAAAGAAATCATTCAGTTTAAGTTGTGGTTAAGAAAAGGACCAATGGTGTTGCAATTCGTTGTAGAAAGTTTTTTTTTTCGATTCTTGGTTTATATATATGTACATATATGTTTTTTTACATACTTTTACACCAATAATCGACGTCCCGGAAGACGTGAAATCACTGGGCTGAAAGCTGAATCTGGGAGCCCGAGAAGCGTTCTGATTGGGGAAGCTCCAGGACGTAGTTAAAGATGAGTGCAACAGATCGCGTTCATGATCGTATGTTCCCAACCTCATCACAACAAGCTACATTTTGTTTATCACACATTTTTCTCCTTGATGCGTTACCGGCCGCATCTAAGTAATTAATTTGATAACATTTAGTTATATTCGCGATATGTACGAAAAAATCGTGCGATTTTCAATAATACACTGGGTTTTAAACGTTTCTATCTGTGGCAGTTGTCGATTGAACATTTGAACCACTGACTTTTTTTTGTTTTTTTTTTTGTTTTTTCGACACATAGGATGTTTGGAAAAACTTCAGGGATCGTTTCAGAATGTTCCAAAACGGATTTCAGTGTGAAAATTTTTCGAAAAAGTCGATTCTAAAAATTTTGAGGCCATTGCAATAGCTTCATTTTCCTTGAAAATTCGCTAAAACTAAAAACAGGTGTAATTACAGATTCTGCCACGAGTCCGGCGCTTGGAGAGTTTTATCTCGTTGCGGGAGGACTAGCTGTAGTCCATCTCAACGTACCGACTACACCAGTCCATCTCACGAACCCCGCCGATCATTATTCCCTGGGAAGTCTGCTCAACCCCCCCTCTGTCGTATTTCCAGCCTTTTCTTTTTTAAATGTAGATTACGCCAACTTGTTAAAACTATGTTAGCCGAGAAATCCTCCCCTATCTCCTTCCCATCACGAAGCCCAGGGAGCACGAAAGCGTGGTTTTCTGGGGTGAAATAGCGCCCCAGCTCCCCTCGATCCGACGTTCGGGGGAATGCTAATCAAATTACCCCCTTGAAAATCCTGTGCAGGACAGTGAGCTATAATGCGCCTTTACTGTTTATCAAATTTACTGTACAACTTTTTAGCGTGGCCTCAGAAAGATTGAATAGGAAGTCAGTTGTTCTGATAATTACTGACTTCTATTTGATAATGATGATAAATAGCCCTGCGCCTCAGATGGGAGATCAAGTTTTGCTGAGACTCTTCCGCCCACAGTTATTATGTCGTCCTTATTTTGTTTCTCGCCCTCGAACAATCGCTTCGAGTGATCCAAAATTCAAAGGGAAGGCGTACTTGAAATAAGGTCGAAATTCAATATTTTCGATAACATTTCTCATATTGACGGTGTCAGTGAGTTCCTGTAACTTCAATTTTGGCGGAAGTGGTTTTTGGTTTATTATTTTCAACAATGAACCTTTGGAATCGACCAAGAAAATATTAAATTTAACACCCCCTCAAAATTTGTTGGTTTACGTTTCAAGGTACGTAGAATCAAAAACGCTGCAAATTATTACACAATGGTTTATTATTTTTCTATATAGATCACTCGTCTACAAAATCACCAACCATCCAATATGAAGAAAAACATCGATCACATTTCGGTCAGCTCTAATTTGAACGGAGATTAGGCCTCTTTTGCGATTCACACTCGTGTTTTGATTTACATATATATATATTTCAATATAAACCATTAAATTTTCGTAGGGAGCGAACGGTTTGTCCTACAGAGCTCTGCGTGGTCTGAAAAAATTCTAAAAATTCTATAGAATCTTAAATTGAAGGAAAAACAATACCTTTATGTAGAAATTTTTTGAGTTAGGGCGTTTTCAAAATTTCAAAATTGATTTTGGAACCCTTAGAAGTGACCTACATGAACCAAAAGCTTCGGGGCACAACTAGACCCCAAATGGAGCCTACATACCAAATTTCATCAAAATCGGTCAATGCTAAGTGGCAAAAGTGCCGCGTACGGCGGACGGCGGACGGCGGACGGACGGCCAAATTTTTATTCGATTTTTGGATTCTACGTACCTTGAAACGTAAACCATCAAATTTTGAGGGGGTGTTAAAATTTTTTTTTCTTGGTCGATTCCAAAGGTTCATTATTGAAAATAATAAACCAAAATCGAATGAAAATTTGGCCGTCCGTCCGCCGTACGCGGCACTTTCCCCACTTAGCATTGACCGATTTTGATGAAATTTGGTACGTAGGCTCCATTTGGGGTCTAGTTGTGCCCCGAAGATTTTTGTTAATGTAGGTCACTTCAATGGGTTCAAAAATGAATTTTGAAATTTTTAAAACGCCCTAACACAAAAAATTTAGATATGAAGGTATTGTTTAACCTTCAATTTAAGATTCTATAGAATTTTTGGAATTTTTTGAGACCACCCGGAGCTCTGTAGGACAAACCGTTCGCTCACTACGAGAATTTAAAGTTTGGACGTATGATAACTCAGAAACACGAATGTGAATCGCAAAAGAGGCCTATTCTCCGTTCAAATTATAGCCGACCAAAATGCGACCGATGTAGGTACGTGGTTGGCAGGTAGTATCTATGGTTGGTAGGTGGTAAAAATGGCAAAGACGAGTGATCTTTTGAGAAACATGATAAACCTTTGTGTAATGATTTGCAGTGTTTTTTAGTGAATGTCGCTTAGTATAACAAGAAAAAGTTCATTTTCTAACAAGAAGAGGGCACTAATACCTACAGAAATCGTTTTCTCTCGGTGAGACAAATCCAACAATACCAAAAATGTCCAAAACCGAATTTTGGAAAATTGTACCTAAGCTTTGAATTTCAGGGAAAATTCTCAATATACATTTTAACGAATTATAAACTGCTGATTTCGAGGGTTTCTGTGTGTTTCCAATTCAATACGGTTGTGAACTTCTACGAACTACTGCCTACCAAAACTGACAGATGAAAGTTCACCTTGCGAAGTATTGACCGTTCTGAGTGTATATGAGTGTATTTCGGATTACCAGTACTGAGCAGGTCTAGGTTTGAAGTTGGTGTCAGACTGGCACCAACGGACGGAGGGGGGGGGGGGGGGGTCACTACTTACTCAGAACACCAACTAAATTGAATTGAATTGAATGCAAGAGGAAGGTAAATAAAAATGATGGTTTTATCGCCTACCAACTGGATTAAATTGACCTAATTCTTATCCAACGAGACGTCTTCTGGAATGCATGCATTATAGAGATGGGTATCGATACTCGATATTTAAAATATCGAGTATCGGTTAGAAAGTATCGATATTTTAGTAGGTATCGATACTGCACTATCCGATATTTTTGGATATCGATACTTTGGATCCGATGTATCTAAATATCGAATATCGATACAGTTCTCATTCAACATGGCTAAAAAAATGAAGAAGGTAGAGAGGCTTTTGGGTCTTTTGGCTCTTGGGATGCACAAATAACTTTTATATCATGGAGAAAACCACTCTGCTTGGACTCTTGATAGTGAAAAATGAATAAACATTGTTGAAAAAATTATTTTTCTTGAGAATATTGGATAATATTGATAGTTTGTGACGCTGAAGTATCGATACTCGATATTTTAAAATATCGATACTCATGCCCAAACATACTTGGGATATCGATACTCGGATACGATACAGTATCGATACTTTTATAACGATTCCCATCCGTAATGCATTACTAAACAGTAGGTTTAATTAATGCCTACCTCGTTTGTTTTGAAAATGCTGAGTTACCAAGAAATTTGTGATATTGTAAATAATGTGAAACTATTGAGACGTTATAGTTATCTGGGGCAGTTGAATTTCGCCATGAGCGGCAGTGAGGGAGATGGTTTGACGTCGGATCTAATATCAGTCGCCCCCCCAGGAATATAAACTCCAAAAGTTTACACAGCGTGGGTATCGATTCCAACAAGTTTCCTTTACAAGTGGTTTACTCACCCCTTAAAAGCCACTAATCCTCTAAGGCAGCGAGAAACACCTGTCCTGCATGATTGACGGCCTCGTTAAATAACGTTCGATTTCTTGAAGACCCGTTCCAAGTCGAGAGTTCGCAGAGAGACGTGTATTTCAGTATATTGGCTCCGAGTTGTTTCTGTTTTGACACGTTAAAGCAGTGAAAGTTTGTTGTGAAATGACAGGTGCCGCTAGAAGCCGAAAACAAACGAGAGAGATGGGATGGATGTTAACATGAGGGAAAAGTAATTTTGAGTCATTACCGCCAGCGTGGTGGTTTGTGGAACTAAAACCATCGTTGTCCGTAATGTCAACCGTTCAATCAGTCGATTTTTTCATATTTCTCTGGCAATTATTGTTCGATTTTGATGATTCCAGCGGCAATATTTCAGTTTTTCAATTTCCAAGGCCCATGCACTGGAAGACTTTCTAGAATCCTTGAAAATTTCAAGTTTAGCTACATTTTATGGGAAAAACATACTTAACTGAATTAACGGTTTTTTCCCATTTTTCTCTGGCAATTATTGTTCGATTTTTCAACTCCCTAGGGCCGTGAACTAATGAATTTCTAAAATCCTTTAAAATTTCAAATTTATGTACAACTTTCTAAGTTGTTGCGCCTTCGATTATGCGAAATACTGACCCGGAACGAGGAACGAACTTCGACCGACTGAGACCCCCTTAACCCTAGTTATTACTTATCAGGGTGAAGAAGATTACTGAGTACCGTTGAAACATGTACCCACAATAAATAACAAGAATTGAAGAAGACTCCACTTAAACAGCAAGAATAGTTCCTAAAAGGCAAAGTCAATTTAGTTGGCATTTCGCCAATTGCACTAAATTGATACTTTTGAACACGAGCCAAAGAAGAGTCCCAACAAAAAGGAAACTAGAAATGACGAACATTGGATCCATATTTCCTACTGACGGTAACTGGGGCCTACCTAGGTACCTCCTCTTCGTACGCAACTTCCATTTTCCTAATTCTTTTAAGCTAATAGTCTAAACTTCTCTGAGCCTAAACTCTTACATTAGAGAATATTTTGAGCAGTCGTCGATGCTGGAAGTCTCATTCGAAAGCGAATGGATGGTTTTTCAGGGGTTTTGGATTGTGAACTGGCGAGTTGTCGGCATTATCGTCCTCCCTTCGCCACCTGATGGTCCGATTTCCAATTTCCCGCTCCCATTGTCGCTGCTCATTTTGGCTTCTGACTCCGTTCTGGAGGTAGATAATAATCACTGGGAACGAAAAAAAAACTTGAAGAAATTCAAGAACGGAAGTAATCACATACTCGTCAAGACCGCTGTTGGAGACTCTGGGCAACCGAATGGAAAACTAAATCATCCGTGAGTAAACTTTCTAAGACATTAGATAGGTATTAGACATTAGTTAGGCATTAGATATTATTTCTCGTTGATTCCGAGTTCACCTAATAGTAAATGGAGAACCATAATCTCTGTTCATATGTTAGCTGACCAAAATACGATCGCTACGTTCCATCGAGTTGTCCTCAGTTTTGCGTCCTTAACAACCAGTAACCAAATTTCCTGTTTGGAAGCCACTCATTAATATTTTTCTCAATAAATCACTCGTCTGCAAAGAACACTACTTTGCTATTGTCACTACCTATCAACATGAACATAATAAAATAAAAATCTTTTTTACAAAAAAATGGACCGACCTCAAAAATGATGTCTTTAAACACCAAAAAGGGAAAAATAATAATCTCAGCGAAAACACACTTGATGTATTAGGTGGTTGGACATAGATGTCTAGTCAACAGATGGCATGTTGGAATACCAACAATTATTTGTAGTGTGATTCACAATTATTGTCAGACTCATATCCTCCATCATACTACCCAATAGTTTTGGAACACTTATATCTACTCGTATTCATGTTTTGTATTGCACGATCGACGCATGTTGTAATACTGACCAGATCATGTGAGTAGTACCTAATAACCACAGCGTATCCAGATAGGTAGGTAGGTCTCCTAGATCTTCTACTTACCAACATATTATTCTTTTTGCAAATATACATACTTCCCATACTACAAACATGCTTCCACACCGAGTATGAATGTGAATATGTGTTTGTTTAAGATTGTGGAGGTTTTGAACGTAAATTAGGTAGGTAACAACGCTTCCGAAGGTATATTGCTACATTACAATATGTCCACCAATATAATAGTCTCAAATAATTATAAAGTCTCAAAATACTCGTCACAACCGTTCCTAGGGAGGTTCACACTTACTATCGTACTCATATGGCAGCAGAGACGCACTAGGTACCTGCTAGTTTGGGGAGCACATTTTAACCCAATGGTACTTACTCTTGAAATGCTAACCAGATCATCGAAGGAAGGTGATTAGTTTGTGTCTACAGATGGGCACGGCGGCGACTTCAATGCTTACCTGCCTACCTATTTGGATACGCTGTGGTTATTAAGTACTACCGTTATTAAGTACTACCGTGGCAGCTGCGCTGAATGGCTTGGACAGTTCAAAAGGAATGGGACCTGACGGTGTACCTCCGATTCTGTTGAAATCTTGCTCCTCAAGCCTTACTGAGCCTTTGACTGTTTTGTTTAATAGATCATTGTCTGAAGGAATATTCCCGAGCCAATGGAAGACGTCTTATATCACGCCAATTCACAAGGGTGGAGATAAGTCGGATGTAGCACAATTTAGACCTGTATGTTCAATCTCTACAATACCTAAGATCTTCGAAAAACTTATATGTGAACAAATAACTCCTGCATTTTCCGCACATATCACCCCTAACCAACATGGATTCAGACGTGGGAGATCAACCTCAACCAACCTTCTCGAATTCCAAGAATTTACTCTCCAGGCGTTGGGTAAAGGGCATCAGGTGGATCTCATTTCTACTGATTTTTCGAAAGCCTTCGATCGACTTTCCCACCGAGCTATCCTATCTGTACTGAACGGGCTGGGAGTGTTTGGGTGCCTGCTTGCGTGGATGGAGAGTTGACCGATCGATCTATGATGGTTCGTCTGAGGGACACCGTATCAAGACCCTTCTTTGCCTCATCAGGAGTTCCGCAGGGTTCCCATTTGGGTCCCTTGCTCTTCCTATTGGCCATTAACAACATTCAAACCATATTCAAGGGGGTTAGGTTTCTTCTGTTCGCTGACGATCTGAAACTGTTTCACACCATAGCCTCACCCTCGGACTGTTTGGTGCTGCAGGAGAGTCTTGACTCCCTCATGCGTTGGTGCCCATCGAGTGGTTTGTCTCTCAACCCGTCGAAGTGTTCAGTAATGACATTCCACCGGTCCCAGACTCCGTTTGTCCACCTATACATGATAGGCGATGAGCCATTAAGGCGGGTGAATGCCGTGCGCGACTTAGGAGTGCTCCTCGACTGTCATCTATCGTTCTCGGACCATATTTCGGCAATCTCTGGCCGTGCAATGCGGGTCTTGGGATTCATCAAGCGGAACACCAGAGATTTCGATTATATACCAGCTATAATGACACTCTACAAAGCGCTGGTGACTCCAATTTTGGAGTATGCCTCGGTTGTCTGGAATCCATTTTACCAGTGCCACATCAGCCAACTTGAGAGGGTTCACCGTGGATTTTTAAGGTATGTGGCATACAAGCTTCGTATTGCGCGGGAGGACCTGGATTACAATTCCCTGGCTGCTGAGATTGGCCTGATGAGTCCCTCAGCTCGCAGACACCAAGCGGATGTGGGATTCCTGTTGGGATTGGTTCGGGGATCGGTGGACGCACCAGCTCTCCTGGCGGAGATCAGATTTCTCGTCCCTCGATTGGCCACGCGTTCTCACGAGCTCTTCTGGACACCATTCTCTCCCTCTAACTACCTGTACAACCGCCCACTATGCAGGATGCCCCGAGTGATGAATCGGGCCCTCCAGGAGTGCCCAGACCTGGATATTTTTCATCACTCAGCGAGGGTCATCAAGAGCAAAATTATAAGCAAATGGACTGTTAACACGTAACCTTGTCTCCTCTATTATTTTCTATTATCTATCTATTATCATCTGCGCTTCTCTTTAATATGTAAATATTTCTGTTTTATCGTTGTATTGGGCTTGCCCATATTAAATAAATAAATAAATAAATAAATAAAATAAACTACTCACATGATCTGGTGAGTATTACAACATGCGTCGATCGTGCAATACAAAACATGAATACGAGTAGATATAAGTGTTCCAAAACTATTGGGCAGTATGTCACTGCTATCGTATGATGGAGGATATGAGTGTGACAATAAGTGTGAATCACACTACAAATAATTGTTGGTATTCCAACATACCATCTGTTGACTAGATATCTATGTACAACCACCTACTACATCAGTAAGTATTCACTGAGATTATTATTTTTCCCTTTTTGTTGTTTACAGACATCATTTTTGAGGTCAGTCCATTTTTGGTTTATTATTTTCAATAATGAACCTTTGGAATCGACCAAGAAAAAAAAAATTTAACACCCCCTCAAAATTTGATGGTTTACGTTTCAAGGTACGTAGAATCCAAAAATCGAATAAAAAGTTGGCCGTCCGTCCGCCGTCCGCGGCACTTTTGCCACTTAACATTGACCGATTTTCATGAAATTTGGTATGTAGGCTCCTTCTGGGGTCTAGTTGTGCCCCGAAGATTTTGGTTGAGGTAGGTCACTCCTAAGGGTTCCAAAATCAATTTTGAAATTTTGAAAACGCCCTAACTAAAAAAAATTTCGATATAAAGGTATTGTTTTTCCTTCAATTTAAGATTCTATAGAATTTTTAGAATTATTTAAGACCACCCGGAGCTCTGTAGGACAAACCGTTCAGTCACTACGAGAATTATAGTTTGGACGTACGAAAAATCAGAAACACGAGTGTGAATCGTAAAAGAGGCCTAATCTCCGTTCAAATTAAAGCTTACCGAAATGTGATCGATGTTTTTCTTCATGTTGAATGGTTGGTGGCTTTGCAGACGAGTGATCTATAGAAAAATAATAAACCATTGTGTAATAATTTGCAGCGTTTTTGTTTTATAATTCCAGAAACTACAGGTACAAGAATCTAACCAACATTTTGAAAGTTATTAGAATCCTGCAGTTTGTTGTATTATTATTTTTTTTTTTGAGTATTTTAACGCGATACCTACCCAACAATATTGGGTTACCTTTTTGGTTCCCAACCCAACAATATGTTAATTTTAGGAAGAAAAACAATCAGAAAGATGTATTTTCCTGGACGATCATTCTACTTTTTTTTCTCGTCTCAAAGTTTCAATTGTGTTCCATTTAATTCAATGTTTCGTGATTTTTCGAATATTCTACAATGAAGAATTTCACCATGTCGGAATTTCCTATTTTTGACCCCAAAATCGGATTCAGCACGTCTAAAAACTCCCTAAGGCAAACTTTCAGCCCGAACTTCCTAATTTACGAATAAACAAAACAGTGTAGAAAATACGAATGTTTAAAAAAACCGGGAAAATGACGTCATGCTGGAATAGTTCATTTATGGCCGCTTGAAGCGCTGAGATCGAGAAATCCATAGTCCCCAGATGTAAAATTTCACGAAACAGTATAGTTCGAAATCGAAAAACTGAAGAAAAAAATAGAAAAAGCAAGATGGGGAAAATTAGGTTTCCCCTGTTTTTGTTTGATAACTTTTCTCTTAGAAAACACGATTTCGTCGTCCCAATGGGCAACACTGGGAGGAGACGGCGATCCGAACAGCCCAATCAGCGAGCGTTCCCGCTGCACGTCTGTTTTCCCGGTTAGTTTTGAAATTAAGAATTTTGATTGTCTCCCAAAAATAACAGGAGACTTATTTTCCGAAATCAGCCCGATTTTCATCTATCCCACACCATTAACTATTCAGGAAAAATGCAAACAGAAATCGGTGAAATTCCTCATTGTACTTTTCATTGTGCATTGAAGATGCGTGGGAAATTCATTACCAGCAAATGCTAAACTATTTGACTGTGACCCTTTGTAAATGGTTTCAAAAATTGAGTTACTTACTGTTATTAAGGCATGTGAGCTTTAAAAAACTTTTTATCTTGTAAAAAATGTGATATTTTGACTGAATCGATGAGCATATTTTAATAAATATATTGGTTTTATGTCTGAAATTAATGCCTTTCCCAAGAATGGAGCAAACCCCACTGCGGGGACACATTTTTAAAACGTCTGCCAAGTGGGTGTGGCTCATAGCTTCCTCGTATCTATAACCCGATTGTATAGATGATCCGATGCATAGTAGTTAATCTCAAAACACCAAGTACCTTCCACTACCCTCATAGGGGACCATCTACACGCTAATCTGGACAATCCTAGAAAATTTCATCAAATTCGGAAGAAAGATGTAAGTGAGTAGATGTATGTGATTGGATCAAAAAAATGCTTAGCCTCTACTGGGATTGTTCCATACGCTATCAACTGAGCTATGGAGGCCTAGTGATGCAATGAATAGGATTTGAGATTCTCATAGGGAACCATCCCTCAATGAATGAATCGCTCTATGAAAAACCATTCTCTATGATTTTCATAGGGGACCATCTAAACACTACTCAGTAACATCCCTGAAAATTTCATCGAAATCGGGTAGAAATTGTGGAAGTTATGGCCGTTACAAGGAATTAACGATTGCGCATGCGCAGCGGCTACTATCAGTCCGGGGATGATGATTTTCATAGGGGACCGTCTACACACCAACCCGCACAATCCCTAAAAATTTCATAGAAATCGGACAATAACTTCGTATAGTTATGCGCGTTACAAGGAATTCATGACAGACACACAGGCAGACAGACACGGAACCAAAATTGTTCAGATAGGTCTAAAACGCAAAACGCGAGTGAAAATTTTGATTTTGGAGAACTTTTTTTTTTCGTCCTTGACAAGTGAAAACAAAGCTTCCGCTACCTTGGTAGACTCGGAAGCAAAAACGTTCAGTTCTTCCATAAAACTGATGACATGGCTATGAAAATTGTCAGGCATCATAGCCAGGGGCCCAAACTAGTATCCCAATGAGTTGGTTGAGGGATTTTGACCCAGTATAAGTGTTTATAAATGGAAAACATTCGAAAGTGTGGGAACTTACCCCACCCTACCCTACTTCTGAGAAATATCGTATCGAAAGGAGTATCGATACTTTGGAGTATCGTGCCGTCCCTAGCTCGGATAAGCAGCATGAAAATCTGTCATTCCTGTATTCGTGATCCTCGACCAGGAATTAAAAAAATATGGCATTTAGATCCCAGAAATTTTTTTAAATGTAATAATGTAATTGGGTTCGCCCGTACAAATGTAAATAAAATAAATAAAAAATAAAATGAAACTACACAAAAATATCTTTCCGTTGGGAAAATCAATTATCAGTTATTCGTAGAAGGAGACAAATCTGTTTTGCAGGACTTGACAATTCAAGGGTGCGGATATCAGATCGGCCACTGCGCAGCTATCAGACGAGTTCCGGTCGGACGTAACCGTAATTAACCGTGGTCAATTGATCGTACGTAACCGGATGTAACCGTAATCAATTTATCGTCGATAGAGAATCCGTTCAACTCCGCTCAGAATGAGATGAGTTTTGAATGACTCAAAGGATTTGAAGGGCGGACGGCGATTTGTCAATCGAAGTGCGAAAGGCGCGAGGAGGGAGAAGGTGAAACAACATGAATGAGCGGAGGAGGCGAGAAGGCGATCATTAATCAATCAATGGTCTAATAAGGAGAAGCTATTAGGAGGTTTTAGCGGTTATCTATGCCAGACCAGAGCTAAGACCATTTATCTCTCCGTTTCCTTGTCAACCGACCCGACTAAACCTCCTGTTTCCTCTTCCCCTCGATCCCCCGCTTCGCTCTTCCTTCTCCCCCTTCGCACCCCTTTCTTTCTCATTGACGGCGGACCACTCAGAAACCCTCCCTGTAGAACACTCATATTTACCTCCCCCCCCCCACCTCACCCTCAAGGCCGCACTCCATCAATCCAAGTCACACCGCGGCCTCCTTGTCGCACTGACAGCTGCTGCTACCTGACGCAGACCGTTTCCAGCTCCTAAATCATCAACGCATCAGCATTTTGGTTCCATCAAAATATTCGACGTACAAAAGTGTCCAACGTAACAAAATGGCCAATGTTTCGAAATATCCAGCGTATTAAGCTGTCCGACGTATCAAAATGCCCAACGCACTTAGCAATAAACGTATCTAAATGTCCAAAGAATTGGGATATCCAACCTATCGTATCTGAATGTCCAACCTATCAAAAATTCCAAATTACCAAAATGTCCAACGTATCATAATGTCCGACGTGCTAAAACTGCCCAACGAATCAAAATGTGAAACGAACTGGAATATCCAACCTATAAGAACGATCAACGCATCTTTATGTCCAACCTACAAATCTGTCCAACCTGTTATCAAAATGTCCAACGTATCATAATGTCCAACGTACTAAACTCTCCAACCTATCAAAATTTCCAAATTATCGAAATGTCCAACGTACTGAACTCTCCAACCTATCGAAATGTCCAACCTATCAAAATTTCCAAATTATCAAAATGTCCGACGTGCTATAACTGCCCAACGAATGAAAATGTGAAACGAATTGGAATATACAACCTATAAGAACGATTAACGCATACATATGTCCAACCTACTAATCTGTCCAACCTGTTATCAAAATGTCCAACGTATCATAATGTCCAACGTACTGAACTCTCCGACCTATCAAAATGTCCAACCAATCAAAATTTCCAAATTATCAAAATGTCCAACGTACTGAACTCTCCAACCTATCAAAATGTCCAACCAATCAAAATTTCCAAATTATCGAAATGTCCAACGTGCTGAACTCTCCAACCTATCAAAATTTCGAAATTATCAAAATGTCCAACGTATCATAATGTCCAACGTACTAAACTCTCCGACCTATCAAAATGTCCAACCAATCAAAATTTCCAAATTATCAAAATGTCCAACGTACTGAACTCTCCAACCTATCAAAATGTCCAACCAATCAAAATTTCCAAATTATCGAAATGTCCAACGTGCTGAACTCTCCAACCTATCAAAATGTCCAACCTATCAAAATTTCGAAATTATCAAAATGTCCAACGTATCATAATGTCCATTGTACTAAACTCTCCAACCTATCAAAATTTCGAAATTGTCAAACTGTCCAACGTATCATAATGTCCATTGTACTAAACTCTCCAACCTATCACAATTTCCAAATTATCAAAATGTCCAACGTATCATAATGTCCATTGTACTAAACTCTCCAACCTATCAAAATTTCGAAATTTTCAAACTGTCCAACGTATCATAATGTCCATTGTACTAAACTCTCCAACCTATCAAAATTTCGAAATTGTCAAACTGTCCAACGTATCATAATGTCCATTGTACTAAACTCTCCAACCTATCACAATTTCCAAATTATCAAAATGTCCAACGTATCATAATGTCCATTGTACTAAACTCTCCAACCTATCAAAATTTCGAAATTGTCAAACTGTCCAACGTATCATAATGTCCATTGTACTAAACTCTCCAACCTATCACAATTTCCAAATTATCAAAATGTCCAACGTATCATAATGTCCATTGTACTAAACTCTCCAACCTATCAAAATTTCCAAATTATCAAAATGTCCAACGTATCATAATGTCCATTGTACTAAACTCTCCAACCTATCACAATTTCCAAATTATCAAAATGTCCAACGTATCATAATGTCCATTGTACTAAACTCTCCAACCTATCAAAATTTCCAAATTATCAAAATGTCCAACGTATCATAATGTCCGACGTACTAACCTCTCCAACCTATCAACATGTCAAACCTTGCAAAATTTCCAAATTGTCAAAATGTCCAACGTATCCAAAATGTCTGACGTACTAAACTGCTTAACGAATCAAAGTGTACAGCCTATCAAGATTTCCAAAGTATCAAATTGTCCAACGTATCTAAATGTCCAACGTACTAAACTGTTCAACCTATCAAAATGTCCAACCTAACAATAGGTATGTCCAACGATCGAAATATCCAAAATGGCCAACGAATCGGAATATCCAACCTATCAAAATTACGAACGTACTAAACTGCCAGACGAATCAAGATGTTCAACCAATCGAACGAAAAAACTTTCGAAGAACAGAAAGACTCCTACGAGCTTCGAACTTTTTTTGGTTATATTCCATTACTTTTAATGAAAAAATTGAAATTCCCCCTCCCTCCCCCCTCACTCTTTAGCGGACAAAAAAATTTCATTTTTTCATTTTCCTCTTTGAGTTCTGTCGGAATTCGCCATCACCGCACAGGAGATAATTTATTGATTTGCTGAAGTAAGTATTCCCAGTTATCAAGGTGAACGCGGTACGAAAGCTGAAATAAGACGAAACGCTGCGAAGAACATGAAAAGGCGAAGGAACCAAAACAGTTGAGCCAACCACCAGCTGAATCAGATAATATTCACCACGACCTCCATTATTGATAGATTCTCTTCCACTCCGTCTTCCCACTCACTTCTACCTCCGTACTTTTCCGTAGAATAACTACGATCTATCATTACCTAAACTTAATTAGCGATCACTAAACAAGTGATTTCAAATGTCACAAGTATGAATTGCAATTACTAATTTTCGTTTACATCCCTCGAGGAAACTTTGAAACGAGCATGTAGTTTCATAAACATAAACATAGAAGTTTGAGTCACGCAGCTCTCAGTTAATGAGCTCCAGTTAATCAAATTGTGATATTAACCGATTTTCAACTTGCTTTCCACAAATACCTCGAAATGAACCATGTAATTCTAAAACGTCCCCTCAGTGGCATGAATGGATTTTTAACAAATTCTTATACCTAACTAATTTTCCGTCATTTTTGAACCTTGATAATTTTTTTGGCTTCAAAACATTTGATACGCATCTTCTAACCAAAACCTCGAAAAGCACGTATAAAAAACGCTGCAAATTATTACACAATCGTTTATTATTTTTCTATATAGATCACTCGTCACCCATCGATCACTCGACTGCAAATACCACGGCTTTGCCATTGTTACCACCAACCAACATGAAGAAAAACATCGATCGCATTTCGGTCAGCAACATTTGAATGGAGATTAGGCCTCATTCGCGATTCACACTCGTGTTTCTGATTTATCGTAAGTCCAACCCTTAAATTCTCGTAGGGAGCTAACGGCCTCTTATAGAGCTCCGCGTGGTCTCAAAAAAATCTATAGAATCTTAAATTGAAGAAAAAACAATAACTTTACATCAAAATTTTTTGAGTTAGGGCGTTTTCAAAGTTCCAACCCTTTGTTAGTTCCTTGGAAAGAATATTTGAAAATGAAAAAATGCCCTGGACCGGGGTGTTGGAATAAAATAAAATAAATTAATGGAATTTGTCGGCATACAGCAAACTCGTGAACATGAATATTTATATAAGATAGGCCACAAATACGAAGGTTCTCGCAATATTTGATTGACTGATCGAATAAAAGAGTTGAAAAACAAACAATTATGATCACTACTGCAACATTTCCTGCTGCAACGAGTTTCCCATTAGACAATGTATTAATTTGGAGAGAGCTAAATAAGTTTTGCCGCCCGAATTATTGAAGCATTTTGTTGCCTAAGTATCTCAGATGGGTAAAAACTGCTCATAATGTACTTAGAAGTTCTTAGGAAGAGGTAGGGTAAAAGCACCAATTACTGACACGTTAAGAAAAATTTTGTGGTTTTTCAACAATTTCTCTCGTATTTATTAATCTTTCCTCACAATTGAAACTTTTCCCCTTAGGCCAACATCAGTTTCTTCAATTTTGCTCATTAGAATTATCAAAACGACAAATCAATTCATTTATTTGCTTAAAATTTGGATGCATCTTTTTTCTCCTATTACCGACATGCATTCACCAGTTACTGACAGTGTGAGGAACCAATTACTGACACCCTGTATCAGGTTCAAATTATTTTTATTTCCAACTTTAAAATAGAAAAAGTAATTTACTTAGTACCTATATTTTGAAATCACAAAGCACAAGTTTTCGTGTTTTCAACCTTCTTTCTCGAATTTTTCGACAAATTGAAGGCGAAATCAAGCTTTCGGAAATGTCTTGTCTCGCAAGTAAACCAACAAGTTTTCGTGTTTTCAACCTTCTTTCTCGAATTTTTCGACAAATTGGAAGCGAAATCAAGCTTTAAAGATGTCTTGTCTCTCGACTAAACCAACAAGTTTTCGTGTTTTCAACCTTCTTTCTCGAATTGTTCGACAAATTGAAGGCGAAATCAAGCTTTCGAAGATGTCTTGTCTCTCGAAAAACCAACAAGTTTTCGTGTTTTCAACCTTCTTTCTCGAATTGTTCGACAAATTGAAGGCGAAATCAAGCTTTCGAAGATGTCTTGTCTCTCGACTAAACCAACAAGTTTTCGTGTTTTCAACCTTCTTTCTCGAATTGTTCGACAAATTGAAGGCGAAATCAAGCTTTCGAAGATGTCTTGTCTCTCGAAAAACCAACAAGTTTTCGTGTTTTCAACCTTCTTTCTCGAATTTTTTGACAAATTGAAGGCGAAATCAAGCTTTCGAAGATGTCTTGTCTCGCAAGTAAACCAACAAGTTTTCGTGTTTTCAACCTTCTTTCTCGAATTTTTCGACAAATTGGAAGCGAAATCAAGCTTTAAAGATGTCTTGTCTCTCGACTAAACCAACAAGTTTTCGTGTTTTCAACCTTCTTTCTCGAATTGTTCGACAAATTGAAGGCGAAATCAAGCTTTCGAAGATGTCTTGTCTCTCGAAAAACCAACAAGTTTTCGTGTTTTCAACCTTCTTTCTCGAATTTTTCGACAAATTGGAGGCGAAATCAAGCTTTGGATGATGTCTTGTCTCGCGAGTAAACCAACAAGTTTTCGTGTTTTCAACCTTCTTTCTCGAATTTTTCGACAAATTGAAGGCAAAATCAAGCTTTCGAAGATGCATAAATTAGAGACTGTTTTTTGATGATAGAGAATAAGAATAGGAGGAAAGATACGAGTAGGTTCCTGCCAGGGAGAGGGGTGTCAGTGACTGGATATGCTCAATGTTAGTATCTGGTGTGCGTACATCCCAAATACTGACACTCCCATAACTAGTTACTAACACCCCTGTTAGGATATGGATCCTTTGCTTTTTTCAAAAGGCGGGTAGCAACATCGTATTCTACGTAAAAACCCTAGTTAATTAGGCTTTGGAACTAAAGATTTCGGAAAACCCCAATTACTAACACAAGTGTCAGTAATTGGGTAAAGGCAGGTTTCTGGGTACCCAAATCCTAACACTGAGGAAAAAATGTTATTTTATCAGTTATTTGCACTGGAATTGTTTATTCTTATTAGCTAACATCAATACTGGAGCGGTAAAAAGTAAATTGAATGTAGAAACAAAGATGAAACGGTTATAATAGATGAAATTGCGACTCACCTCCTTAGCAAAACCGCTAACGATCGAACAGCAGGTGTTAGACTGATGATAAAACTTCATTCCCGAACCCCTTATCGTCAATGCCGACTAGATTTTGGCGAGAATCGGTAGAAAATAACTGTGACATTGATTTGGTGCCAAATTTGAATCCCTAGGTGACCAGGAACGCTTATTTTTCAAGGAAGAATGAGCATGTGTTAGTAATTGGGGTGGTGTTAGCAATTGGTTCCTTCACCCTAATTGAGGGTAAAGACGGCTGTATGTCTCACATGCCGTACGTCCGCAAAAGGTTAAACCCCTTCGTCATTTTTCTCATACTTTCTAGACCTTCACCAGGTGGCTATCGTTATTTTATAATGCTGTTACTCAGTATTGTTGTGAGAGATAAGGCAAAAAAACCGACTGTCAAGTGGGCGTGGCACATAGCTCCTCGTATCGATGATCCGATGCATAGTAGTTAATCTCAAAACATCAATCTCTAAGTACCTTGCACTGCCCCATAGGGGGCCATCTACACGTCAACCAGCACAATCTCTGAATATTGTTGGAAAATGTAGAAGTTATGGTTGTAACAAGGAAGTAGACGTTTGCGCGTCCGCAGCATCTACTATCAGTCCGGGGGAGATGATTTTTCTTTTTTGATTAGTGACAATTCGATACTTCCAAAATTTATTGATATCGATATTTTGTTTCGATATATCCGACATTTGCGATATATTTATTGCAATATTATCGAATATCGAAAGGAAAATATTGATATCGAAAGAAAAAAATTATCGGTTGTGATGGTTATATTTCTTCACACTGTACTTTATCAATTTCTCCTAAAATATAAAAAAATAATAAAAACCAAAATGAGTAGAAAAGGAAGATGAACGCAACACATATACAACAATGTTGAAATAACATGACAACCCACTATGTCAGACATGCAGTCCTCATGCAGCATGAGGATCCTCATGCTAGAACAAGGCATGCTAGATACGGGAAGAGGGGCAAGACATCGTTATCACTTCTTTTCGTTTCGATTTCGCTTTCGCCATTTCTGTTATGTATTAATGTGTTATATATTATGTATTGATACATACAACTTTTTACGAGTAAAATTTGAACTGGCATTATGTTAGAAGATAGATCGATAAAAAAACGATGCAAAAACATACATTCGATATCAGTGAAATCAGTATATTCCTTTCGATATTCTATCGATATCACTGATTTTTATTTTAAAAAAGCGATGCAAAAACATATTCGATAGGATAGGGTATTCGATAGGATCTGTGAAATCAGTTATTATGTTTCGATATTCCATCGATGTCTTCGATACTGATTTAAAAAAAAAATAACAAAAGATGCAAAAACATATTCAATCTCAGTGTAACCTAGCGGGATACTAGGTCCATGGTGAAATCAGTATTATTTCTTTCCATATTGTATCGATATCACTCATATTTATTAAAAAAACAAAAAACATTCGATATCAGTCACATCAATATTTTTCTTTCGATATTAGTGATATCGATATTTTTCTCCCGATATTTTATCGATATCGATACTGCCTTCCGATATTGTTTCGATGTTAAATATCGCATCGAAAGGTACATCGAATCGTCACTACGCACAATCCCTGAAAATTGTGCGGATTGGCGTGTAGATGGTCCCCAATGAAATTCGTAGGTAGCCCCCGAATTGATAGTAGCCTCTGCGCATGCGCAAACGTAAAATCTTTCTAAAAGCCTAAGTTCTACACTTTCTCTCGAATTCAATAATATTTTCGGAGATTGTACTGGTTGACGTGTAGATGGTCTAGTGCTATGAGGGTAGTGCAAGTAACTTATTATTATATTATATTATATTATGTTATTATTATTAGAGATTCATATTTTGAGAGTAGCTTCAATGCATAGGATCATCTAGGTATACAATCGAGTTATGGATACCAGGAAGCTATGTGCCACAACCACTTGGCAGATATTTCGGTTTATTAAATTCAACAATGAACCTAGGGAATCGACCAAGAAAAAAATTCGTACCCCCCCCCCCCCCCCCAAATGTGTTGGTTTACGTTTCAAGGTACGTAGAATCCAAAAATCGAGTAAAAAATTTTCCGTCAGTCCACCGTAAGCGGCATTTTTCCTAGTTCCCATTGACCGATTTTGATGAAATTTGGTGTGTGGGCACCAATTGGGGTCTAGCGATGATGTCAGATGTAGTGTCTATCACTTCTAAGGGTTGAAAAGTGAGGGCTAAAAATTTCAAAACGCCTTTACTCAAAAAATGTCGATATGAAGCTATTGTTTTTTCACCCATTTAAAATACATAGTATTGAATTTTCAGAATCGAATGAGACCACCCAGAACTCTGTAGGACCAACCGTTCGGTATGTTTGAAAACTTAGGGATTGGACTAATGATAAGTCAGAAACACGAGTGTGAATCGCAAAAGAGGACTAATCTCCGTTGAAGTTTTAGCTGACCAAAATGCGATGGCTTTTCGCTTCTTCGAGTTGTACTCAGTTTTGCGTCTCTAGTAACCAGTAATCAAATTTACAAATCTAGGCACCCACAGCATCCTTATATCTTCTCCGAATTGAACGTGAAACATCCATTTCTTCCAAATAAACTCGATTGTGAAGTAGGTATGTAGTACTAATGGTTGCTAGGCAGTTACAATGACAAAGCTGTGTTCTTTGCAAACGTGTGATCTATATAGGAAAATAATAAGCCTTTGTGTAATAATTGCAGCGTTTTTGAATTGGTATTAGTTGAGGAATTAAAGTTAGTAGCATTTAGCAAAATCATCAGTAACACCTTGGTAGGAGGTAAGAGGATTTCTAGGGAAGGAGGATTCAGTAGAGGAGATTCGAGGTTAGGGCGACGCTTGGTGTGAGGAAGGTAGGGGGTTAAGTACATCGAACCTGGTACACACGTGGGACCTCCTCTTTAATCTCACTTTTCTCGAAGCGTTCGGCAGAGTTTTAGACCGATTGAATATTTTATGAGGGAGGATCGATAGTGATTCCTACGAGCCTCAAGACTCGCCCGAAAACCGCTTTTACACACACAAAAGGGGCTCACGGTTAACCCCCCCCCCCCCTCATCTACACCCAACAGCCTCTGTGTTGCACCTATTTAAAGGAAAACTTGGTCCAGTAATAATTTAGCGCCATGACCTGGAAAATGACCTTTGACCCCGAAAACAGGTCATGCCGTTTGCTCGCGAACTAAGAAAGAAGCTGTTCCACCGTCTTAAGTCGAAGAACTTACCTACTCAACTGAAGGCCGAAAACGATCAAAGAGAAAACCGGTCTAAAAAGGTTCGCGAAACTTAGTGATAATACGGAATATTTTACTATCTCCGTCTTCAGCCTTCATAGAACGCCAGGTCGCCAGGCTTTCTACGAAGTGATTTTTTTTTGCCATTCTACAAAGTACAATAATACACACCGGATTTGTCAGAAGTGAGACGATTGATTTACAATTATTTCAGCTAGAACCCAAAGCAATCTTGAATCAGCACAGCAAAGGTTAAGAAACCCAGAAAACAAACCAGGGAGAAATATTTCAATGTTCTATCTTTAGAATAGAAACACAAAAATATAAATAGAGAAATAACTACGAGTATGTTTATTAAGGACATGAAAATATCATAGAAAATAAACGACAAACATTCCGGGGTGGGTATGCATTAGGTCAATTTAAACCAGTATTAGGGTGATTCTCAAACTATGGGACAATAGGGTGTGCGCCTGGGTAGGAAAAACTGTTTATTGTTATTTTTAACCCATTCAACGCCACCGGACTCACTTGAGTCCAGCAGCTGGCGACCCCTGTGGCCCCCAAAATCGATTCTCCCCATTTTTTGATATGTTGTAGCAGGTTGGCCAACGGTCAAGAATATATATAGGATCCCAGAATAATTATTCGTCTCGCGTATTATCAGATCCTCCAGGTCGTTCGTGAATAACAGCTTGAAATAGTCGATGGGCCTCTGGCCTTCTGGCATGACGAGAAGGGCCTGCCTGCCAGTGAACGGTATTTGTTTTGGGTAATTGGGCGGAGGCTGAGACGTCCAAGTTATATGTTCGCAGAGACGTTGAGGAGCAGGTTGGGGGGAGGGAACTACAGGAGAGAATTCATCGGGTCGAGAGGACAGCACTGGTTAGGAAGCAGCCAGAGATGATTGGACGGGCACAGAAGAAGATGCGTTACGTTGAAGGACTGGTGTTGGTGAGCGGACTGCCCCCTCAGGGGTTGGAAGTTGAGCAATTGGGGGTTGTAAGGCTAGCACAGGTGAGGAGGATGGCTCATTGAGGATTATGAAATCATTGATAGCAGCTATGTCTATGTCAAATACAACGGTACCATCTTGTTGTCCGTGATTCCAAGAAGTTGCCGTTTGCTGCAGTGTATCTAAGACTGGCTGTTGTTCGATGCTTGAAGTTGGTTGTAGTGGCGCAGTTGGTTGTTTGCTGCTTGAGGTAGGTGTAGGAGGGTTGACTTGGACTTGGGGTGTTTCATCTTCGTCCGGTACGTCTGAGTCGCCAGATGTTGATGACGAATCTGATTCAAGCTCATCATCAAGGTCAGAGTCCAACCCAAATACGAGGTGATGTAATTCATCATTTGAAACGTCATCTATCAGCACTTTCTGGCCACTGCTCATTCGTTTCATCACATCTGCAACTGGATTAGAAAGAACGAGTCGCGTGACATTGGGAAGTAAAAACGAAAATATTACCTAAAAATTAGGTAGGACCTATCTTGCAACCAAGAGAGGGTTCGAAATGTTGAAAAAAAAAGTGCACATACTTTTCTCATTGCGAGAGACTTTTGGTCTCTTTTTGGAAGCTCGGCCGTTCTGGGAGTCTTTGGGTCGCTTTCGATTTGGGACGTCAACGACTTCGGGATCATCAGGATCGGCTGTGGATGATGATAATATTCGTAACTAACTAAATTGAGTATAGGCTCCTCTTGTAGTCGATGCAAATCATGATAATACTACTTGGAAAATTGCTAGACAATAGGGGAACACAGTAAGTAGGTAGGTGGTAGTGCTAGACCTCCCTAAAACATGATACTTCGGGAGGTTTATCAACCAGTAACAAACTGCAAGTCCGCCAGACAGAATATTTTCTCATTTTATTGATAATAGCAATAATAAAACAAAAAAATACTTACAATCCATAATTTTGCGTTGTCAAAATGTCAAACTGGAGTCACAACCGAAATGAGCGAATATAACCTTGCACATTACTTCGAACCTCTAGCTAACCTGTGTCCCGCATAGAAGACCTCTCCAAGAACGGAGAAAAACACACACATTGCTGTTTGGGTTGAACTTCAGCCCCTGGGGGTCGAACAAAGACGATGGTATTTTGGAAAAAGGGCCGGACTCAAGTGAGGCCAGTGGCCACCAGCGTTGAATGGGTTAATCTAAGCTAGACCTCATTCTGAGAATTTTGGCACCAACCGCGACCTTGTAGCGTGTGTAAATCTTTTCCTATGAATTTTTAAAGTTTCGACCGTTCATGACGTCACAGTGTGCTGGGGGGTCCCGCCCAGGCAAGAGGGGCGCGTGACGTCATAAACGGTCGAAACTTTAAAAATTCATAGGAAAAGATTTTCACACGCTTGAAGGTCGCGGTTGGTGCCAAAATTCGATCAGGGTTTGAGTCTTCGTTTTCATCAATCCATCACATGTAAAAACCTCTAAGTACAGGGTGTCTCACGGGAACCGGACGAAAAACAAATGAATGTAACTCCAATGGTTGAAGTCTTAAATTTTTTATTTTTTTATCAGAAGGTAGGGAATTAAATACCATTTTAAGTTTTAAAAATAACATCGGACAAATGGTGCCCATCTTGTTCGAAACACGTGGCAAGTCTGTCCAGGAAGTTTCGGTGGACGCGCTCCAGTAAGTCTTGATCAATTGACGCAACTTGAGACGTTATTTCTTCCTTCAAAGCTTCCAAAGTGGAGGGTTTTGATTCATAAACGCGTGATTTAAGGTATCCCCAAAGGAAGAAGTCACACGACGTCAAGTCTGGGGACCTTGGGGGCCATTGCACGTCCCCAGAGCGTCTCCAAAGCCCTGGCCGTTCTGTGCGCAAACGAGCTCAATCACTGCACATTTCACCCGCTTCTCTCAATCGAATCATCAAGCGTAATTTAAAGTGGCATCCGTACAAGTTGTCAATCGTTCAGCAGTTGAAACCTACTGATTACCCACAGCTTGTTTGGTTTCAGCAAGATGGGGCCCCCCCTCACACTTCCAGAGCCGCAATCGCCCTCTTGCGCCAGATGTTCCCCAATCGCCTTGTGTCACGCTCTGGGGACGTGCAATGGCCCCCAAGGTCCCCAGACTTGACGTCGTGTGACTTCTTCCTTTGGGGATACCTTAAATCACGCGTTTATGAATCAAAACCCTCCACTTTGGAAGCTTTGAAGGAAGAAATAACGTCTCAAGTTGCGTCAATTGATCAAGACTTACTGGAGCGCGTCCACCGAAACTTCCTGGACAGACTTGCCACGTGTCGAACAAGATGGGCACCATTTGTCCGATGTTATTTTCAAAACTTAAAATGGTATTTAATTCCCTACCTTCTGATAAAAAAATTTAAGACTTCAACCATTGGAGTTACATTCATTTGTTTTTCGTCCGGTTCCCGTGAGACACCCTGTATTCTGCCTTTCGCACAGTCTGGTGGAAAGGCTTGTACATAGGAAGTGCTCTAATGAAACTAACCTCTTTGCTCTCTTACTGAATACGCTAAAACATTGTCAAATTCAATCTAAATACTTTCACGTTCAAATGAGTTTTACCTCAACAAGTTCCTAATAGGAACTTCCTATATAGGAACTTCCTATATTCATTGTTTCTCAACTCAATGAGCTGCCTCACCCTTAGGAGCCAGGTAGTGAGCAGCCATATAAGTTTTACCTTGATGAGCTGTCCACGGGCAGTACAGGTACAGAGTAGAATTTATATTATACTAACCTAAGGAGAACCGATGCATGGATATCGATACCGCGAGCCGAACTCCTTACTGGTTTACCACACCATTTTTTTCTATAACTGATCATCTCATGTAGGGAAAATTAAATAGTAAAACGAGATCCATCAGATCACGCACTTACAAATTCTGTTGCACTTAGAGAGACCAAACTGACCACCCAACTTGGCAGCTATTTGTGCTTCCAAGTCTACAAAGGGTGGGGGTAGCATTGTTTTTACTTCCTCCTGGCACCTCTCTTAAGAACTTGGGAAGAATAGATACTGGGAAGTAGTCCATTGAGGTCTGTTCGATAAAGATGATGAGAACCATTTCTAAACATGAAGTTGGTGCTTCTCATACATACTTCGGTGAAGTCACTGTTTAGGAAAAACGAGAGAAAGTGGAAGTTGGAGTGGGA
The DNA here is from genome assembly GCA_009739505.2 of Apolygus lucorum. Taxonomy (NCBI): domain Eukaryota; kingdom Metazoa; phylum Arthropoda; class Insecta; order Hemiptera; family Miridae; genus Apolygus; species Apolygus lucorum. The sequence continues at coordinate 11,607,917 of CM019167.2, forward strand.
GAGTAGGAAGGAGGTAATATAAAGAAAGTGGAGTAGAGGTATGAAGCTCGTCGTCACACAACTACCTTGTTCTCGTGTCATCCTATCGCTATTGTATGGCGAGCGGAGGATGGGGCGGAAGGGACGAGCGTGCCGGGGGAGACACCCGCCCCTCGCCGGCTTCAGAGTCAAGGACGGTCCCATCTACCTTTCATCCCCCCTCTGCAGCACCACCGCCCACACCACTACCTCTGTTCCCATGGAAATGGAATGCAAAGTAGTTTACATGATGCATCACCCCTGATAAACGAAACTTGTATTCGCTTCTTTCTCCTCCACTTTCATCAGTTCAATCGAACGATCACTGGAATCCTTTTCGAAAAAAAGTTTACGGTGAACTCTCGAATAATGGGAACGAGAAAGAAAATTCAGGTTCAAGGCAACAATAGCAATTTCCCGGAAGTTATAAGGGACATTTTCCCATAAAGCGCTAATCCCGGACTTGGGAATTATAGACATTGAAGATGTCGAATTAAAGTCCCAACAAATTCGCGGATGTAGAGCTGTTTCGACGTAGTACCGAGATGGTTTACGTCCAATGTGCTGACTTCAAACACTAAAGAGACTAACCAAAAATTGCTAAGAGACACTTTCTTACTAAAATTAGTTGTACAATCGACTCCCGAAGTTCTTCGGTCCTTAACATGGGACACCCTGTATTCAGGGTGTAACACTATAAGAACGTCAACCCGAAGAATTTCGATTCTACAACTCATTTCCGATCGAAAATGCCTCTTAACAATGGGGTATGTCGTCACGGCCGTCTGCCGTACGAATTAATATCATAAATACCTACATAATATTTCATGTAATCGAATAATTAATATCATAAATACCTACATAATATTTCATGTAATCGAATAATTAATATCATAAATACCTACATAATATTTCATGTAATCGATGTATGTTTTGCCACATGTATGTAAATGGTATAAATAGGTATCACATGTATTGTAAATGTCAACATAGATCCAAGCTCTCCCCCTTTGGGCTTTTTGTGTATGACGGACTCCCCAACGACCCCTTATCCGTCCCCTGACCTCTGTATAAGTATGTATAGGTATATAAGGCGCCCAGTATAGTATGTGTATTGTATAAACCACACCGCAGTGTGGTTCAGATGTATAGCTGCCCATAACCAGCTGTATAGTATGCCGACCGCCATGGTCATATTATGGGTAGTAGGTTGTACGCCTCTTGCACAACAGTGTACTAGGTATAGTATAAACCACACCGCAGTGTGGTTTAGATGTATAGCTGCCCATAACCAGCTGTATAGTATGCCGACCGCCATGGTCATATTATGGGTAGTAGGTTGTACGCCTCTTGCACAACAGTGTACTAGGTATAGTATAAACCACACCGCAGTGTGGTTTAGATGTATAGCTGCCCATAACCAGCTGTATAGTATGCCGACCGCCATGGTCATATTATGGGTAGTAGGTTGTACGCCTCTTGCACAACAGTGTACTAGGTATAGTATAAACCACACCGCAGTGTGGTTTAGATGTATAGCTGCCCATAACCAGCTGTATAGTATGCCGACCGCCATGGTCATATTATGGGTAGTAGTAAGCCACACGCAGTGGCGGTATGTATAATTATGTCTAGGTGTCTGCCACACACCCAGACATACAGTTTGTATTGTATATGTGTATACCTGGTATATGTATAGTATATGCGTAAGTATATTGCCACAGTATAAAGCTATAGTGTGTTATATGATTCTGTATAAGCTGTAACATGTCTTATAAGGTATTTTGTGTTTGGTATAAAGTATAAGACAAGGGGAGAGCTTGCTGATACAGAAGGTATAGGTATAATCGATCGATCGAATAAGTATAACGTGTAGTTACTCACAGATACCTTCCCTGGTTGCCTCCGAAAGCACAACAACCTCGGCCTGCCCGTCCTGCATCCCTCAGTGCGTGTTCCCCCACCATCGTACCTCTAGGAAGCCCCTCCTTCTCCTGGGTTTGTCCTCCCTTACAAACTACTGTATTTTAATTATATTATATTGTGTATTATACTCTCGCTGTAGCGACACTCCCACGCAGAAGGTTGGAAATAGAGCAAGATTAATGATTTTTAACTATACAACGAAAAGTATGCCTTCAGTATAACTTCGAGATAAAGAAACAGTATAACCACATTGAACATGTCGTCATTGCCGCCCTGGCCATACGAATCTAACGTATTATACATTTTATAAGTAAATTACGTCAATTTTTGTGTATACATAAATTCGTATGTGTACATACATTTGTATGGGTACATGTACATAATATCCAAATCTCTCTCTTCCCTTGGGGATCGTTTTCCCCTGACGGGCTCCAAACATCCCCTATACGCGTTTTCATGCCTCTCTACTGGTATGTGAGTACAGTATAGGTATGTATAAGCCACCCACAGTGGCGGTATGTATATGCCATCTCACGTGGCGGTATGGATGTGTATAAGCCACCCGCAGTGGCGGTATGTATAAGCCATCTCACGTGGCAGTATAGGTATGTATAAGCCACCCGCAGTGGCGTTATGTATAATTATGTCTAGGTGTCTGCCACACACCTAGACACCAAGTTTGTATGGATAAAGGTAAGATTGTGTAGATTTCCAGTTTGTATGAATCACCTTTGTGATTGTATGGGTATTTCACACACTGTGAATGTATAACCATGTATAGGTGTGCGCCACACACCCAGACATGAAGTTTGTATAATTATGTGAGTTTGTGTACATTTCCAGTTTGTATAATATATAGATAAACAAATATGTATAATAGGGATAGAGAGATTGGGATAGTTTGTGTGTATGCAAAATATCAGTCACATTATGAGGTTATCATGGTTTCGGGTACGCACCACCTCGAGATTCTTCTTGTGACTGCTGGTTCAAGCCAAGCGAACCTTCTCTCCCACCATCCAGGGGAGATACCCCTTCTCCATCCCTACTTCCTCCTCACCTGCACCTTCGCTACCGCTAGCTGAATTCCAGTTGCAGGAAGATTAAAGTCTTGATCGTTTGATGTGTAGGAAGTAATAGTTGCACTGTATTCCTGAGTAGTATCATGACGTGAGGGATGTTCAGTAGTAGTTGTTTCCTTCCACATCAGGTCGTGTTGAGGCCACTCATCATGTGGTTTATGCAAAAGGATGGGCCATTAATCCATAAATTTGGCAAGGTATCATCCTTCAGTTGACGTGTCGCAACATCAGCTGGATTGTTCTCTGATCTGACAAATCGGAACTGCACATCACCATCACTCAGGATTTCCATGACTCGCTTACTAATAATGTGTGGAAGAAAGCGTCTCGATCAGAGCCAGCTCAATACCACCTGATTGTCAGTCCAAAGGTTTTGAGCATGTATTGGTAAAATGGATGCAGACTGTACATATTGCAGGAGTCTTCTTCCGATCACTACAGCAAGGTGTTCGAGTTTAGGTATTGTAAGGCTTTCCTTTCTTTCCAGAGGGGTTAATCAGGAACGGGAAATAATAAAGCTCGTAGTGTGAGTCTCTTGATTAGAAATCCTCAAATATATAACAGATCAGATACATAAGCTTCTTTAGATGCATCAGTGAAGCAATGTAGTTCGTATTTACAGTTTGTTGGTATGTCTGGAGTAACGTTGGACCATGGGTTGAAAATAGTGGTAATTTGTGTAAAAACGTCTTTCATAATTTCCAACGCTGCGGATGATCAAGAGACAATGGGGTATCCCATTTCAATTTTTCTTCCCACAAATCTTGTAGGAATAAACGTGTCGGTAGCGTCAATGGGGCAACTAGACCACAAGGATCAAAAAACAGACGCAATTATTCGAAGTAAATGTCTTTTGGTGGAAATCTTGCTTTCAATCACTTCAGGTTTGATTTGCAATGTCAAGGTATCTTGCCATGTATCCTTCTGAAGGTCTAAGACTGAAATGGTACGTTGTGGTTTTGTTAATTCCGTCGGGATGGATTGTATAAACTCTTGGTTATTTGAGTTCCATTCTCGGATATTCATGGACAATTCCTTGAAATTTTCTCTGCATGTAATGAACAGTTCTTTGGCTTCTTGTGGATTTTGTACACCAGTTACGAGATTGTCTACATACAGATAGGAAGCTATTTTATCAGTCAGAGGTTGTCCCTTTTGTGAGAGGTGTTTACGTATAGTAGCCGAAAAGAGAAAACGGGCTTTGAGATGACCCCAAACGGTACTCAACAAAATCTGAAGTGTACTAAGTTTTTGTCTGAAGGATGTTGGGTTGTATCATGAGGCCAAAGAAACCGTGTAACATCCCGATCCTGGTCTTGGAGTCCAACTTGTAAAAACGCCTTTTCAATGTCAGCAACAATAGCAATTGGGTTTTGTCGAAATTGAATCAAAAGGGATGATGTCAAGTTGTGTAATAGAAGCGGAGCTTTGTACAGGAGATCATTTAGGCTGTTTTGACCTTTGTCTTTGATGAAGCGTAGTATACGATTCAAAGTTTTGTGGTTTTTCTTGTTGAACCACACAATGATGTGGGAGGTAATGAATAGGGGTGTGTTTCAGGAAGCTTAGGTTCTATTACGGTTTCAATGATGCCTTTATTCATTTGGTCTTGCAGGACTTCATCATAATTTTTGATCATATTATTGCCAAGTATTTTAATCAATGATTTTAGTCCTAGATTAACTGGAAGTTCTGGAGGATATTGTATCCAAGGCCATCTGACCTGATACCTGTTGTTCTGAAGTATAGTTGTATTGTTGAAATGTTGAACCACTTCCTCGTCTTGAAGTAATTTTGGAGAATCCTTTATTCCAATCGCCTCCAACTCCCAAATGTTTTTTATATTATCATCTTTCAGTGCAGAGTCTGGACAGTCAAAGACTCGCTTGTATTGTTCAGAGGGTCCAACCTGGACGTAAATAAGTATAGTCAGGACGTCAGTATGTTTCTGATTTTCTTTGTATACTCCAGAGAGAATCCATCCAATTAGTGATCCACTAGGAATAGTGTTGGTGTAATTTCTATTCTGTTGGCCATTACGATTGAATGATGATAATCATTTCCAATAATAACATCAATACTACTTTTGGCATTCACATCATTAGCAACATGAATGTTTGGGTACATTTGTCTCAGGGTGGTCTTCATTTCTAGATATGAGGGTATCACTCCAGTTAAAGTTGGTAGAGTGTGAGCTTGTATTAAAATGTTGAATGGTGACTTGTGAGTACTTAACTGAAACGTCACGAGGTTTGTGCTGATGGTTTTTGGTTTAGTTGATCCAAATGTGAAAATGTTTAAGGCTGTTGGTTTGGTATGTTCCAATTTCAGCTGTTTTGCTACACTTGACCTTATATAGGAGCCTATGTCTTTTGGCTCCCTGTGTCGAAAAGAATACGCCCTGTTATTGATATTCCTTGGCCAGAATCGAGAGAAACAGTGGCCGTTTGCAGTATAGTGTCTGATGAGATATTTGAGAAATGTGAGTGAGTTTGTTCTTTGTGTATGTTCAATTTCTCACAAAGGCTACGGTTATGAACGGTTATGATTGCCTTTAACACCACAGTGGACACATCTCGTCCAGTTTTTGTTTGGGCATGACGACACCATGTGGGACTCTCTTAAGCAAAGAAAACAGTTGTTCTTCAATTTTGCCTTTCTTTCTTTACTAGTTTTATAACGGCATTAAATGAGAAATTTTCTCGTGTATGTGTGAGCCTGAACAAAAATTGCAATTCAGACGACGGGACTTAGCTGATGTGTTTCGGTTGTGGTAGGATTGGTTTGCTGGGCGTTTGTAATTCCGAAAATTGGATGATTGTCCTGATTTAGAATTTCTATCAATTTTTTTGAATTGATATCTTGAAGGACCTCGAAGAGGATTCCTCTTCTATGAGGGTGACGCTATTGAGGGGTTCATAGGTTTTCGTTGTTTGTTTTGAGGATTGGATCCAGCAAACAGAGTTTCAATAGTATATGTTGGGTTATTATTTGAATTTGTATGATCTGTGTTATCGATGGCTGCCATTCTCAGCGCTGCTTCTCTAGCTAAGATTACTCTTTCAAGGATTGATCGTATTTCGGATACAGTACGATCATCTGACGTCATAGCCATTCGTAAATCAAATATGGTTGCTCCAGGAAATTTGTCAAGTATGGTTGCTCTTAATTGTCTGTGGTTTGTATTTTCTCCGAGTGATTGTAGGGTTTGGAGGTGGCGTTCTATTTCATCAAGGGTTCGGCGACAATCAGCTACGACTTGTGTGGATTTTGGTATTTGCTGGAGTGCTGCATAATGAGCATCAATCAATATGCCCTTTTTTCCAAATCGCTCAGTTGAACGATCCACAGCCACCTTGTAGTTTTGATTTATAATGTCTAAGCCTTCCACCGCTCTCTTTGCATCTCCTTCCATAAGACTGAGAAGGTACGACAATTTGTCGAAATCACTCGTGTGGGTTCTGTTTTCGATTTTTGAAGAGGACCTATCCCAAAACCCGTGCCACCTCAGTATATTCCCGTCAAATTTCAACATTTTGAGTTTGGGAAGACGGCTGTTCAAGGATGTATACTGTGGTGTGGGAACATCATTCGCATCATGATTTTTATCGCTTAGATGTAATGTATCTGATTCCACCAAAAGCTCTTCTGCCTCCAACTGCAATTCTATCTCGGAGGCCAATTCTGTGGAGGGTTCTGTGTATTTGGCGAGAACATTTTGTATTTCCCCATTCAATCGGTCCACTGACCATTTTAATTTTTGGATTATAACATGATGTTTCTTTTCCATGGTGTCTGTATCTCGTAGGAAACCTTGACAAGCCTCCATACCATCACGCACTCTAATCCCTAGTGTTTCGAGCCTCTTCAATATAATGTAATCCATCTTGAATAGTTAGGTAGGTACTCAATATCTGTAACAGAGGAGCACCTCCTCTTTTGTTTTTGTTTTCACACGTTGGATAAATGAGGAAAATTAGTGTATGGCTCATGTACTAATATATATATGTGAATGCATAACATGCATTCAAATATATTAAGTATATTTCCTCATAATATTAAATTTCCTCATACATATATGAGGATTATCGATAATATGCTCATGTATGGATGTATAGTACAGGAGGAAGAGGAGGAGATAATCTTTGTGTAAGTATACCACTGGTCGAATATTCCAAATTGCATAACGAACAATTCATGTAGGTATGGATGTAAAAAAAAAAAAAATAAAAAATTTTTCCTTCCACCCTCTGAAAACTGTTAAATGGAATAAAGAGGTTGACGAGAGTAGTCCTATTGTGAACCAAAACAAAATTTCTAGGAGTTACCACGTGTAAGGGGCAAGGTTTAGGTATTTGCAAACAGTTACCTATGAGGGTCCCGCCGGGAGGAGCGTCGGGGCGGAGGGGCCCCACAGCGGAGGGGTCCCACAGCGTGTGACGCAGGGAAAGAGGTGTCCCGCAGGGTGGGACGCGGGGGAACGACGGGTCCTGGGAGGGACGTGGGGGAAGGAGGAGTCAACTCCAGAGAGATGTATCATGTATGTAGGTATATCATGTTATAAACGATTAATGAACAACAAAAAAAAATTTTTTACAACAATATTATCAAATTCGAAGGACTTCCCCGTTTTTTCGCTCGGGAAGGTAAATAAAATAAGTCCAGAAAGCACGAAATCGCGTACGTTCCTTGAATACCCCGATATTCCCCTCCCGCCTTGGTCACCCACCTTCCCCGCTCGCTCCACTCGGTGAGCGAGAGCGAGAAATATACCTACCTGTCGAGGGATAGACGGGAGGGGGGTGTCATGACAAACCATAAGGTGCGGAACCCACCCGAGGAAAATTTTGGACTTTAACTCGACGCTTGAGGCAAACAAATCGGAACTACGCAGTGCACTAAGATTTTTTAAAAATAAACGAGAAAAGGCCGAGCTTCCCGGCCGATGCACCATGTCGTCACGGCCGTCTGCCGTACGAATTAATATCATAAATACCTACATAATATTTCATGTAATCGAATAATTAATATCATAAATACCTACATAATATTTCATGTAATCGAATAATTAATATCATAAATACCTACATAATATTTCATGTAATCGATGTATGTTTTGCCACATGTATGTAAATGGTATAAATAGGTATCACATGTATTGTAAATGTCAACATAGATCCAAGCTCTCCCCCTTTGGGCTTTTTGTGTATGACGGACTCCCCAACGACCCCTTATCCGTCCCCTGACCTCTGTATAAGTATGTATAGGTATATAAGGCGCCCAGTATAGTATGTGTATTGTATAAACCACACCGCAGTGTGGTTCAGATGTATAGCTGCCCATAACCAGCTGTATAGTATGCCGACCGCCATGGTCATATTATGGGTAGTAGGTTGTACGCCTCTTGCACAACAGTGTACTAGGTATAGTATAAACCACACCGCAGTGTGGTTTAGATGTATAGCTGCCCATAACCAGCTGTATAGTATGCCGACCGCCATGGTCATATTATGGGTAGTAGGTTGTACGCCTCTTGCACAACAGTGTACTAGGTATAGTATAAACCACACCGCAGTGTGGTTTAGATGTATAGCTGCCCATAACCAGCTGTATAGTATGCCGACCGCCATGGTCATATTATGGGTAGTAGGTTGTACGCCTCTTGCACAACAGTGTACTAGGTATAGTATAAACCACACCGCAGTGTGGTTTAGATGTATAGCTGCCCATAACCAGCTGTATAGTATGCCGACCGCCATGGTCATATTATGGGTAGTAGTAAGCCACACGCAGTGGCGGTATGTATAATTATGTCTAGGTGTCTGCCACACACCCAGACATACAGTTTGTATTGTATATGTGTATACCTGGTATATGTATAGTATATGCGTAAGTATATTGCCACAGTATAAAGCTATAGTGTGTTATATGATTCTGTATAAGCTGTAACATGTCTTATAAGGTATTTTGTGTTTGGTATAAAGTATAAGACAAGGGGAGAGCTTGCTGATACAGAAGGTATAGGTATAATCGATCGATCGAATAAGTATAACGTGTAGTTACTCACAGATACCTTCCCTGGTTGCCTCCAAGAGCACAACAACCTCGGCCTGCCCGTCCTGCATCCCTCAGTGCGTCTTCCCCCACCACCGTACCTCTAGGAAGCCCCTCCTTCTCCTGGGTTCGTCCTCCCTTACAAACTACTGTATTTTAATTATATTATATTGTGTATTATACTCTCGCTGTAGCGACAGGGTATTTCGGTGGGTCGGAAATTCAGGTTTTTGACCTCAAATTGGGATTCAGCACCCTTGAAAACCTATATACACCAACTATTAGCCCAATGATACTATAACATGTGGTAGAAAAATTAATTAAAGAGATTACACGTTTGAAAAAGGCGGGCCGCTATAAATGCACACACACTAGGCAAGGACTACGCCGCGGACAGCCCCGCGCGCGTGTGTGAGTAGATTGTTGTAGTATCCAAGAGGGGTTTCTGTGCATGGATACTTTTTCAAAGACAGTTGGCTAGCTACGTCACGATTGGCTAGCTACGTCACACCATTCAAATCTTCAACTTTCCTTAGCTTCTCTGATTTTTTAAAAACATTTTCTCGACGAACAGACCCGATTACCGTTATTCCTAAGCCATACTCTTTTGAAAAAAATAAATAAAAAAAATTAACCGAAATACCCCATTTTCGTTTAACCCCTTGTATTTCCAATTTTAAGATTTTTTTCCGTTTCTTTTGACCTTATGTCACTAAAACGTCCGTAACTCCCTTTGGATATATTTAACCGCTCACAAGTCCCTGCTTTCCAGCGTGTAAATGCTTGCCTGTACGCATAAACGTTGCACCTTTTCAACGGTTTAGTCATTATCATTTTAAAAGTAGGATTTGTGTTTGAACGCGGGGAAACCTGAATTTTTTCAACGGAATCATCGCACCGGCTAAGGCGATTCGAGGGAGGGGGAGGCGGGCGGCGCAGAAGCCAGCGAGGCCTCCCGACACCCACTAAATTGATGGAGAAACAATTCCTTTATATACAAATTTTTTGAGTTAGGACCAACCCTTCGAAGTGACCTGCATCAACCAAAAGCATCGGGGCACAGCTAGACCCCAAATGGAGCCCACGTACCATTAACAATTTATATTTGGAAAAAAAAATTTCATCTCTACAATGATGGCATTGTTGATAAATAATTGCATCAGCAGTCATGTCCTCTGGCTGCTTGGTATCGGGGTCCGAGATCCGACCTTGGGGGTGAGGGACAAGGTTGAATCACCTTATCCCACGAATGATGGAGGGAGGATTGTGCCTCTTCTGGCTATGCCATCAGCCGACGCTGTTCCTCCCCATGGGGTTCGAGTTCAGTTCCGAGTCCCACGGGGCCCATTTGCTCGAGCCGTTTCACGCTGTCGAGTGGCCGTAGCCCTGATGAATGATCCTCCTGTTAGAACTCGGGTGGTCATCCACTTCTGGATAAACAGTGGGTAACCAGCCCGAATCAGATCCTTGGCTGACATGCCATGACGTATATCCCTCTCCAGGTGATCGTTGCTCCAATCACCTTTAGTTGGTTTCGCTGAATGTTTGGAAGTCCTGCTGCAGCTTCTAGTAATGCGTCAACTTCATATTTCTGAATTTTGGAAGCATTAAGGTCTGCAAGTGATCTCTGACCAGATCCAGAGACATCAATAGTGTGGCTATTTATAACCTCGCTGTTCCAGGTTGAAGTGTGGCTCTAGCCAAACTGGCTATTTTTACGGCGAGCGTAGGCTTCTAGAAGGTTCAGGGCAGAATTGTGACGGGCACACCTGAGCAAATCTGCAGCACATGTGAGGCTGTTCCGGGTGTTTGACATCCAATTCGGCATAGGACATTTTTTTTTATCTTGGTCGATTCCGAAGGTTCATTATTGAAAATAATAAACCGAAATTGTGACATAAAGGTATTGTTTTTCCATCAATAATTGCATTTTTAGAGACCACGCGGAGCCCTGTAGGACAAACTGTTCGCTCCCTACGAGAATTTAACCCTAGAATGGAAGCAATGAGTAAATCATACTCCTCAACACCTTCAGAAGGTAACACTGGCAGAATTTAGGTAGGTGACGCCCCCTGGCTCCTGCTACGCTTCCTTCAAGGTTTCTAGTCAGCTGTGATAGTGCACCCAGGAAGGTCAGGTGCTCCCCTTTTGTGTGGCTTAACCCTTCTCAAAGGTCAGTGAGTAAAAATTACTCAACATTTCTAAAACTGTAGGTCCAGAGGAGTAAATATTACTCCTCATTTCCATTAGAAGGTCCACCAAGGGAGTCATTTTACTTATGTTTTCCATTAATAGCAGGTAGGAAATCTCACATAACCATAATATTACATTTGAATTTATTTTTCATGAAGGTACATAAAACGGTTATTTTACCGAGGCAATCAGGCGAGGAAAAACGACGTTTTAGGGGTTCACAACTTGATTGGGAGATTTCCAAACAAAAAACTTTCTGCCCAAGTTGTAACAATTGTTGGACAATTTTTCTATTGACACAGGCAAACAACATGGATAAGAAGGAGTACTCTAACCCAAATGGAGCCCTTATAAAAAATTTCATCAAAATCGGTCCATGGTAACCAAGAAAAGTACCGCGGACAGCAGACGGACAGAAAAAATTGTATTCGATTTTAGGATTCTACGTATCTTGAAAAGTAAACCAACAACTTTTGAGGGGGTTAAAATTTTTCGATCTCGTAATTTTGAGTTGTTCACATTGGGAAGTTCGTTTTATTATTTTTTCTTTCTATTCGAACTTGGCTTATCTTTGCAGACGAGTGATCTAAATAGAAAAAAATAAACCTTTGTGTAATAATTTGCAGCGTTTTTGAAGCATCTATATAGAAAAATAATAAACCTTTGTGTAATAGTTTGCAGCGTTTTTCCTTTCAGAATAAGCTACAATAAGAATGGAGGATCGTCGTTAGGAACCAGCAGGCTTCCTTGGAACTAATTATTCTGAATTTCCGAATGAATAATCGTAGCTTATTGAAGAGGCAGCTCTCGCACGGCGCTCCCCCGAGGAGTCTCACCCTTTCGAGATTGTGCTTTAAAATTTTTATCGGGTTGGAATGAGAAAGAAGAAAAAAAGAGATAGCATTAGTGAAGAAAAGAAGGTAAAAAGGTGGTGGCGGAGGTGGGGGGGCTTCTTCTTTATGAGGGAGGTGTTTGGACCTTTATAGTTTTAATTTTTCCTCCTATTCCGTTGTTAGGAAACTGCAGTCAAGTTAATTAGGTTTGTTGTTGAAGGCGAATAGCAGTTGGGCGGAACGCGCCTTCTGAATGGGGGAAAACACGAAAGGATGAGGCGCCGCGGAGAAATATTTAGTAATTTTACAATCCACAATTCATGCAAATAGGATGATGCTATCGTGTTTTATGAGCGGGCTCCGGTGGGGTCCATCTTACGGGGGGGGGGGGGCATTGTTGAGAACTAACACACAACTGCCCTAACCCTTTAATAAAGATAAAATGTTAGCGGTGATTAGGGGCGGAGTGTTAGTGTAGGAAGGGAGAAACAGCGGCGGCAGCGCCCCCCGCGGCCTCTCGTCGAAGCTCCCGTTCCCGCGATAAAGCACGGATTTAATTCGTTAGATGCCTCCGTTTGAGTACATTTTAAAAAGTGTGTCACCCCCTCGGTGGCCCGTTTTTCCCCGCTCTTCTTGGCAGAGCTATAAAAATCTCACACTCCGCTTTCGCGAGGATCTTCCTCTCCGGGGGATTCTTGGTTATACCTGCTACGCCTGCACGTGTGATGACTAGATATCTCTCGCAGCTATACATATACTTAGGAGGTATCGACTGAGGCCCGGTTCGGAAAAGAATCTGTAACCTCGGTAGTTACGCAACCCCACGGTTAGAATCAAGTTTGCTTTGACCTTGGGGTTGAGATGAGCGTTCAATGAAATCACTACACAAAGGTTGTAGTGATTTGGATCAGTACAATACTGTCTAGAGGTGTGTCAAAGACAAGGTCATTTGGCGGATCCGAATCCCAAAAGGTCACTCCTTACAGAGACCAGGTCGTTTGAATTCGTTCATCACGTTCACACACAAGACAACCAACCGGTCAGAAGTCACAAAAACGAACGAGTCGGAATAAGTTACAATGAGAAGGCGATTTGAACGAATCGAATGAGCTAAAAGACAAAAACGAATGAAAGATCGATTCGAATCGTATTAATCAGTCATAGAGTATTTTTGGTCTTTCAGTTTTGTCTTTTTAGTCCTCAGTTCTTCCAACATAATTCTTTACTTGGATGATGGAAAACCACTTTCATCTACTTCTTTCTGTTGATACTTCCTTGTCATTTTCACACATTAATTATCCATGTACAAATATGCATGTAGGTATATAAATACATATTATACATCTTTGTCGTGGGCAATTACTTTGTTTTGTTGGCCTTCTGCCGCTGTTCTCGGAATTTTTCCGGAAAACTCGAAGGGTGGGTTGATGAACGAATGACCGTGTTCATTTTGACAACCCGTTCAGTTCAGACAAGATCAATTTGAAGATAAGGTCTTTTCAATACGTTCACTCCTGACCGACACACCACTAATACTATCATTTGTAGTGAGTTGGAGTCAACCGGGGTAATTTGGATCATTTTTTTCAGTTTTTATTGAAAAACGCTGCAAATTATTACACAATGGTTTATTATTTTTCTATATTGATCACTCGTCTGCAAAGCCACCAACCATCCAACATGAAGAAAAACATCGATCGCATTTCGGTCAGCTAAAATTTCAACGGAGATTAGGCTTCTTTAGCGATTCACACTCGTGTTTCTGATTTATCGAAAGTCCAACCCTTAAATTATTGTAGGGAGCGAACGGTTTGTCCTACAGAGCTCCGCGTGATCTCAAAAAATTCTATAGAATCTTAAATTGAAGGAAAAACAATACCTTTATATCAAAATTGTTTGAGCTAGGGCGTTTTTAAAATTTCAAAATTCATTTTTGACCCTTAGCAGTGACCTACATCAACCAAAATCTTCGGATCACAACTAGACCCCAAATGGAGCCTACATACTAAATTTCATCAAAATCGGTCAATGCTAACTGAGGAAAGTCCCGCGTACGGCGGACGGACGGCCAAATTTTTATTCGATTTTTGGATTCTACGTACCTTGAAACGTAAACCATCAAATTTTGATGGGGGTTAAAAAAAAATTTTTTCTTGGTCGATTCCAAAGGGTCATTATTGAAAATAATAAATCGGAGGGTCAATTTCACAATTTCTATGAAAGTGATTTTTTCGGTCTCTCCCTGCCACTTCTTCTCAGCTAAATCCCCTTATTCTAAAAAATTTCATCGGAAATTGCATGAAAATCGTATAATTTAGCCTGCACCCAATCTGCTCTTCCAAAATTCACTGAATTCAGTAGCTTTATGCAGTACACCTCGGGGAGGGGATTTTCTACCTACATGATAACTACAACCTCGTGAAATTCTACACCACAACCACTTGCATGAGCAGTGATCTCCTCACCAACCTGAATGAGCAAGCGGACATGCTTGCAAGTCGTCAAATCAGATGGAATGACTGATTGAACAGCTGGTCGAATTTGCGTTTTGTTTTCGAGCTGTATCGGAAGCAGTAGGACGTCCCAACGATCGGAATACCTTTGGAGCATTGGAACGCACATCGATTAATCCGAAATTTCGTCAAAAAGGTAGCCAAAAAGAGAAGGGAGATACGCCTTTCAAGGAATGCGAAAGGATGGATGACAGAGGAGGATTATCGGGAGGGGAGTGATAAACAAAAACTGTATCCACGTGCCCTACAAGATTCCGATACATCGGAAAAGTTTATCCTCGCAACTTTGAAAATATGGGGAAAAACTCGGGGATCAGCTGCAAGGAAGTGCCAGGGGGAGGAGAATGTTCGTTATAATTTTACTAGAAGCATTTGAGAATGTCGACATTTTGTTCACCTTCACTCAAGCTTCGAGTTAGATATAAATTAGGGACGGAAAATTCCTTTTCCTCACTACAGGTGGGTTAAATGAGAGGGTCAAAAAGTCTCAAGTGATATTTGATACAGTAATGATTCTAGGAAAAAACACAATTGCACTCGTTGCAATCCAGAATCAAACTGATATTTTATTTAGCCAAACACAAATTGTATCTTGGAGAATAGAGTTTCCATGTTTCCCAACACTACCCCCTCTTTTTCTTCGTGTTTTTCTTGATTTGTTTGTTTTAATTTTCTTATTGTTATTTCTTTTGGTTCTCTCCCTGCTGGATTCCTAGGTATCCCAGTCCCGGATATTTTCCTCTCTTACCAGCATCCGTCCTGCTCCTCCTTCCTGAAATGCTATCTTCTGCTTCTTGAGTCTCCAAACGCTTACCGGTTAAACGGGACTACTGCACATTTTTGCCTTGTCTAGATCCCAAATATGTTTCATTTGATTCAGTCATACAGTTTACCGGCCACCTTTCCAAATATCCTGAATTTTCCTTGAGCATAGGGGTAAGTTTCATCGGTGGCTTCCACCAATTACGCTGACAACCAGTCTGCTTCCGAGTCATTTTCTCCTCGTTCCTCGCAGTTTTTCTGATTCTCTTTTCATCCCTCTCCCGTTTTCTGATTCTATGCTTGTTTATGTCTCCTTTTCTCATCCTCTCATTGTCCCTTTCTCCTTCTCTGAATCTCTTCTTTCTTCTGATCACCTCCTTGACCGTTTCAGCTCTATGGCTCCTCTCCTTTCTCTTCTTTCCTTGATTTTTATCCACACAGTTTATTCGATGGCTCACCAACTTTTTCCCTCGACTATGACTACATTTTTTCTTGATGATCTTATAGGCTGCCTCTCTTTCTTCCTCATTCACTTTGGGTTCACTATATCCCGACTCGTAGGATTTAGTTACTTTCATTGATTGCAATAGTTTTCTGTGCCATTCCGCGGGTTTTGTAGTTTCAACATTGCTTCCAGTCTTTCCACTCATACTATTTGTTGTGTCACAAGGAGATGGAAGTGTTTCGTACTGAACCGCCAATTCTGGTGGTGAAAACACCCCAGCTTCTGGGCTGAATGTAGTTCCATTTTCAAAATCTCCCGATAAAATAGAAATGATGCCCGATGCTTTCCCTTCCTCCTCCTTGTGGTCCAGGATTCTGCCATTCTGACGTTGTTCGTAGGATATTTCGAACTCACCAATGTGATTGTTTGGAATGAACTCCCCGTCATTTACGGTGAATGCTCCCTTGGTCCCATCGTAGCAGTTATCCTCTTTCGCATTGTAGACTGTATTAACTTCGTCCGATTCTTCATTTTTCTCTTCATCTTCTATGGTTTGAATCTCAGGAAACTGACACAATTCAACCTCTGCAATTTTAGTCAATTTATCATTTTCATCACTACTTCCGCGACTGCTCACTACACAATTATTTTCGTTACCGGAACCAAAACTATCAACAGCGGAACTTGGCAACTTGGTATTTTTAGGTAACCACTGATCTTTATAGGTCGTCAAGTTCAAATTTCCTAATTCACTAACTTTTCTCTCCTCTTCTTCAATTCGAGCGTACTCTGCTATCTCCCTTGCCGCTTCAAAGTTCAGCGGGCAAGACACGAGATGGAAATATAAAATTCCGCACTCCCGGCACATATGTTTCTCATCTTCTTCATCAACCATGAAATACCTGGCAGGAAGAGGGGAAACTGCCGGTCTTCTCGATCTTGGCTGTGTTTTGGTTTTCTGGCCTCTTCTTCTCTGTTCTGGAGAAGCAAAGCTACGAAAATCACTATAATTCCTCTGCATCCCACCGCTGCCACCAATGTAATGATTCTAGGAAAAAACACAATTGCACTCGTTGCAATCCAGAATCAAACTGATATTTTATTTAGCCAAACACAAATTAGAGAATAGAGTTTCCATGTTTCCCAACAATACTCTTCAGTGTTGAATTATATTATAAATACGGTGGCTTTTGGGCGCCAAATTTGTGTTTATTAGTTTGGTAATTCACTTCATTGTAGATAAACGATGATGTACGGATCATGTTCAGTGCCCAATATCGGTGAAATAATATTTTTTTTTCATTGTAATATGTTTAGCTTTCATGTAAGCTGTAATAAAATACGTGGAAACTCCAGCTAAAAAACATATTGTTTAGTAATGCATGCATTCCAGGGGACGTCCCATTGGATAAGCATTAGATCAGTTTAACCAGTTGTTAAGTGATAAAACTGTTTCACTCGATGTAATTTATTCATTACTTTAGGCAAGAAATACTGCCCCCCCCCCCCCCCCCCAATCATTATCCACCTTAACATTTCTAGTGGCATGGGAGCCTCGAATCTGAAGAGCATTTTAAAATCCATGATCTACGACACCCAACATGCGAATTCGAGTTCCCCCCCCCCCCCCCCCACCACCGCCACCCCAACGCCAACAATGGTGCCAGTCTGGCACCAAAGCGGAATTACGTCGTAACATTGAACTTTCATCTGTTAGTTTTAGTAGGCGGTCCGTCGAGGTTCACATCCGTATTCAAGGTGAAACACAAAAAAAAAAAAAAAAAAAACGAAATATACGGTTTATGGTGTCCTGGCACCATGGTGGCACCACTATTAGTTCCATGGTCGTACAGAGAATAATTCATGAAAATCCGGAGGTATAATGAGAATTTTTCCTCAATTTCAAAGCTTGGGGACAGTTAGTAAGCAGTAAAAGAACCGAAATATTGAAAAATCGGATATTTTGTGAATATTATCCCCCCCCCCCCCACTCGCCCCCTCCCCTTGTGAATTTTGGTACTCCGGTGAAATTATGTACAACTCGGAAGTTATTTGAGTCAAACAAAAAAAGAAACACGCAAATCGGTTGGAAATTGAGGCCAGGGCAGAGTTTACAAGATTACGCCCGCAAACGCACGTTTTTGAAGCATTAACCCCCCCCCTTTCCCCCCCTTAAAAAGCAAAATTCAAAATTCCGGCGCCGTAGTGCACAACTAGATAGTTTTCCGCGTTGATGAAAAAATGAACCACAAAAATCGGTTGAGAACTAAAGGCTGTGCAGAGTACACAAGATTATGCCCAAAAACGCACGTTTTTTGAGCATTAACCCCCCCTTAAAAGGCAAAATTCGAAATTCCGGCGACGTAGTGCACAACTAGATAGTTTTCCGCGACGAACAAAAAAAGAACCAGGAAAATCGGTTGAGAACTAAGGCCTGTGCAGAGTACACAAGATTTTGTTACACACACACACACACACACACACACACAGACATACACCTATGGTTTTTTTCGCGGATTTGGATTCAGAATGGTCTAAAACGGATTACTGTGTGGTTATTTTTTTTTTCTGTTGAGTGTTGTCCAACTTCACCCCAGATCGATCGCATAAGGACGCCCAAGTCTTACTGTGGGACGTCCTAAAAACGCTGCAAATTATTATACAAAGGTTTATTATTTTTCTTTATAGATCACTCATCTGCAAAGAACACGGATTTGCAGCCACAAATTTCGAGGGTAGGGGGGGGGGTGGTTATATTTTTTCTTTTAGTCGTTTCTGAAGGTTCATTGTTGAAAATAATAAACTAGAATCAAGTTTTGAGCACTTTGTCACGATTCTAGACCATTTTGTGCTGCTTCGAACAGTTTAAATTGTTTCCAGTTGTCTCAGTTTTCGTATTGCTGATATCTTTGTTTTGTTGCAGGTACTTGGCAAGACCTTATTGTTCTTTGAGTCTTTCATTCAACTCGTCGTAAGTACAGGTCTCTGTAGACAATAATAACACAAAGAAGGTATAACGAGCTGTTCATTGTGGGGGGGGGGGGGGGTACATTGAGTAAAACCGTTTTGTGCGGGAGGAAGGTAAATAAAAATTCGTGTTTCTTCGCTTACTTGAATAGACCAGCATATCCAATGGGACGTCTCCTGGAATGCATGCAATACTTCACAACATGTTTTTGTTTGGTTCCCTTTTGGTCAATGCCGTCCAGTTTGTATAATAATATTCCCCAACTCACCCATAAAAATTGGTGGTTTCATCGGAAAAACGTTAATAAGTACCAGTAGTAATAGTAGTAGTAAGACAGGTTGCCAAAAGATGATTTTCAGAAGGCTGTTGGTGTTCTTTCAAATGAATGAAGTGATTGTGAGGAGGGGATCGAGCCCGAATAATAAACGCGGGATACTCGACCTTTGATATGATATTGTAAATCAACTGCCCTTCTGTATATATATTCCGGCCCATCGGGAGGGGTAAACGAGGGATAAAAATCAAAAAAGAGACCTCTGTGTTTTTCATGGGGTAGGAAAAGGGTTATGTATGGCGCTCGAGAGATATGCAGTATTTTTATTGGTGGGTCTACACGACTTGAGCGGGGCGCGAGCAGAGAATAACAAAGACGCTCCCCGCTCAAGGAGGAAGTATAATGTAAATATATACGTATAAAGCGTGTATATAGGTATATATTTATATCTAGATACATGTATCTATAGATAGGTAGGTCAAAGGGTGAAGGAATTCACCTCAATGACTTTCTACAGAGCTTCCTCTTAAAGCTCTCTTTTTATATCGTTCCAAGAACCCCGAGTAACATTTTTACTGGGTAGTGATTTTTCTTCGGTTGAACTGTTCGTACATTCCATGATTCTGAAGAGCCCTAAAATTGAAATATATGTATATATTTTTTTTTTTTGTTTATTAAATAATATTGATTTTCATATCAAAACACGCGGGAGACTCATTATTCATGAAAAAACGTCTGCCAAGTTGGGTGGGCAGTATAGCTTCCTCACTCATTGTAACATGGACGTATAGAATCAGTTGGCGAAAACTCTGCGCTGCGCGCCTCGGCGGGGGCTTCGCCCCCTGCACCCCCGGATGATTTCCGCTTAGAGCCTAATGGCTAAAATGTGACATACCTCGAAAAGGTTTTTGCTCCCTCTCCCTCTTTATCTTTCTTCCACTGTAATATTTAAGCTCACTCAGCTGATCAGTGACCACTCAGGCACCTTCAGCATTCTCCATTGACCCGCCCTCTCAAATTTCAGGTTCCTGCGTTCAACAGGAGAGGAAATGGCCTTGGAGCTCACTCAGCTGATCAGTGACCACTCAGGCACCTTCAGCATTCTCCATTGACCCTGCCTCTCAAATTTCAGCTTCCTGCGTACAACAGGAGAGAAAATGGCCTTGGAGCTCACTCAGCTGATCAGTGATTCCTCAGGCGCCTTCAGCATTCTCCATTGACCCGCCCTCTCAAATTTCAGGTTCCTGCGTTCAACAGGAGAGGAAATGGCCTTGGAGCTCACTCAGCTGATCAGTGACCACTCAGGCACCTTCAGCATTCTCCATTGACCCTGCCTCTCAAATTTCAGCTTCCTGCGTTCAACAGGAGAGAAAATGGCCTTGGAGCTAACTCAGCTGATCAGTGATCACTCAGACGCCTTCAGCATTCTCCATTGACCCGCCCTCTCAAATTTCAGGTTCCTGCGTTCAACAGGAGAGGAAATGGCCTTGGAGCTCACTCAGCTGATCAGTGACCACTCAGGCACCTTCAGCATTCTCCATTGACCCTGCCTCTCAAATTTCAGCTTCCTGCGTTCAACAGGAGAGAAAATGGCCTTGGAGCTCACTCAGCTGATCAGTGATCACTCAGGCGCCTTCAGCATTCTCCATTGCATGCGCAGCGGCTATTGCTTGACCAATTTGATTGAAACTGATAGGGTGTCTCTTAGAAGTTAGTCCCTAACTAACCTCCAAATTTGAGCAAAATCGGTTCATTAGAAACCAAGAAACCGAGGTTCCAGGAAATTCACGTTTGCGCATGCGCACTCGCTCCTATTGGTCCGAAGGTGCTGAAATTTATAGGGGACCGTCTAGGACCTAACCCGCACAATCCCTGAAAATTTCATCAAAATCGGACCACAGGTTAGTATAGTTTTGCCCGGGACAAGGATTGACCACAGACAGACCGACAGACAGACAGACCGACAGACAGACAGACAGACAGACACGGAACCAAAATTGTTCGGGAAGCTCTAAAACGCAAAAAGCAAGTGGAAATTTTGATTTTGGAGGACATTTTTTTTTTTTCACTTCTTTCACGAATACAAAGCTTCCCTACCTTCGGTAGTGAGGAAGCAAAACGCTTCCAAGGTTTAGGCTTCTGAATTTCATAATTCGTGAGGATTTTGGTTTATTATTTTCAACTAGCTGAAAAGCCTGCTAAAAGCAGGCAAAAAAACTGTTGATATGTAAAAAAAAATTTGATGTCGCGGCCTGGAATCGAACCCGGGACCCCCACGTTCGGGCGACATACGTACGTACGGTTGGCGTTTTATGTATATAGATAATGAACCTTTGAAATCGACGAAGAAAAAAAATTGTTTAACTCCCCCTCAAGGTACCCGTTTTTAAAATTTCAAAATTCATTTTTCAACCCTTAGAAGTGACCTACATCAACCAAAAGCTTCGGGGCACAACTAGACCCCCAATGGAGCCTAAATAACAAATTTCTATTTTGGCATCACAACTCAAATGGTCAAATGCATCTCTTCGTTAATTATAGAACCTCTGACGTATCTGATTAATTTACATTTTGCAAGGGGACATTTTCCTGCTAGCCTGAAATATGCGTCTGTAACACCTATCCCTAAAAACGCTGCAAATTATTACACAATGGTTTATTATTTTTCTATGTAGATCACTCGTCTACAAAATCACCAACCATCCAATATGAAGGAAAAAAAATAAAAATAAAAAAAGTCCATTCATGCAGCATGAATTAATGAGCGAATTTTCAAAGAAATCATTCAGTTTAAGGTGTGGAAGAAAAGGACCAATGGTGTTGCAATTTATTGTAGAAAGTTTTTTTTTTTTGATTCTTGGTTTATATATATGTATATTTTTTTTTTTACATGCTTTTACACCAATAATCGACGTCCCGGAAGACGTGAAATCACTGGGCTGAAAGCTGAATCTGGGAGCCCGAGAAGCGTTCTGATTGGGGAAGCTCCTGGACGTAGTTAAAGATGAGTGCGACAGATCGCGTTCATGATCACTTGTTCCCAACCTCATCACAACAAGTCACCTTGTTTATCACATATTTTTCTCCTTGGTGCGTTACCTGCTGCATCTAAGTAATTAATTTGATAACATTTAGTTATATTCGCGATATGTACGAAAAAATCGTGCGATTTTCAATAATACACTCGGTTTTAAACGTTTCTATCGGTGGCAGTTGTCAATTAAAATTTGAACGAGGAATTTTTTTTTTTTTTTTTTTTCTTTTTTTTTGCGCATGAACTTATAGAGTACCCACACGGCTACTGCGTTTCTGGTTACAACAAATATACGCACGTATTCATTATATATATATATATAGCTACAAACTTTTCTTAATTTTGGACAATTTTCATTTTTGAAAAAAGCATTCATATCAGAAATTTTGAGCTGAATCCGAATATACCATAAATTACCATGATTTTCAATGTAAAAACCTCAAAAAACGGGAACAACCCATTTTTTTGGAGTTTTTTTGAATATTGGACCACTTTGGATTGTCCAAAATTGCTGGTTAACGAACTTGACCTATGGTTTGTTGTTACAAACATTTTGGCAAAAACTAAAAAAAAATTTTTTTAAACAATTACTCAAGTTATTGTCCGGAATGACACATATATATATACATATAATTTTTGGAAAAACTTCAGGGATCGTTTCAGAATGTTCCAAAACGAATCTCAGTGTGAAAATTTTTCGAAAAAGTCGATTCTAAAAATTTTGAGGCCATTGCAATAGCTTCATTTTCTTTGAAAATTCGCTAATAACACGCTGCAAATTATTGCTGGGTATGCTTTGAAGATCTTAGGAGTCCATATTCATGTTCTAGTCGTCTCTACGAACTCATAGAGTACCCACACGGCTACTGCATTTCTGGTTACAACAAATATACGCACGTATTCATTGTATATATATATAGCTACAAACTTTTCTTAATTTTGGACAATTTTCATTTTTGAAAAAAGCATTCATATCAGAAATTTTGAGCTGAATCCGAATATACCATAAATTACCATGATTTTCAATGTAAAAACCTCAAAAAACGGGAACAACCCATTTTTTTGGAGTTTTTTTGAATTTTGGACCACTTTGGATTGTCCAAAATTACTGGTTAACGAACTTGACCTATGGTTTGTTGTTACAAACATTTTGGCAAAAAGTAAAAAATTTTTTTTAAACAATTACTCAAGTTATCGTCCGGAATGACACATATATATATACATATGATTTTTGGAAAAACTTCAGTGATCGTTTCAGAATGTTCCAAAACGGATTTCAGTGTGAAAATTTTTCGAAAAAGTCGATTCTAAAAATTTTGAGGCCATTGCAATAGCTTCATTTTCTTTGAAAATTCGCTAATAACACGCTGCAAATTATTGCTGGGTATGCTTTGAAGATCTTAGGAGTCCATATTCATGTTCTAGTCGTCTCTACGAACTCATAGAGTACCCACACGGCTACTGCATTTCTGGTTACAACAAATATACGCACGTATTCATTGTATATATATATAGCTACAAACTTTTCTTAATTTTGGACAATTTTCATTTTTGAAAAAAGCATTCATATCAGAAATTTTGAGCTGAATCCGAATATACCATAAATTACCATGATTTTCAATGTAAAAACCTCAAAAAACGGGAAAAACCCATTTTTTTGAGTTTTTTTGAATTTTGGACCACTTTGGATTGTCCAAAATTGCTGGTTAACGAACTTGACCTATGGTTTGTTGTTACAAACATTTTGGCAAAAACTAAAAAAATTTTTAAAAACAATTACTCAAGTTATCGTCCGGAATGACACATATATATATACATATGATTTTTGGAAAAACTTCAGGGATCGTTTCAGAATGTTCCAAAACGGATTTCAGTGTGAAAATTTCTCGAAAAAGTCGATTCTAAAAATTTTGAGGCCATTGCAATAGCTTCATTCATTTTCTTTGAAAATTCGCTAATAACACGCTGCAAATTATTGCTGGGTATGCTTTGAAGATCTTAGGAGTCCATATTCATGTTCTAGTCGTCTCTACGAACTCATAGAGTACCCACACGGCTACTGCATTTCTGGTTACAACAAATATCCGCACGTATTCATTATATATATATATATATAGCTACAAACTTTTCTTAATTTTGGACAATTTTCATTTTTGAAAAAAGCATTCATATCAGAAATTTTGAGCTGAATCCGAATATACCATAAATTACCATGATTTTCAATGTAAAAACCTCAAAAAACGGGAAAAACCCATTGTTTTGGAGTTTTTTTGAATTTTGGACCACTTTGGATTGTCCAAAATTGCTGGTTAACGAACTTGACCTATGGTTTGTTGTTACAAACATTTTGGCAATAACTAAAAAAAATTTTTTAAACAATTACTCAAGTTATCGTCCGGAATGACACATATATATATAGGTACATATGATTTTTGGAAAAACTTCAGGGATCGTTTCAGAATGTTCCAAAACGGATTTCAGTGTGAAAATTTTTCGAAAAAGTCGATTCTAAAAATTTTGAGGCCATTGCAATAGCTTCATTTTCTTTGAAAATTCGCTAATATAAAAAAATCAAAAAAAAAAAATAAAAAAAAAAAATCAAAATTACCAACTATCGATTACATTCCGATCAGCTCTAATTTGAACGGAGATTAGGCCTCTTTTGCGATTCACACTCGTGTTTTGATTTATATATATATATATATATATTTCAAAATAAACACTTAAATTTTCGTAGGAAGCGAACGGTTTGTCCTACAGAGCTCCGCGTGGTCTCAAAAAATTCTAAAAATTCTATAGAATCTTGAATTGAAGGAAAAACAATACCTTTAAGTATATCGAAATTTTTTGAGTTAGGGCGTTTTCAAAATTTCAAAATTGATTTTGGAACCCTTAGAAGTGACCTACCTCAACCAAAAGCTTCGGGGCACAACTAGACCCCAAATGGAGCCTACATACCAAATTTCATCAAAATCGGTCAATGCTAAGTGGCAAAAGTGCCGCGTACGGCGGACGGACGGCCAAATTTTTATTCGATTTTTGGATTCTACGTACCTTGAAACGTAAACCATCAAATTTTGAGGGGGTGTTAAAATTTTTTTTTCTTGGTCGATTCCAAAGGTTCATTATTGAAAATAATAAACCAAAAGGGAAATGCTCAAAGTATGATGACTTTCGCCCTATAACTAAGCTCCCAATCTTCGTAAAAATTGTCGAACACTTGGCCCTCTCACAAATTAGGGATTACCTGAACATAAAAGAGATACTGCATTCTCAGCAGTTTGGTTTCCAACCTGGAAGGAGCACAGTCCAGGCAGCCTCCTCTCTGTTGATGAAAGTTTATGTTGCTCTGGAAAACAAAGACCATACAGCCATCCGCCTTTAAGATTTGTCCAAAGCTTTTGACTTGGTCCCGCATGACTTGCTATTGAGGAAGCTTGCACACTGCGGCTTTAGTGACTCTGCAGTGGCGTTCTTTGGGACTTTCCTGAGTGGATGCAGCCTAACAGTTGTATTCAACGGGTCTTCGTCAACACTATTACGTGTGGTGTTAAACAGGGCTCAGTTTTGGGTCCTACACTGTTTCTAATATTTGCAAACGACCTGGCGTACCATTTGGAAAATATTGGGGGAGACATTTTCTCGTTCGCGGACGATATTACTGTATTAGAGTCAGGTCCTGATTCTCGTTCATTTACAGACGGTCTTCGTTCTTCTAACGACATAATTGAAGAGTGGTGCAAGGTAAATGAGCTCAAGTTGAACAAGAAAAAGACTCAAAATATGAAATTCTGCCTGAACGGCAGTCTTCAAGACCCAGTTGATTTCCTGGGTCTTCGGTTGGACATCATTCATTCATTCATTCATCGAAATCGGTCAATGCTAAGTGGAGAAAGTGCCCGCGTACGGAAGAGGGACGGCCACATTTTTATTCGATTTTTGGATTCTACGTACCCTGAAACGTAAACCATCAAATTTTGAAGGGGGTTAAAAAAAAAATTTTCTTGGTTGATTCCAAAGGGTCATTATTGAAAATAATAAATCAAAATAGGAGGGTCAATTTAAATGAAGATCTCATCTCATGAGGCAACAGAGATAACATTGCATTGCTCTTCTGTGATTTTCATCCATCTGCATTCGGAAGTATTCGTACAAGTAAACCTACCTTTCCTACTATTTCCTGCAACCTAACGAAGATTAATAAGGACCACGATAATACGAAATTATGCCGGGGAGCTGCGAAGGAAGAAAAACTGAAAACACTCGAGCGCCCAATCAATTATATTTTGCAAGGAGGAGGCGATAAAAACCTTCAAGACAAACTGATGAGCCGATTTTTTGAAAATATTAGTCGGATCGGGGATCTCCTTCACGTGGGGGTTAATATTGTTAAGGAGAAATGGCGGGGGAGATATCCCGGTTAGCGAATGGGCACATGGAAAGTCTACAAAGTTATAGTGAACTTGGAGGTGATATATTATCTTTACGAGGGACGATCCCCTGGTGGGGGGGGGGGGGTAATATTCCGGAGGGTAGCTTTCTTCCAGGGCTACCCAAAACATTTTTGGCTCCGTTTCAACTTTGATAGCCTCCCCCCACCCTTTAAAAAATGCGATAATTGAAAAAACAGATGATTTGTGAACGGAAAGCGATGAAGGGAACTGAGAAGAAGAGGTGGGGAGGACGAAGTGATAGAACTGGTCACGCAATGTGACTCTTGTTCTTCTTCTGTGACAATCTGCTAAGGATCTTCCTTCAACAAATCTTATCCATCACGAACTCCAAGTATGGTACTGAAAAACGCTGCAAATTATTACAGAAAAGTTTATTATTGCTTCTGACTCTACCAAGTTAGCAGAAGCTTTGTTTTCACTTTTTTAGGTTGGAAAAAAAATTTTCTCCAAAATCAAAATTTCCACTCGCGTTTTACGTTTCAGACCTTTGCGAACAATTTTGGTTCCGTGTCTGTCTGTCTTGAAATCATTGCCACAGCCATAACTTTTACATTTCTCATCCGATTTTGATGAAATTCTCAGGGATTGTGCGGATAGGCGTGTAGATGGTCCCCTATGAAAATCATCACCACCGAACTGATAGTAGCCGCTAGGTATGCGCAAACGTGTATTTCCTTGTAACAGCTATAACTTCCACATTTTCTATCCGATTTCGATGAAATTTTCAAGGATTATGCGGATTAGGTTGTAGATGGTCCCCAATGAAAATCAAGTCCTTAAAAGTGACAGTAGCCTCTGCGCATGCGCCAACGTGAAATCCCCTACGTTCTCATGGGGAGTGAACGGTTAGTCCTACAGGGCTCTGAGTGGTCTCATTCGATTCTAAAAACGCTGCAAATTATTACACAACGGTTTATTATTTTTCTATATAGAGCACTCGTCTACAAAGCCACCAACCAACCAACATGATGAAAAACATCGATCGCATTTCGGTCAGCTAATATTTGAACGGAGATTAGGCCTGTTTTGCGATTCACACTCGTGTTTCTGATTTATCGTACGTAAAACCCTTAAATTCTCGTAGGGAGCGAACGGTTTGTCCTACAGGGCTCCGCGTGGTCTCAAAAAATTCTATAGAATCTTAAATTGAAGGAAAAACAATACCTTTATATCAACATTTGTTGAGTTAGGGCGTTTTCAAAATTTCAAAATTCATTTTTGAAGCCTTAGAAGTGACTACATCAACCAAAATCTTCGAGGCACAACTAGACCCTAAATGGAGCCTACATACCAAATTTCATCAAAATCGGTCAATGCTAAGTGGGGAAAGTGCCGCGTACGGCGGACGGACGGCCAAATTTTTATTCGATTTTTGGATTCTACGTACCTTGAAAGTAAGGTTCATTATTGAAAATAATAAACTAAAATTCAGTTCTATTTTAAATTGATGAAAACCTTCATATCGACATTTTTTGAGCTAGGTGTTTCGAAAATTTCAGCCCTTATTTTTCGAACCTCAGAAGCCAAAAGCACAACTAGACCACGACTAGAGCCCATATACCAAATTTCATGAAAATTGGTTCTTTGGAACTAAGGAAAGTGCCGCGTACGGCAGACGGCCAGCTAAATTGCTGGATTCTACGTACTTTGAAACGTAAACCAACAAATTTCGATTGAAAGGGGCGGGGTTCCATGGTTTTTTTTTTCTCTCGGTGAATTCTAAAGGTTCATCAATGCAAATAATAAACTAAAATCTGTATCAGCTACTTAAAAGTTCGAATGGGTCAACCCATTGACGCTCGAAACGTTTTTTCACGATATTTTGACGTCTGCCAAGTGGGTCGCACACATGGATTCCTTGCATCCATAACCACATGGATGGTCCGACGCATAGTGCTAAACTCAAAACATTTATCACTCAATTAACCATCTTAAGGGACCATCTACACGTAAACCTGGAGTAATTTTCAAGTGAAAATCAGAATGTTCTAGTTCACAGTAAAAGAAGTTTTGGCTGTTACAAGGAATTCACGTTTGCGCATGCGCAATGGGTAGAATCAGACCGATAGCGATGATTTTCATAGGGGACCATCTACACCTCAATCCGCACAATAGCTGAAAATTTCACCAAAAACGGATGAAAAACGTGAAAATTATGGCTGTTATATATTTTCAAGTGGAAATCACCAGAATATTCTAGTTCACAGTTCGGTCGCTAGGAAGCTGTAGAAGGCTGAATTTTTATTTTCTTTTGTTATCAAAGTCATTCAGTGGACTCTCGAAGGAACCCCGAGGTTTTCCTACCAAAATAAATTCAATTATTTACCTCTAACGATAATATTGATGACGATTGAAGAACCAGTTCAAGATCAATATAGATCTTTTATAATATAGTTACTCAGTTCTTCGCCCAGATGAAGTTATATCTTGTTTTATTGCACCAAGTTACAACTTTTTAGCAACATTTTTCTGATACATAGTGGTGTACGTTAATAAAACTAAGATACTTCACTTAGTTCTTATTGTCCTGAAATTTGCACTTCATGGTGGTCACACTAAGTGAATTAGATCGTGTGGCTTGGTTCTATCAAGTCTTCTAAGCAGATCATCTGTGTTGAGAAGCTGGATGACATCCTCATTTACATGATCTTGGAGCCTCAAAAGGTGATTCATGGCTTGGCTGCGAATGACCTCATTGGCAGATTCAATCTTCAGCTCGTAGTGAAGTCTCACCTCTCATCTTCTTTCTGTAGTGAAGTCTGTATGCATCAACGCAGCATCGCAGTTCATTACTCTGGAAGCGCTGAATTATGTCTCGATTGCTTCTGGCTGTGCACCGTAAGTCCAGACAGGCTTTAGGACGTGCTTGTACAGTATAAGCTTATTGTGGACACCAGCCAGTACATTTTTCTGAATTTATTCAAAAGCACAGCTTTTTTTTCTTGACGTGGGACTTCCACCTTAGTTTGGGATCCAGCGTCATTCTAAGATATTTCGCTTCATTGGCATACGGTATCACCTTGTTATCACCTTATATACGTGAAATCAACATGCACTGACTTAGTCTCATTCATTCTAACTCTCCATCTCACTGTCCAATCAAGAATGCTGGAGATACAAAAATTTTGCTAGGTAACTGATTCACTGTTGGTTTCCCGAGTCGCTATAATGAGGAATTTCACCATGTCGGAATTTCCTATTTTTGACCCCTAAATCGAATTCAGCACCTCGAAAAACCCCCTACGGCAAACTTTCAGCCCGGACTTCCTAATTTACGAATAAACAAAACAGTGTAGAAAATATGAACGTTTATAAAAACCGGGAGGATGACGTCATCCTGGAATAGTTCATTTACGGCCGCTTGAAGCGCCGAGATCGAGAAATCTATAGTCCCAGATGCAACATTTCACAAAACCAGTAAAGTTCGAAATCGGAAAACTGAAGAAATATATAGAAAAAGCAAGATGGGGAAAATTAGGTTTCCCCTGTTTTTGTTTGATAACTTTCCTCTTAGATAACACGATTTCGTCGTACCATCAGGCAACACTGGGAGGAGACGGCGATCCGAACAGCCAATCAGCGAGCGTTCCTGCTTCACGTTGAAGAGGTCCGTTTTTCCGGTAATTTTTTCATGAATTTTGATTGTCTCCCAAAAATAACAGGAGACTTATTTTCCGAAATCAAACCGATTTTCATCCATCCCACACAATTAACTATTCAGGAAAAATGCAAACAGAATTCGGTGAAATTCCTCATTGCAGTATCATCCGCAAACGCAGCGAGGATTACCTTCAGTTTCTGGTAAGTCAGAAGTGTAAAGCAGGTACAGCGCGGGAGATTGTGCCGGCATTCATTATCCTGGTTATCTGCATAACCAGGTGTTGCAAACATTTTAGATCCCCGAAATTCTATCATTCTTACGTGTTCTTTCTGATCGTTGAGTTCTGTGCAATAAAGCCTTCCTAAAAGTAACGTCTTTCTTTCGCATCTGACAGCCCTAACTCAGGGAAGGTCTCTCCCACTGTCCTCCTTTTGGAAGTCAAGAGGGGAATAGCCCTTAGTCGGTCCATCTTTTGAGGGTTTATTAACGGTGCTAATTAAATATAAAGTATGGCGCGCTAAATATATGTAGAGCCTACAAGTCCTTGGCTTGAAGCGGGCTCCTTAATGACTGATAAGCCTCATATGATCGCAGCTAAGTAGCAGGAGTTCAAGTTTGGATTAAGTTATAAATGTCATCAGATGAGGTGTATCCTACATTATGGAGTCGCCAAAATCAACATAGTCCAGTCCTACAACATGGAGCGCCACTGTCCATCAACAATTCATTTTCGGCTTATGTCGGTTTGTGTGTGCCAAACGCCGCAAGCTTCGATATTTATCCACGTCATTCATCCCTGTTGCTCGACTATAAATTGCGATGGGGTAATTGAGGGGTGATTCCTCGCCTTCATCCATAAGTCAGGGCGGTGAATAGACTCCCGTAACAATGTGCACGTAGGTATTATGTAGATCGGGGTAAATATATACTAGGGAACATTAAAGGCTTGGCCTTCCTACACATAACATGTTGGCCATCAGTGGAACCTAACAGCCCACTTTGGAGAATGTGGGCACCCTCCACGGGTTTAATCTAAACAATTTTAGCATAGGAGAGGAGGGCGAAAGGGCGCTATAATTTAGGCCTCTTTGTGCTACAGGGGGAGAGGGAATCGATCCCAGTATCCTGGATTCCTGGGTTATTTTTTCCCTCGACGGTGTCAGCGATGAAACCATCGACCGATCACGTCTCACGTCGAAGGAATGCTCGGCACACAAGAAAGGTAGTCGAGGCAACCCTCCTCTTCACCTTATTGATTAATAACGATATTTATATGGAGTAAGGTGTGCGTGGTCCCAGCAGTGGAGGAGAGGGCTGTTATGGGTCAGCGTGCCACTCTTCCCCCCCAATTTCACAAATACCTTTCCCGTGAAACCAGTCAGTTTGAAACACCTTCGACGCTTTAAAGCTCGACTGTGGATTTGCAACATCGAAATAACAGCAACTTTCGCCTGAATTTCTGATGACGATTGCGTTGTGAAAAAAAATCTGAGTGTGACACATAGCTTCCTCGTATCCATAACTCGACTGTATACAGGGTGTTTCATAAGTAACGGACCACCCTTTCTATTTCCATTATTTGTGTGAAAATCAAAAACTTATCGAAGTAACCTCGCCTTATTTTTCTGCAAAGAATTCAAACACCACATTTTCGCGCATGCGCGCAGTGTGCACCAACTTTGTTATTTCGAATAGATCCCCCATTTTTTATTGCAGATTCGGATTCTACGTCAAATATTATGAACATTTTACTTCGACAACATTTTTTTTGAACACGCGCAACCCGCTCAGCGAGCGCTCAAAGATGCGCAACCCCAGGATTGAGCCAAAATTTAGACGAAGGTAGACCTCAAGTGTGGCACATCACTTAGCACTGTTTTTCTACGCTGAATCGCGTGGTGATATCCCTTTCTTCATTTGGTTTCATTTTACCGCATTTACAGCCGAAAAAGTCACTTTTTGAGGCGGACATAATCGATTTTCTTAAGGAGGGTAAAGAATCAATCCCGAAGAACTGAAAAAAAAACGTAAAATTTTGTCAGAGGAGAAATAATTTGTGAAGAAAACAATACTCGGAAAAGATTCCACGGAAAATCGATGATTTCCACCTCAAAAAGTGACTTATTCGGCTGTATATGCGGTAAAATGAAACCAACTCAAGATAGGATTATCACCACGCAACTCAGCGTAGAAAAACAGTGCTAAGTGATGTGCCACACTTGAGGTCTACCTTCATCTAAATTTTGGCACAATCCCGAAGTTGCGCATCTTTAAGCGCTCGCTGAGCGGGTTGCGCGCGTTAAAAAAAAAAAGTTGTCGGAGTAAAATGTTCATAATAATTGACGTAGAATCTGAATCTGCAATAAAAAATGGGCGGTTCCATTTGAAAAAACAAAGTTGGTGCGCAAAAAACACTGCGCGCATTTGCAAAAATATGGTTGAATACCTATCTAACTCAAAGCCCCCAAAAATCTTGATAGGTCATGATACAGATTAACCGTCGATATCCGACACTTCAAAGCCTTCTGTGCATTCAAGACAAGCATTACAATTATACGGATATTCTCTGGACCCCTCTATCCTGTTAGGTACCGCAGGCCCAGAAGCTCCCTAAAGTTTTTTCTGGAGAATGAAGAAATTCGAAAAGCACACGAACAAGAAAAGTGTTCAGGAAGGTCTGATTTTGGAGAACATTTTTTTTTTTTTCAACCTAGAAAAGTGAAAACAAAGCGAAAAGTGAAAACAAATCTTGGTAGACTCGGAAGCAATAGCAAAACACAGAAAAAAAGTGAGTGTGGCACATCGCTTCCTCGTATTCATAACCCGATCGTATGGTAGTCCGATGCATACTGCCGTGTGAAGGAAGAACGACTCAACTCAAAATTTTCGAAATCCCAGAAATCAGCTTCGAAGTTTTTCTGGAAAACTCGCCATAAACTCCAGATCACTCCCGTGTCCCCATTTTTTTCAGACCTCATGTGTTGTTCAACTCAATCGACTGGTAAAATTATTCCTCTTTACACACATACCTTCAATCGATTCGTGTCATTTGAGTCAAATATCGACAACCATTCGATACGCCTCAAACCCGATCTTGAAGCCAACAGTGTGGAGGAAAAACAACTCAACGGCGTTTTCAGCGAGTTGAGTGTTTTTTTCTCCACAAATAAATAGCAAATCTAGCTAGTTAGGGCGTTTTAATCAAGGAGTTGAGATGTTTTTCCTAAAAAGCATGGAGTTGAGACGTTTTTTGCTTGAAATTAGGCAATTTTCAAATCACACCCCTAACGATTTCAACCCCTTCCAGGTTGAATTTCGAAATTTTCACTCTTTTATCGGAAAGGTGGGGGGGAAATTAGAGGGGATACGTAAAAACCCCATTTTCGACCATTTTCGAGTTGAGTCGTTCTTCCTTCACACGGCAGCATAGTAGTTAATCTCAGACCATCAATCTCTGAGTACCTTGCACTACCCTCATAGGGGACCATCTACACGCCAATCTGAAATATCCTAAAAAATTTCGTCGAAATCGCATGAGAAATGTTGAAGAGGTGGCTGTTACAAGCAATTCACGTTAGCGCATGCATATTTCAAAAGTATTTTAATCCTATGTTGCTTCATGCGAATGCGTTTTGAAGAGGAATTCCGGGTATCACATATACAGAATGCATTTTCTATGGAGGGTTCAAAATAACTGTTACTCCTTTCAATGAAGGTCCAGGTATCAAATTCAGGTGTGAATAATCGATAGGTTACGCGCTCTGTCTTCGTCTACCAGTCAGAAACCCGTCAGTTTGAATTACACCTTTGACACTTCAATCCTGAACAGTTAATTTTCTACCCCGAAAATACCCGCAATATCAGGGTTTTGGCGACCCCGACCACCCTGTTTCTTTAATATTTTAATTAAATTCCCATTTCACACCAGCTCGGCTGGGATATTGACGTCAACATGAGATCACACAGCCACCTCGCCGAGATTATTAAATACTACAATTTATTCACACATGAGAGAAGATTTGAAAACCTATGTCGCATTGAAGTTGCCTTTCTTGAAAAAAAGTAGATCTGAATGAAAAAAAAAATAAAGTCTGCTAAGTGGGTGTGGCACATAGCTTCCTCGTATCCATAACCCGATAGATGATCCGATGCATAGTACCTAGTTAATCTCAAAACACCAATCTCCAAGTACCTTCCACTACCCTCATAGGGGACCATCTACACGCTAATCAGAACAATCCTGAGAACTTTCGTCGAAATCGGATGGAAAATGTTGAAGTTAAGGCTGTTACGAGGAATTCACGTTAGCGCATGCGCAGAGGATCCAATATCCAATTTTTCAATATTTCGGTTCCTTTATAGCTTACTAATTGTACCCAAGATTCGAAATTGATGAAAAATCCTCATTATACTTTCGGATGTTCACGAATTATTCTCTGTACCACCATGGAACTAATAGTGGTGCCACCGTGGTGCCAGGACACCATAAACCACAATTTCGTGGGTTTTTGTGTTTCATCTTGAATACGGATGTGAACCTCGATGGACTGCCTACCAAAACTAATAGATGAAAGTTCAACGAATCCGCATGTTAGGTGTCGTAGATCATGGATTTGAAAATGCTCTTCAAATTTGAGGCTCTCATGCCGCTAGACCATGTTGCGGTGGATAATGGTGGGTGGGGGGGGGATGACTGTTCCTTGCCTGAAATGCTTAATATATTACATCGAGTGAAAAAGTTTTATCGCTTTAAATTGGCATTGGGACGACCCCTGGAATGCATGCACTACTTAACAATATGTTTTTTAACAGTAAGCACCCTTCGGTCACTATTCTTCTCCTGGCCACCTAATAGGTACCACCAACCTTCCAAATAGGTATTTCCAACTTCTCTGATTTTGAACGATTTTGGTGAAATATTATTAATTTGGTGAAATTTGCATAAAAAGCAAGATTTCTATATAATTAACTTACGAGAAAGATTGTGTTACTTAATTCGATACAGATAGTGGTTTGCACTACTAAATAGTTGGTTCTGAAATTGTGGTCTTGTCCCAGAATCACACTAAAACCTCGTGACATTTAGCCTTAAAACGCTCCAACAAATTAGAACAGAACTTTTTGCTTCCGAGTCTACCAAGTTAGCGGAAGCTTTGTTTTCACTTTTCAAGGACGAAAAAAAAAGTTCTCCAAAATCAAAATTTTCACTCGAACAATTTTGGTTCCGTGTCTGTCTGTCTGTCTGTATGTGTGTCTGTCATGAATTCCTTGTAACGCGCATAACTATACGAAGTTATTGTCCGATTTCAATGAAATTTTCAGGGATTGTGCGGGTTGGTGTGTAGACGGTCCCCTATGAAAATCATCATCCTCGGACTGATAGAAGCGACTGCGCATGCGCAAACGTGAATTTCCTTGTAACGGCCATAACTTCTACATTTTCCATCCGATTTCAATGAAATTTTTCAGGGATGTTACAGATTAGTATTTAGATGGTCACCTTTGAAAATCATCACCTTCGGACTGATATTAGCCGCTGCGCATGCGCAAACGTGAATTCCTTGTAACAGCCATAACTTCCACATTTTCTACCCGATTTCGATGATATTTTCAGGATTACGCGGATTAAGTTGTAGATGGTCCCCAATGAAAATCATCATCCTCGGACTGATAGAAGCGACTGCGCATGCGTAAACGTGAATTCCTTGTAATGGCTACAACTTCTACATTTCCCATCCGATTTCAATGAATTTTTCAGGGATTGTGCGAGTTGGTGTGTAGACGGTCCCCTATGAAAATCATCACCTTCGGACTGATATTAGCCGCTGCGCATGCGCAAACGTGAATTCCTTGTAACAGCCATAACTTCCACATTTTCTACCCGATATCGATGACATTTTCACGTTTGCGCATGCGCAGTGACTACTGTCAGTCCGAAGGTGATGATTTTCATAGGGGACCGTCTACACACCAACCCGCACAATCCCTGAAAATTTCATTGAAATCGGACAATAACTTCGTATAGTTATGCGCGTTACAAGGAATTCATGACAGACACACAGACAGACAGACAGACAGACACACAGACACACAGACACTGGTCAAAATCCGTTATGTGCCCACAATCTTAAATTTTTTTCAAATCACTACTAGTCTCAAGGTATTCTACTGTAAAGTGGAAAAATTAAAAGCGCATTGGTTTTCGAAGGTTTTGTAATGAATATGTGGTAAGAACACTTACAAAACATTATTTATTAGTTAGGAGGCCAAAAAACTGCGACAGTAGGCTAAGCTCGGTAATTATCTCTGTTGTGGGAGGCCAGTTACAGCATGCGGCCGCGCTTGGGCCTGCCGTTATCTAACTACAAGATAAGACAAGAAACTCAACAAAAGTCATTTATATTTGGCCGTACTAGTGTGTTGGAATGTTTGTAGCCTATAAATAGTGTTTGATGATAGTCTAGTAGTGATTTGAAAAAAATTTAAGATTGTGGGCACATAACGGATTTTGACCCAGACACGGAACCAAAATTGTTCAGAAAGGTCTAAAACGCAAAACGCGAGTGAAAATTTTTATTTTGGAGAACTTTTTTTTTCGACCTTGAAAAGTGAAAACAAAGCTTCCGCTACCTTGGTAGACTCGGAAGCAAAATAGCATCATTGGTGCGGCGGCGGGTCTCCAATGATTGTAGTCCACATACGTGCAGCATGATGTCGTTGTCAAATTCGGGCCAAGGAGTTCCCAGTTTGAAAGAAACGTACCTCAAAAACCTACGCTGGACTCGCTCAAGCCGATCTGCCGAGTTTGCATAATAAGGATACCAAATAATAGAGCCATACTCCAATATAGGGCGAACAAGGGCATTATACTAGAGGGGAGATTAACTAATGTTCATCGGATCATCTATACAATCGGGTTATGGATACGAGGAAGCTATGTGCCACACCCACTTGGCAGACTTTTTAGGACGTCCCACAGTAAGACTTGGGCGTCCTTATGCGATCGATCTGGGGTGAAGTTGGACAACACTCAACAGAAAAAAAAATAACCACACAGTAATCCGTTTTAGACCATTCTGAATACAAATCCACGAAAAAAACCATAGGTGTATGTCTGTGTGTGTGTGTGTGTATGTGTGTGTGTATGTGTGTGTGTAACAAAATCTTGTGTACTCTGCACAGGCCTTAGTTCTCAACCGATTTTCCTGGTTCTTTTTTTGTTCGTCGCGGAAAACTATCTAGTTGTGCACTACGTCGCCGGAATTTCTGATTTCGCCTATTAGGGGGGGAAAGGGGGGGTTAATGCTCGAAAAACGTGCGTTTTTGGGCATAATCTTGTGTACTCTGCCCAGGCCTTAGTTCTCAAACGATTTTCGTGGTTCTTTTTTCGTTTGACGCGTAATACTATCTAGTTGTGCACTACGGCGCCGGAATTTTGGATTTTGCTTTCTAAGAGGGGGAAAGGGGGGGTTAATGCTTAAAAAACGTGCGTTTGCGTGCATAATCTTGTAAACTCTGCCCAGGCCTCAATTTCCAACCGATTTGCGTGTTTCTTTTTTTGTTTGACTCAAATAACTTCCGAGTTGTACATGATTTTACCAGAGTACCAAAATTCGCAAGGGGAGGGGGTGAGTGGGGGGATAATATTCACAAAATATCCGATTTTTCAATATTTTGGTTCCTTTACTACTTACTAATTGTACCCAAGCTTTGAAATTGAGGAAAAATTCTCATTATACCTCCGAATTTTCATGAATTATTCTCTGTACCACCATGGAACTAATAGTGGTGCCACCATGGTGCCAGGACATGGTGCCATGATGCCATAAACCGCTTATTTCGTGGTTTTTTTTTTTGTGTTTCACCTTGAATACGGATGTGAACTTCGACGGACTGCCTACCAAAACTAACAGATGAAAGTTCAATGTTACGACGTATTTCCGCTTTGGTGCCAGACTGGCACCATTGTTGGCGTTTGGGAGGTGGGGGTGAACTCGAATTCGCATGTTGGGTATTGTAGATCATGGATTTTAAAATGCTCTTCAGATTCGAGGTTCCCACGCCGCCAGAAATGTTAAGGTGGATAATGGTGGGGGGGGGGGGTCAGTATTTCTTGCCTAAAGTAATAAATAAATTACATCGAGTGAAACAGTTTTATCACTTACCAACTGGTTAAACTGATCTAATGCTTATCCAATGGGACGTCCCCTGGAATGCATGCATTACTAAACAATATGTTTTTTGTAGGTAATTGGCCTAAGACCTAGACTGTCTCTGACAAAGCACAGCCCGATCTTCATTCTACACATGTTACGTAGAGAAATTGTTTGTAGCATGAAAAGTCCCCAGAAGTTCACGAGACCAAAATACAAAAAGCAAGTGGTTGCTAGTTACAGAAGGGAGCTTCAGATGCGAGAGGGTACTAAACAGCGTTTATGTATATGATAAGCGAGTATTAAATAGCGTAACAATCCCCTGCCGCTAGAAATGTTAAGGTAGATAATTGTGGTGGGGGGGGGGGTCAGTATTTCTTGCCTAAAGTAATGAATAAATTACATCGAGTGAAACAGTTTTATCGCTTACCAACTGGTTTAACTGATCTAATGCTTATCCAATGGGACGTCCCCTGGAATGCATGCATTACTAAGCAATATGTTTTTGTTTGACTCAAATAACTTCCGAGTTGTACATGATTTTACCAGAGTACCAAAATTCACAAGGGGAGGGGGTGAGTGGGGGGATAATATTCACAAAATATCCGATTTTTCAATGTTTCGGTTCCTTTACTGCTTACTAATTGTACCCAAGCTTTGAAATTGAGGAAAAATTCTCATTATACCTCCGGATTTTCATGAATTATTCTCTGTACCACCACGGAACTAATAGTGGTGCCAACATGGTGCCAGGACATGGTGCCATGATGCCATAAACCGGTTATTTCGTGTTTTTTTTTTTTTGTGTGTTTCACCTTGAATACGGATGTGAACTTCGACGGACTGCATACCAAACCTAACAGATGAAAGTTCAATGTTACGACGTATTTCCACTTTGGTGCCAGACTGGCACCATTGGATGAGGGGGGGGGGGTGAACTCTAATTCGCATGTTGGGTATCGTAGATCATGGATTTTAAAATGCTCTTCAGATTCGAGGCTCCCATGCCGCTAGAAATGTTAAGGTTGATAATGGTGGGGGGGGGGGGGTCAGTATTTCTTGCCTAAAGTAATAAATAAATTACATCGAGAGAAACAGTCTTATCGCTTCCTAACTGGTTAAACTGATCTAATGCTTGTCCAATGGGACGTCCCCTGGAATGCATGCATTACTAAACAATATGTTTTTTTTTTGGTAGATCTCCCGCCTGCAAAAAAACACTACTTTTTCATCAACAGTACCTGCCTACCACATCACAACGCAACGTGATCTTATCAGCCTTACATTGAAAGAGAATTCTTTACAATTAATTCACTTGCGGTTCACATTCGTGTTTCTGCTCATTCGATTCTAAAAAATGTAATACTGATTTAAATTTATTGTGGGAAAAACAATACCTTTATAACACAAGTTTATATGAGCTAGGGCGTTTTGAAAATTTCACCCCCAGTTTTGGACCCTCAGGAGTTACTGACATCAACCAAAAGCTTCGGGGCACAACTAGACCCCAAATGGAGCCCATGCAAAATTTTCATTTCAGTGGGGGTTAAACTTTTCTTTTGTTGGTCGATTCCAAAGGTTCATCGTTCAAAATAATAAACCAAATTCAGATATGCCGTCTATTCTCTGAGGTTATCTGCGTATTTGAATGTTTGTGAAATTGGGTTTGTGGGTACATGACCCCTTTCTGTAATCAACGATTCAAGTAGCGCTCCAGTGATTCTCGTTCTACATGTTTTGTCGGAGTACATACTGAAAGGCCTATTGTTTCAGCCCAAAGTGTGAGATTTACGCGTGTGTTAACCATTTGGACCCCAGAAGATGCGTCAGTAGATGAGAGGCGCGTGAAATGAATGACAGAAGAGGGTATTGCGATGGAGGGGGGGGGGGGGCTTTGATTCAGACCAATCAGGAAAGGGCCTCTCAAGTTTCAATGTTCGCTTCTGTCTTTTGAATTAATTGTGAGGGAGGGAAGGACGTGCATACTAACAGGTGGCGTCGCTCAAAGGGAGGTGTCGTTACCTAATTGGGTTTCCAACGGCTCTCTGACGTCAAGATCCCGTCGAAATTGGGTTACCGTCTTCCGGATAAACGTCAAAGAAAATATTGAAATTGAGAACTACCTATTCCGTAAATGGCTCTTCCTTCAACCTTTCTAAGGGTACGCCTATCGTGAGGATCTTTTCAGGGGAAAGTCATTCTAACGTTCGGAAACCACGCCGTTACCAAGGGCGCTCTGACTATGCATGAGTTTTTTCATACAAGCGGTAAGATGTTTTATAAAAGAATTGCATCCAGTCGTCTTTCAAGTTTCTTTCTTTCTGCGAGAGAAATAGCCAAATTCCAAGCCTAGCAAACAAAGCAAGAAATTCTGATGGTGAAAATAGGAATTTTTGGAGCGACAAATGTTGAAAATTCCGAAATACTTTAATTTGAAAGTCATAACTGAGGAACCTTGAAGTAGGTAGGTACTCACATGCGACGATCAAATAGACGAATTGCGCGCCTGCGCAGTAACCCCATATAGCCTGGTTGCAACCTTCCGCGAAGAGCAGGTTTTGGTACTTGGATTGAGTTGTATTCTAGTTTTCAATGAAGTTTAGTACATTGTATCTCCTTTTCGAATGTATTTGTCGGGTTTTGTTGTTTTTAATTGGTGTAATTTTCTTAAAAGGACGATGATTTTAAATAGAATGGCGGTCCGGGTGGTTAAAAGTGGTTCGTCCAAGCGATAATGATGTATCCGTCCTACGGTAGGACTCCTACCCAATCCAATCGTAGTAGCAAACACTGTCGGTGTTTTTGTTTTGAAGAGGTTCTTGGACGTTCGACGTGTTCAATGAAGAACAAATTGTGAGTTGAGAGAAAAAAGTGTGAGTTGATCACGCTGGTAGAGAAAACTCTCCGAAAGTGGCACCGTTATCGTTCCATACTACTACTTAACTGCATGCAGATAAATGACATTTGGGGCCTATTCACTAAGTTGAACAATAAGATGTACCTGCCTACTATAAGAAACAAAATTTCAGGTAAGTGAACCTTTTTATTTTGTATTGTTCTACTATCTTTCATTATTTGTTAACTTTTCCAAAAACCGCAGCTCTCCTACTATGAACTTACAAAGCTACGATGGTTCTCATTCAAAGAGGAATGGCCTGCTCTAAACGCTCGAGTGTCGCCTTTTGCTTTTGGTTTATTATTTTCAATATTGAACCTTTGGAATCGACCAAGAAAAAAAATTTTTCAACACCCCCTCAAAATTTGATGGTTTACGTTTCAAGGTAGTAGAATCCAAAAATCGAATAAAAATTTGGCCGTCCGTCCGCCGTACGCCGTACGCGGCACTTTTGCCACTTAGCATAGACCGATTTTGACGAAATTTGGTATGTAGGCTCCATTTGTGGTCTAGTTGTGCCCCGAAGATTTTGGTTGATGTAGGTCAAAAATGTGTAAGGGTTCAAAAATGAATTTTGAAATTTTGAAAACGCCCTAACTCAAAAAATTTCGATATAAGGTATTGTTTTTCCTTCAATTTAAGATTCTATAGAATTTTTAGAATTTTTGAGACCAGCCGGAGCTCTGTGGAACAAACCGTTCGCTCCCTACGAGAATTTGAAGTTTGGACGTACGATAAATCAGAAACACGAGTGTGAATCGCAAAAGAGGCCTAATCTCCTTTCAAATTATAGCTGACCGAAATGCGATCGATGTTTTTCTTCATGTTAGATGGTTGGTGGCTATGCAAACGAGTGATCTATTTAAAAAAAAAAAAAAAAAAAACCATTGTGTAATAATTTGCAGCGTTTTTAGGACGTCCCATAGTAAGACTTGGGCGTCCTTATGCGATCGATCTGGGGTGAAGAAGGACAACACTTAAAAAAAAAACCACTCAGTAATCCGTTTTAGACTATTCTGAATCCAAATCCGCGAGAAAAAAAACCATAAGTGTATGTCTGTGTGTGTGTGACAAAATCTTGTGTCGTCTGCACAGGCCTTAGTTCTCTACCGATTTTTGTGGTTCTATTTTCGTTCGTCGCGGAAAACTATCTAGTTGTGCACTACGGCGCCGGAATTTCGAATATTGCGTTTTAAGGGGGGGAAAGGGGGTTTAATGCTCAAAAAACGAGCGTATTCGGGCATAATCTTGTAAACTCTGCTCTGGCCTCAATTCCCAACCAATATGCGAGTTTCTTTTTTTGTTCGACTCAGAAATCTTCCATATTGCTTATTATTTCTCTGGAGTATCAAAATTCGCAAGGGGAGGGGGCGAGTGGGGGGATAATAATCACAAATTAACCAATTTTCCAATATTTCGTTTCCTTTATTTAGCTTATTAATTGTATCCAAGCTTTGA
Source organism: Apolygus lucorum (assembly GCA_009739505.2). Classification (NCBI taxonomy): domain Eukaryota; kingdom Metazoa; phylum Arthropoda; class Insecta; order Hemiptera; family Miridae; genus Apolygus; species Apolygus lucorum. The sequence continues at coordinate 11,650,581 of CM019167.2, forward strand.
AATTGAGAAAAAATTCTCATCAAACCTCCGGATGTTCATGAATTATTCTCTGTACCACCATGGAAATAAAAGTGGTGCCACCATGGTGCCAGGACACCATAAACCGCTTATTTTGTGGTTTTTTTTTTTGTGTTTCAACTTGAATACGGAAATGAACTTCGACGGACTGCCTACCAAAATAAATAGATGAAAGTTCAACTTTACGAAGTATTATCTCTTTGGTGCCAGACTGGCACCATTAGTGGTGGTTGGGGGGGGGGGTGAACTCGAATTTGCATGTTGGGTATCACAGATCATGGATTTCAAAATGCTCTTCAAATGCGAGGCTCCCGTGCCTCTAGAAGTGTTATGGTGGATAATGGTGAGGATGCCTAAAATACTTAATAATTTACATCGAGTGAAAAAGTTTTTTTGCTTACCAACTGGTATTAATTGATCTAATTTTTATCCAATGGGACGTCCCCTGGAATGTATGCATTACTAAACAATATGTTTTAACTTGCCATACCTCTTTAATATAGGGTCAAAAACTATTTTTTAAGAACAAAAAGATGACAAATCCTCGCGTTTCTGTACTTACCTGTAGGTTTGGCAAGATTTAAGACCCCAACTCACATAAATATTTATGTATTTGTAATCAGCATCAAATTTCCAGAAAGGAACGTATTTTTTTAAGTTTTGGATTCCGTTAAAAATCTCCAATCTCAAAACACACATAACCCTTGAAATTGACCATATCTTCTAAAAGGGGCTTCTGATAAAAAGGAGATTATTTGGGATTCAGCACCTCAAAATACGAAGAAACTTGGGACTTGGTTTTTTTTTATACACATGTGTTGTTGATCCATTGTTGTTGTTCCATCCTGTGTAAGTCTCACCCTAACTTGTAATGAATTTGAATGAATATTTATCTTGATGGGAAAATGGAAAAGTGAAAATCAGGAGAAAAGAGGAGAGGTTACACTTTTTTTCTGGATCGATTCCATGAATTCATTATTGAAAATGATAAACTAAATTTATGCTAATATCACTATTTACATGAGAGGGCTTCCTTTTCACTCACTATAATATCATTCATATTATAATAAGCTTTTTGACATGGAAATATTTTTAATTTCGATCTCAGTTTTTCATAATGTAATTCCATACAATTAGGTAGCAAGCAGTTGAATAATTATAAGCCCCATTAATGTTTAGCATTATCACATCTTTTTATCATATGCATTTTAATTTATAAAAATTCGGACCCTCTGGAAATGTAATACCTAATGAATATCATTTCTGATTTGATATTCGTTAAAATGTTTCTTAATGTAGCATATAATTTCGAGGATGTACATTGACGGCATTGTGAGAATGTTTATTGATCTAAATTGTCGAGAACAATCTTCTTTGTATCAAAAGAGAGACAAAATTCGAAATTCCGGCGACGTGCACAATTGGATAGTTTTCCGTGTCGAACGAAAAAGAAAGAACCAGGAAAATCGGTTGTAAACTAAGGCCCGGGCAGACGACACAAGATTTTGTCACAGGTATACTAGGGAAGTCAGATGCTTCAAAATGAATCGATTTGAATCGAATCAATCTTTTAGAAAAGAATAAAAAAATCTATACAATTTTTTTCTTAAAGTATCGATTTTTTCAAGAATCGATAGTTTTGAAGCGAAAGTCATACTCAAGTAAAATCACCAAAAGCTGGAGCTAACTTTTGATCCCATGTAGAACGTTTACTTAAATTATATAGATATGAAAGATGCAGGTAGTAGGATTTGAAACTTTTCGACAATTTATAGGGATTTTTTTTAAACAATTTATGTCGCGAAAAAGGTGTATGCCTCCTGCGTAAATGACAACCAACTAACTTTTCTTCATGACCTGAGGATAAGAGAATGACGTCACGAATTATCAGGATAGGTTGAGGTGGTGATTCTTATTTTGTGATTATTAGGTTGTAATAAGCAGTGATCTTCATAAATTTTCATTCCTCAATGTGGTTGTTGACTAATTTATTTCCCTTAATCAGCTAATAGGACCGATTCTCGAATTTTTGATTTGATTCTCCGGTTCTTCAACAACAAAAATACTGAAAATATCGATAGTTTTTCTCAAAAGAATCGATACTTTTTTGACATCCCTAAGGCATACATACACCTATGGTTTTTTCGCGGATTTGGATAAAGAATGTTCTAAATTGGATTAGTGTGTGGTTATTTTTTTCCAACTTTACCTTCGATTAATCGCATTAGGACGCCCAAGTCTTATTGTAGGACGTCCTAAAAATCGATTTTGGTTTATTATTTTCAATAATGAACCTTTGGAATCGACAAAGAAAAAAAAAAAATTTTAACACCCCCTCAAAATTTGATGGTTTACGTTTCAAGGTACGTAGAATCCAAAAATCGAATAAAAATTTGGCCGTCCGTCCGCCGTACGCCGTCCTTCGTACGCGGCACTTTTGCCACTTAGCATTGACCGATTTTGATAAAATTTGGTATGTAGGCTCCATTTGGGGTCTAGTTGTGCCCCGAAGCTTTTGGTTGATGTAGGTCACTTCTAAGGGTTCCAAAATCAATTTTGAAATTTTGAAAACGCCCTAACTCAAAAAATTTCGATATAAAGGTATTGTTTTTCCTTCAATTTAAGATTCTATAGAATTTTTAGAATTTTTTGAGACCACGCGGAGCTCTGTAGGAAAAACCGTTCGCTCCCTACGAAAATTTAAGGGTTTATATTGAAATATATATATATATAAATCAAAACACGAGTGTGAATCGCAAAAGAGGCCTAATCTCCGTTCAAATTAGAGCTGACCGAAATGCGATCGATGGTTGGTGATTTTGATTTTTTTTTTCTTCCCTCCATATTGGATGGTTGGTGATTTCGTAGACGAGTGACCTATATAGAAAAATAATAAACCATTGTGTAATAATTTGCAGCGTTTTTTGTATTTAGTTCCCTCCACCACTGACCGGCGTATTCAATTCTATGTAGCATCTTATCTCAACATCTGTATCTTTGATATGTTGTATATTTCCAAATCGACATCGGTGGCTTAAGAGGCGTCGGTCGATGACTTTTCCTTCTAATTAGTATTCGAATCCAATCCAGTTAAATAGTTAGGCTAGAAAAGAAAAGCTAGATAGAGTTGATAGGCGGCAAAAGTAATTTCATAGTATGATTGGGTATCATTACATAGGTATCTTATTGAAATATTGATATTTTAAGTATCGTTCGGCTTGAGTATCGATATTTCAAAATGTTTGATCATTTCTCACTATCAAGTGTCCAAGCTGAGTGTATTTACTCAACATTCCGTTGATTATTAATTAATTAATATTTATTGAACATTTTCTCCAAAATTTAAATTAATTTTATCAGTAGGTATAAATTATCTGTCGAAATCCGGGCTTATTTCTTCGTGGGTTGACCTTCACCCAAATGTAACGACCCAACTGCCTACTAACTCTTAACTTTGGTTTATAATTTTTCAATAATGAACCTTTGGAATCGACCAAGAAAAAAAAAATGTTTAACACCCCCTCAAAATTTGTTGGTTTACGTTTCAAGGTACGTAGAATCCAAAAATCGAATAAAAATTTGGCCGTCCGTCCGCCGTACGAGGCACTTTTGCCACTTAGCATTGACCGATTTTGATGAAATTTGGTATGTAGGCTCCATTTGGGGTCTAGTTGTGCCCCTCAAGATTTTGGTTGATGTACGTCACTTCTAAGGGTTCAAAAATGAATTTTGAAATTTTGAAAACGCCCAAACTCAAAAAATGTCGATATAAAGGTATTGTTTTTCCTTCAATTTAAGATTCTATAGAATTTTTAGAATTTATTGAGACCACACGGAGCCCTGTACGACAAACCGTTCGCTCTCTACGAGAATTGAAGGGTTGGACGTACGATAAATGTGAAACACGAGTGTGAATCGCAAAAGAGGCCTATCTACGTTCAAATTTTAGCTGACCGGAATGCGATCGATGTTTTTCTTCATGTTGGATGGTTGGTGGCTTTGCAGACGAGTGATCAATATAGAAAAATAATAAACCATTGTGTAATAATTTGCAGCGTTTTTAGCCATTATGTTGAATTTTCCGCAAGAACTGTATCGATATTCGATATTTACAAGTATCGGATCCAAAGTATTGATATCCCAAAATATCGGATAGTTTAATATCGAAACTAAAATATCGAGTTTCGGTACGAAACTATCTTTATTTTGAAATACCAGTTATCGAAACTCATCCATGTTTCATAGGTCTATATGCCAACATCGTAACAGCCTGTTTTTTTTTTTTTTTTTTTTTTTCATTAATCATTTTATATTATTTCATAAGATCAATATGAAATTAAAAATTTTTGAAAATCAGTTTCTGATTTTGGGCACCCCGAAAATTAGGTCGTAGAAGAGCAACAGAGGAGCTGCATGCTGAGTATGTGCATGTTGAGTTGATGGGATGAGTTAAGGCATATGAGCCGTCAGTTGAAATGCACATCTCATTGTCTCAGGGGAACGGTGATTATGCTGATGCAGTCCGCCCTTCGTCACGGAGATCATAAAAGGCGGATATTTCATTGCTTCCAGCTGCCTCATGACGGGGAGGAACAATAAGCGATACGTCTCCACGCCACCACCAATCACCCCGCAAATGTATTCGATAAGGCATTACGGTCGGTGATAGTACTTCACGCTCATTATCAATACGGTTACGAGAAGCCCCGGGTTTGATTTGGAGCCATTATTATACTTGAACTTGATTGGGAATCGTAGGTCTCCAGTTGGGTGGCATTCAATTACGTTGGGTGATATTAAAGGCTTGCTTTGACATCATGATTGACTTCAAGTGATATGAATTCCTCTGCGTGATTAGGGTAGCTTGAGGTCAATATTGCAATACAGGCCCTTTGTCCGAGACCTCGGCTAACCTGAACAATCTTGGAAGTACCCTCGAAAAGTACTTCTTCTGAATGATGTGTACTTTTTGGTTGTTTGACTAAGGGCCGGTTCAAAAAAGAAAAAATGTCTACCAAGTGGGTGTGGCACATAGCTTCCTCGTATCCATAACCCTATTGTGTAGATGATCCAATGCATAGTACTCGTAGTTAATCTCAAAACATCAATCTGTGAGTACCTTGCACTACCCTTTCATTTGGGGGGAGGGGGGGTATGATTTCGACCATCAACAGGCCAACCCGATCAATCCCTGAAAATCTCATCGAAATCGCATAACAAATGTAGAACTTATGGCAATAGAGAGTTCCTAGTGGTTTTTGATACGGCGTGACGTATTACACACGCACTCTCAACATGGAAGATATACTTTTTCCATGCTCTCAATCCGGCGCCGGATTGTGATAAGAACACGCCGTATCCGATACGGCGCCGTATTGTTACGGTCGAATACGTCACTAGGAGGCAATCCGGTGCGCCGTATTGAAAACATGGCGGACGATCCGGTTCCGGCGCGCCGGATTGACCCTACTAGGAACTCTCTAATGGCGAGGATTTCATGACAGACACACAGACAGACACGGAATTAATTTCCTACCGATTTACGTGGTTTTTTGGTTTAATCGACCAAGATGATGCTGATGTACGACATCCAATCTTACTTCCAGCAAGGTCATGTTATACTAACCTTGTTGTCAGCCATCATCATCATATAAACCATCATGCAGGCCCTACAGCTCTCTTGTCGAGCATTCGACAACAGTTCTGGATTCCCAAGGCTAAAAACCTCATCAAGCATCTGAAGTCTAAATGTGTGACTTGCGTAAGATTCTCAAAATCAGGAGTAATACCATTCATGGGAAATCTGCCGTCATCCCGGTTTGCTGCTGTCGGACCATTTTTGGTGACAGGTGTGGACTTTGCCGGTCCTTTCCTGTATCGAGAGACTGCTGGAAGGAAATCAAGATTTTGCAAGGCCTACCTGTGCTTGTTCTGTGCATGTCCTCCAGAGCTCTTCATCTGGAAGTGGCAACCTCTTTATCGACAGAAGGCTTCTTGGATGTTTTTGATCGCTTTGTCAACAGGAGAGGTCTGCCTAAGGAGATCATCTCAGATGGAGGCGACCTAGAATCCAAAAATTGAGCTTCACATTGCAGTTCTTGATGTTGAGAAAGCATATGATACAGTATCTCATTTTGCTATAATGAACATCATGAGGGGAAGACAGTGGCCCAAACAGCTGGTACAGTATATCGAATCAATCTACCAAAATGGGTCTACACGAATTGGGGCAGGCCCATGGATGTATAATGCAAGGGGCATTAGACAGGGTGACCCTCTGTCCTCAACCCTCTTCAATGCAGTTATGGATCACGTCCTGTTAGCACTCCCTAATAGGGTTGGATACATCCATGCAGGGCAGCGGTGGTCTTCCCTGGCTTTTGCGGATGATGTTGTACTGATTACCACATCTAGAGCTGGGATAGTGGCTCAGATTGTAGCATTCAATAATGCCTTGAGGTCGGTGGGGCTAAATCTCAACCTCAGAAAATCCATCTATCTGCCTTTGATGCCAAGAGGGCGTCGACTCGTGGTCCCAGCTGAAAGGCCTTCCATTGATGTTGATGGCCAGTGCCTGAGGGCAGCGCCACACAATGTTCGATGGATATACCTGAGAGTATCCTTTGGTACCCAGGGTATATGTCGTAACATGCCAATGAAAATGACTGCACTCCTTGAGAAAATTGATAGGGCACCACTGAAGCCTCTGCAGAAATTAGTAATGTTACGAGACCACGGCATACCCTCACTAACTCACCAATTAGTGCTGGGAAGTACCACGCTCTTAACTCTAAAACAGATGGATATATCTGCGAGGAGATATGTGAGATAATGGTTGCGCCTGCCATTTGACTCTGCTAATGCATACATCCATGGACCCGTGGGTGATGGTGGTCTTGGAGTCATGGAATTGCTCAGCCAAATACCAGCTATAAGAGCTAATAGGGTAGGGGCGGCAAACACACAACTCTTTGAAGGAGGGACGAGTCTCCAACAACAAAATGGGACATCAAATCGACCGTCGAATTGTGAGGGCACAACGTCTCCATCAAACTACAGATGGGGCTGAACTGGTAAATCACGCGATAACAGAGCTAGCACGGCATGGATCAGGAACCCTTCAGCAAAACTATGGGGATGGAGGTCGTTGGGTATGGTGAAAGTCCATTCTGGTTCTCTGCCAACAGGAGTGAGGAGGACAAGAGGCAGGCATACCGGCATCAGCCATCTATGCCGAATGGGATGTCAAACACCTGAAACAGCCTCGCATGTGCTCCAGATTTGCCCAGCCGTGGTAAGACCCAGGTGTGCCCGTCACAATTCTGCCCTCAACCTACTGGAAGCCTACGCTCGCCGTAAAGGATGGCCAGTATGGCTAGAGCCACACTTTAACCTGGAACAGCGAGGTTATCGTCCAGACCTCTTGGTGGTAACACCAAAAGGAGCCTTCATTATTGATGCCTTAGTGGTCTCTGGCCCCGGCCAGAGATCACTCGCAGACATCAATGCTTCCAAAATTCAAAAATATGAAGTTGACGCATTACTAGATGCTGCAGCAGCACTTGCAAACATTCAGCGAAACCAACTGAAGGTGATTGGAGCAACGATCACCTGGAGAGGGATATGGCATGGCAAGTCAGCCAAGGATCTGATTCGGGCTGGTTATCCATTGTTTATCCTGGACTGGATGACCACCCGAGTCCTAACAGGAGGATCATTCATCTGGTCTAAATTCAGGGCTACGGCCACACGACGGCGTGCCACGGCTCGAGCAAGTGGGCCCCGTGGGACTTGGAGCTGAACTCGAAACCCATGGGGAGGAGAAGCGTCGACTGATGGCATAGCCAGAAGAGGCACAATCCTCCCTCCATCATTTGTGGGATAAGGTGATTCAACCTTGTCCCTCACCCCAATGTCCGGGGTCGGATCTCGGACCCTGATAACAAGCAGCCAGATGGACATGACTGCTGAGTGCTGAAAGTGCTGATACAATACTGTGATGTAATTATTTATGTACAATACCATCAATTGTAGCGGTGAAGTATTTTTTCCAAATATAAATTGTTAATGGTATGTTGGCTCCATTTGGGGTCTAGTTGTGCCCCGAAGATTTTGGTTGATGTAGGTCACTTCTAAGGGTTCAATAATGAATTTTGAAATTTTGAAAACACTCTAACTCAAAAAATTTTGATATAAAGATATTGTTTTTCCTTCAATTTAAGATTCTATAGAATTTTTAAAATTTTTTGAGACCAAGCGGAGCTCTGTAGGACAAACCGTTCGCTCCCAACGAGAGTTTAAAGGTTTTACGTACGATAAATCAGAAACACGAGTGTCAATCGCAAAAGAGGCCTAATCTCCGTTCAAATTTTAGCTGAACGAAATGCGATCGATGTTTTTCTTCATGTTGGATGGTTGGTGGCTTTGCAGACGAGTGATCTATAAAGAAAAATAATGAACCATTGTGTAATAATTTGCAGCGTTTTTTGTTCAACTCAAAATCTTCCAAATTGCACACAAGGTCACTAGAGTATCAAAATTAGCATGGTGAGGGGGTGAGTGGGGAGATAATATTCACAAAATATCCGATTTTTTTAATATTTCGGCTCCTTTATAGCTTACTAATCGTAACCCATTGTCACCACGGGAGGGGGCGGGGGGGTCACCTTCAATACGGATGTGCCTACCAAAATTAACAGGAGTTCAACTTTACGACGTATTTCCGCTTTGGTAGTGGGTGGGGGAGGGGGAAGGAGGAACGACTGTTTCTTGCCTAAAATACTAAATAAATAAAAGAAACAGTTTTATAGCTTACCTTCTGGTTTAAATTGGTCTAACGCTGATCCAACGGGACGTCCCCTAGAATGCATGCATTACTAAACAATATGTTTCGCTTTCGGCCTCTCAGTTCACACACATTGTTTTGAGATAATTCTAACATATAGTAGGATAGTTTACAAACACGGGATGTGTGAGAATTTTAGAATTAAAAACATACTTCAATTATTAAATACAACTTTAAAAAATACTTAGAAACAATTTTTGTTGCTATTTGTTAAATTATGTCTTGTAAGATTGACTTTTGGTCTGATAACATTCATTTGGTTAGATTTGGAAAGAACGTTCTTTCAAGGTTAGATAAACCTGATGAAAGTATGGGGCGACAATAGTGCCATCTCTCATCTCAGATCATACTAGATCCCCGTCCTCTAGTTGCAACACTCTGTACTCTTTTTGGCCGACTTGATTTGATAATTCCCGTCGAGAGTAGAGTGTTTCCTGAGATTTTACGTTCTCACACCACCGTTTTCCCTCATCCCTAATCTCATCAGTCTGAAAAATGAAAAGAACAAAACCGAAAAACCTCCGACTTTCAAGAGAGATGAGGCGGCAACGAAATAAAATACGACAAAAGAGACCCTCAACCTTACGGGCTCCTGCAAATTAGATGAGGGAGACAATTCTTCCCTTAACTCCTTTTAGCCGGTAGGTAACGGCTCTTTACCGGGTTAACAATATCAAACCCATTCTTCAACCCGCCCACTATTACAACTCCTCATTCTGTCCTTAACCTCTTGTAAACCACCGTCAAAAAAGTCCCAAAGAAACGGAGGGAAGAAAAAGAACTGAACTAAAGAGTAGAATTAAACTTCAAAATTTCATTAAATTCCTAAGCGTCATAAATTAATTACGTACGCCGTGAAACTTTTTAATTAGATTGTTTTTCTTTTCTTCCAATTATGCGCTCCTTGCTTTCCAGGAACCGTCCATTTTTCTGGCTCGACCGACGGAAACTTATGTTTTCGTTGGTGTAGTCTTCAGACGAACGTAACTCTATTTATCCACTTATTGTTGGGGATACGGAAAGTACTTTTGAACGACTCGAATAATTTGAAGACATTTCACAGAACTAAATCGTTTCTTTAGATTCTTTCAAGTGTTGGTTGAGGAGGTTCTAGATTTTTGCTCGAGTTTTCAGATACGAGTGGAGGATACACGGGGTGTAAGCCTAACTGAGTTTTTAGAGGCTTCGTTTCCTAGTTATTCAAATTTTAAATTTTTTCGTGATTTTGATCTTACTCTTTTAACCCTGGAATGGAATCGTCTCGTAAATTTTACTCTGTAGGCCTTGAAACGGTCACCCAGCCCACTAGCCGCTGCCCCCCCCCCCCCCCCCACTAGTCGCGAATGCCCTCTGCCTCCGTATTCGTCGCTGTTCAACTCTCACAGGTCAGTAAACTGAACTCATGGTGTGATTTTGCATCCAAGTCTACCAAGGTAGCGGAAGCTTTGTTTTCACTTTTCAAGGTTGAACAATACAAAAAAACGTTCTCCACTCGCGTTTTACGTTTCAGACCTTTCTGAACAATTTTGGTTCCGTGTCTGTCTGTCATGAAATCCTTGACACAGCCATAACTTCTACAATTCTCGTCCGATTTCGATTGGAGATGGGCAAAACGGTTCACCAAGAAGAACGGCTCTGAGCGCTCCGCTCATTCAAAAGAGCCGGATCTTTTAGACAGATCAGTGGCTCTTTTTGGATCTTTTGCGCTCGTATTTATTGTAGACGTGAACATGCGATGAAATACGCTGAAAATTATTACACAACGGTTCATTTTAGTTCTTCCCGGAAATTATTATTCGCTTATTGGATTCTACATAACCTTGAAACGTAAACCATCAAACTTTGAGGGCAGGAGGGAATAAGTTTTCTGTTCCTCGCTTCCAATGGTTCATTATTGAAAATATTACCACAAAAAGCACTGTTGTTCAATAAATCCTTAAAAAAACCAAGGTAAAACAATAAATGAACACGATTAAAGCAATGAATGAGTAGGACATACAAATACAGTTTTTTCGTAAAACCTTATTTAAATATTTATATGAAGTCTGCACATGTTTATGCCTCCCATGACTGTACCACAATTGAAAATACAAAAAAATTTTTTTGGTACAACATTTTTAGAGTATAACATCTGATGATATGCTAAGTTATTCATCAAACAAAATTAAGGACACCAAGGTGATAGAGAATGAACGAACCAATATTGTAAGCTTCAATTTTAATAATAATGGTAAGATAAGGATGTGCTTTTGCTTGCCTTTTGAACTTGTATCAGAAAGCTCCTCACATAAAATCATAATGTAAAAACCAAACGGGAAGAAAAAGTTATCAGTCAACTGATAAATTGTTTGTTGGATCAATCATCACACTTGCTGTAGGGAGAAAAAACAACGGAAAGAATCAAAAGTGGATCACAGAAAGCACTGGAAAAATATGGTAAAGTTTACGACCAAATACAATAATGCATAAGTGGTGGTACGATACAATTCTGCAAAATTGTATTATTTGATCGACTCATATCGTAATTTTCCCAAACACTACCGATCTCAAAAGAACCGAAGATCGAAGAGCCGCCGTTCATTTATCTTTACCGGATCTCAAAAGATCCAAAGATCGAAGAACCGCGATTCATTTATCATTGTTACTGATCCGCAGCTCACTCGCTCTTCTGGAAAACCGATCTTCACCTACACTGATCTCAAAAGATCCGAAGAGCCGCGGTTCATTTTTACTGACCCGTGGTTCACTCGCTCTTCTGAAAGAGTCGTCTCAAAGAGCCATCTCTAATTTCGATGGAATTTTCAGGGATTGTGCGGGTAGGCGTGTAGATGAAAATCATCACGCGCATGCGCGAACGTGAATTCCTTGTAACAGCCATAACTTCCACATTTTCTATCCGATTTTGACGACATTTCTCAAGATTGTTAAGATTTGCGTGTAGATGGTCCCCTTGAGGGTAGTGGAAGGCACTTAGAGATTGATTATACAATCGGGTTATGGATACGAAGAACCTTTGTGCCACACCCACTTGGCAAACGTTTTACAACGTTTCCAATGAAGTAGGTAGAATTTAGTCATTTTTACACCTCATTTCCATTCCCTGCACCCTTCATGGTGTCAAAATGACACCACGTTTCCATCGCCTACCCATCACAGGTAACTCTTTATTTCTGTTCAGTAACCATACTGTAGCGTCATATTCACTTCAGTTTCAATTCAAAGCGGCTTCAATTGTAATACTTAGGTACCTTGATTCTCCTAAATTCGTGTTATTAGTCAACTTGTTCATCTGCTCCACAGTATAGTCCACAAATTTGGGTCCAACATTAGGTGTTTTGGCGATTTTCAGAATTTTCGTTTCACAAGGTTTTAACGCCCAAAATAGCCATGAATTCTTTTAAATAATAGCCATGTGGGTACTATGAGTTTGTGGAGACGGGGAGAACATGAATATCGACTCCTAACATCTTCAAAGCATACCCTGTGCATACAGTATGTTGGTATGCCATACTGAAAATCGAAAAAACCAAGAATCGTGTAAAAAAACTTTCTAAAAAATATTTCAACACAATTGCTCCTTTTCTTAATCATACCTTCAACTGAAAGATTTCTTTGGAAATTCGCTCATTAATTCATGCTGCATTAATGGCCTTTTTTGCTAGAGCTCATCGAAATTTCATGAGGTAAACGGCACTTCGAGTTCTGACTCAAAGAAATAAAATTTTATTGTTCTTTAAATTAAAACAAGTTATTAAGTGAAAATTTTGGGAGTAGGAGCATGCTTTTCCATTCATTTGAACATAAATAGCATGTCAGGAACACTTCTCCTATTACCCGACGTTCGATCAAATAAAGTTCTCGACGTCAATCGCTGCAAATTTTACCAATTGTATTTGTAATTGTACTGTAAACCGCAATATTTCGACAGCCCCACTGCAAAACCCTGTATGTTCAATACCAAAAAGTTTCCAGGAGACGAAAAAAACTGCGACATTTTTAACATATGAACCTGGCTTACAGGTTATTACGTTTCACCACAGAAAAGAAATGAGAAGCCATTGCCCGATTTAGGCGACACTATAATGTGCGAAAGAGCACAATTTATCAGAAAGGCTCAAATCCTCATTTTTGGAAAAATTGGAACTTACAGGGTTTTGCAGTGGGGCTGTCGATTTCCTTAGTTCTCATTCCCTTTTCATGGGAATTTTTACTGATCAGGGAACCATGTAGGTACTCATTCAAATCTGCTTAACTTATTACAAATCATGGAAGTTCACAAGTCTGCCTTGCCAATATATCCCGTGGTGTTGTTAGAACCTGTGTCAGAGTGTGTTTAAAAAACTTCATGAAGTATGAGTTAATGAGCAAAATTTCAAAGATATCTTTGAAGCAACGGTACGTACAGAAAATTGAAAACATTAGGTGATTTAGGTGAGTAGGTAGTCAGCTTTTTGGGGGTCGATTTGTTAATATTATACCATCAACCCCTCGCCTAAATAAAGTTAAGAGAAAAAAACTCTTCTAGTCATCCCGAGTACCCATACGTATTATGTTGTTTTTTCGATTCTCAGTGTATTTTGACCAGCATACTGCATCCACAGGGGATAGTAGATATATAATCATGTTGTACTAGTCTCCAAGAATTCATAGAGGGTAAGTATTACAATTTCGGGTACAATGGATATATAGGATTGTACTTACTATTGTCGGCGATTAAGACCAACTTTCTATCATTCCACCTGCTTTTCACACCCACTTTTCACACTTCCCACCAACCTCGCTATAGGAAACACGGTTTTAGATGTAATCTGAAAGATTGAAGACAACGCGGAGATGATTGCTATATTTCGAAATGCTGGAAAAAAGTAATTTTGAAGGATAACCCCAGTCTCCCCGGCCGACTACCCGAATTACAGTCCCCGAAACAACTGTATTTGGTTGCCCCAGACATAACAGAACCGACTAAAATCCGAATTCACGCTCAAAACATATTGTTTAGTAATGCATGCATTACAGGGGACGTCCCATTGGATAAGCATTGGATCAGTTTAACCAGTTTTTAAGCGATAAAACTGTTTCACTCGATGTAATTTATTTATTACTTTATGGAAGAAATAGTGACCCCCCCCCCACCATTATAAACCATAGCACTTCTAGCGGCATGGGAGCCTCGAATCTGAAGAGCATTTTAAAATCTATGATCTACGATACCCAACATGCGAATTCGAGTCCCCACCCCCCATCTCCATCAATACCACCAATGGTGCCGGTCTGGCACCAAAGCCGAAATACATCGTAACATTGAACTTTCATCTATTAGTTTTAGTAGGCGGTCCGTCGAGGTTAACATCCGTAGTCAAGGTGAAACACAAAAGAAACCAACGAAATATGCGGTTTATGGTGTCCTGGCACCATGGTGGCATCAATATTAGTTCCATGGTGATACAGAGAATAATTCATGAAAATCCGGAGGAATAATGAGAATTTTTCCTCAATTTCAAAGCTTGGGTACAATGAGTAAGTAAAGGAACCGAAATATTGAAAAATAGGATATTTTATGAATATTATCCCCCCACTCATCCCCTCCCCTTGCGAATTTTGGTACTCTGGTGAAATTATGTACAACTCGGAAGTTATTTTAGTCAAACAAAAAAAGAAACACGCAAATCGGTTGGAAATTGAGGCCTGGGCAGAGTTTACAAGATTACGGCCGCAAACGCACGTTTTTTAAGCATTAACCCCCCCTTTCCCCCCCTTAAAAAGCAAAATTCGAAATTCCGGCGACGTAGTGCACAACTAGATAGTTTTCCGCGTCGAACAAAAAAAGAACCAGGAAAATCGGTTGAGAACTAAGGCCTGTGCAGACGACACAAGAATTGTCACACACACACATACACACATACACAGACATACACCTATGGTTTTTTCCGCGGATTTGGATTCAGAATGGTATAAAACGGATTAGTGTGTGGTTATTTTTTTTTCTTTTGAGTGTTGTCCAACTTTACCCCAGATTGATCGCATAAGGACGCCCAAGTCTTACTGTGGGACGTCCTAAAAACTGAATAGAAGCTGAAAACTGACTACAACAAGAGTGAAAACAAAGACGGTGGTCCGAATGTGTCCACCATTTTGGAGGTTAACTGGTTACAGGCGCGCATGCGCATACTGATGAAAACGTCTATAGTTCACATAATATGATGTCTCGGTTCAGGGAGTCAACTTTTCGAGAGACAACATGCTTTATTGTAGAAATACAACCACTGGAAATACTGCCTTGTTGGAGTAACAATATTATTATTCATGGCTCCACTTGGTGTTCCTTTTCTTCTAGCTCTGTGAACTTGAGCGGCTGTTTGGGATACTGTCAATATTTCTACATATTCGTAATCCTAGATATTTGATGTAGGTTTTACATGTTTGAGATCCGGAGTCCAATACCCATTCTCTATTGGGTTTTTGATCCTCCCGTGAAAGAGCTCGGTGAAATCCGCTGATTATCCCGAAGGACGTCGGAGTCGACGTACAAAAGGCGAAAAAGAGGGTGACATTCTCCCCACTTTCGTTTACGGGTTAAGTTACGGCTGCTATTTTATGGAGCGATTCGTCTCCCGCGAAGAAAGAGGGAAGAGGACCGAGAAAGGAAGTACTAAATAAAAGGGGCGACGGATGGCGTGCGGGGACGGGCGGTGGATTACCTTTCCTCGGGGCCTTTGATGTGTGACGTACGTGTTTTGATGCTTCACAAGTCACAGTCATATCTGCTTCACAACTCACGCCTCCATGTCGAGATATTCCTGCCGTCAGATGCCCCGCGCTGGATTAATTTCTACACGTTTCACTGAAGGCTGCGAAAGGTCGTTTCTAAAGGAGTTTGCCCAAAAAATGACGAGGAAAAGTCAAATTCGTGCAGCTTGGGTAAACAAGAGAATTGACAAAGACTTTTTTTAAAGCGAATTTTGAAGGAAAATGAAGCTACCTAGTCCTGCCATAAGTTCTGTCATAAGCAAACGTCCATGGAGATGTAGTGTTACTCCTGGAATACCGGTAGAGTTATTTTATTCTGAAATTAAAAGTTGAACAAACATAGGGTCACTCAAAATATCCGTTTTTAGCCTTCTCACCTCGTCGATGGCAGCACGCAGCACTTCCTGAGGGAGATTGCTAACAGCCTCTACCAGAGACGACTTCAAACTCTCCAAATTATTGTGCCCTCTGTGGCAAGCCATAAGCTCAAGATGATACCAAAGCTGGTAGTCCAATGGGTTGAGATCCGGGCTTCTCGAAGGCCAATCTGACGCAGTGATGAACTCGAGGAAGTTCAGCTCCAGCCACTGCTGCGTCGTCCTAGCCTTGCGAGTTGGAGCAGATTCCTGATGGAAGACCCAGTGTTTTACTTCAGAGTGTCACTCATAGGCTTCACTACTTACTCAAGAACATCTTCTTGGTAGTTTCTAGCCCGAGTTTTAACTCCTTGTTCACAAAAATGGAGTTCTGAGGTGCCATCAAAGCAGATTCCTCACCAAACCATCACTGAGGCCAAGGGCGTTGGGTGACCTCCGAAAGTGGTGGGACCAAACCAAAATACACGAACTTGACCCTTGGATCACTCATACCTACTTTGCGTCAAACAGAAGACCCACTGAGGAACAATCACATCTCAACTTCATTCCAGTTAATAAATTGTAATCTCATACATCTATGTTCAGTAGTTCTCCAATAAAGTGACGTGTAGGAAAACCCAGAGTGGCATGAGTCATCACTAACACAGGCGAGGCGAGGAAGGGAAAGAACACGTCATCTGACGTCACCTTTTTTCCACTCTCCCCTCACCATACTAACTTGAGTATGTAAGCCGCACTCAAGGGTTTCCTACATGCATTCGTACCTCATCTATCCTACATATCATTTCTTGTCTTACCTACAGCCCAGTTCTTCCGAGGGAACGGTTTGAACCTCTAGCTCCCCTTAGGGACCTCTTCAGAACAGTAGGCCTCACTAGGTAAATGTTCCGCCTCCCGCCGGCAGGTCTGTTATCAGACGCCGAGGTTGACGGATAGATTCTACGAGCACTTATCCATACGGTAGGCCGCGAGGCGCCGCGGGTGGAGTGCTAAAGCCCTAGGCTTTAGGGATCAGTCTCTCCGTTGAGTAGGATTCAGGCTAGGAACAATTCAGCGCATCGAGAGGACCATCACCTAACAACACGCAGAACCCAACAAAAGCTATTCAAGGATAAATTTTAATCAAAAATGTAAACGGAAATATGCGCTAGAAACGAGTTGTGGGGTTGATTTCCACCTCAGTGTGACTTCCAACTGTGATAGTCGAGCATTACCAACAATTTTTTCATAGAACAAGAAGTCCTCTGATAAGAAATGGGTGGATTTTAATCTTTCCCAGCTCTTAGCAAGTACGAATAAAATGATGAAATCACTCGCGATGAGATTGTGGAAAACCATTCTAATAAAAACGGAGTTGAGTAGAATGTTGTCTATTTCCACGAAAATAATGAGTTACAAGTTAAATCGATTTCGACAGTTAGGTCATCATCAGTAACAAACAATAACTCATAATGTAGGTACATAATAATAAACAATAACTCATAATGTACACACCATGAGAAGGTATAAGATGGGTATAAATTGACCTGTTCGAAGTACCATTGTAAATCTAAGACGAAATGTGAAAACGTACCAGTTGGTTTTTTCAAAGCGCACTATTGCACAGCTAATATAGATGATGATGCTAACTCAAATCACATACCTAAACGGAAATGAATACATTAAAATCAATGTGGAATAATAAAGCCTCAAAGCAAGATAAGATAACAACTGATAACTGATGGAAGAATCCATCGAATTGAATTGAAATTGAAACTTGTCAGAGAATAAAATCGATTGTGTCTTCCCTGCAGGGGCCGAGAAAGGGAGGGGGTAAGCGAATGAGACTTGAATTTTTACCCTACTGGGCATGCACAGACGGGGCATAAACTAAAAATAACACGTTACTATACTATGGGAACTCTGGGGTCCAAACAGCTTGTGCCCCAGTGTATCCTTGGCAACATGTTTTTTTCTGCAAACATTCGAAATTTGAGAGTCGACAATCGATTGTTGGATACTTATTGATTCCCTACTACTTCTTCGTCTTCTTCTTCTCTCTAGTCCTCTCTGGTGACTAACTTCCACTTTCTAGTTTCACCATGGATACTTGACATAATAATTGCATGTATTTTAACACTTTCCATCCATGGAAGCATGGATCATCAGTGAGTTTTGAGGAAAAAAACTTTCTACCAGGGATTTTTTCAACTTTGAGGTAAAAATCCAACTTTTTAGGGAAATTTTGCTGGGGCAGGACCCTGAGTGGCCTTATGGACGCCACGCCCCTGACTGAGGCATTGCTCCAGGTTTGTTTTCGTTGATTTATCCCACTTTGACTGTTGATTCCATGGATGGAAACATGGAAGCATGGATCATCAGTGAGTTTTGAGGAAAAAAACTTTCTACCAGGGATTTTTTCAACTTTGAGGTAAAAATCCAACTTTTTAGGGAAATTTTGCTGGGGCAGGACCCTGAGTGGCCTTATGGACGCCACGCCCCTGACTGAGGCATTGCTCCAGGTTTGTTTTCGTTGATTTATCCCACTTTGACTGTTGATTGATTAACCCATTCAACCCTAATTTGCAGCGTTTTCTCAACCGAGATGATGATGATAATAATAGGTAGGTAAATAATAAAGTAAAAGTAAAGTAAAGTAAAGTAAGCAACCATTTCAGGTTGAATTTTCGTCTGACTGCCATTCTTGGCGTCGCGGACGTCATCAGCTGTCTCCCTAAGGGGAGATCAGAATTTGCTCTGATGATTTCGCTCATGGCTTCCCAAACATCACCGCCCTGGGTTGGAACGAGAGATTGCCGATCGTCTAATAGACAGAAAACTTTCTGCGGCGACCAGACTCGAACGCGCGTCCCCGCTAGACGGTCCTTATCTTATCACCGCAGTCGGGTACACTGTCCACTAGACCACCGACGCCCACAGGTAAATAATAATAGGCGGTGGATGACGAACTTCGGTGAGGTCTCATCAATGGTTGGAGGTAGGTAGGTAGTCCAGGTCAAGACAAAAACCTTTTTCCTTCCTAAGTACCTACCTAAAAATTAGGTAATTGTTTTTACAAGCCAAGCTTTATACTTCGGTAATCGACGGCATTTGTAGCGAATTTTCCAAAAAAAAATGAAACTATTGCAATCGTCAAAAAAAAAACCTACATTTTAACGTTTTTTAAGTTTATTTCAAATATGCTACAAAAATTGCTCTTACTAAGTATACCCTAGGCTAAGTGTTGGGAATCTATCTATCTAAATATAATGCCAGTTTGAATTTTACTTGTAAAAAGATGTAATAATACATAGAAATGGCGAACGCTTCTTCTTCTTCTTTTTTCTTGAATTAGTTGTCACAGCCGCTGCTATGTGGGACATATATTTTTTTTCGGATTGCTATTCTTGGCATAATATGCCATATTATGGCATAATATGCCATATTATGCCATATTAATACATATTATGTATTGTTGATTCTTGCTATTCTTGTTTTGTTTTGAGATTGTTGGAATTGTTGCGGGGGTTGAGAGGATTACAGTTGCAAATTGTTGTTCCTCACAAAATGATATATTTTGGTGAGGATGTCTGGATCTAAGCCACGTTGCAGTATATCTTGTATGTTGTCAGATAGAGGTAGTTGCAGTTCGGCATACAGTACTCTGCGTGCGGCATGGTAATTATTACAATTGTTTAGCAGGTGATTGATGCTACCCGTCTCCTGATCGTCCTGGCAGTCGTCGCAGAAGGGGTCCTCCTTATGTCCCATAAGGTGCTTGAAGGCTAGAGTGTTGCCGTGTCCTGACAGTATCCTGTTGACGGTTGTATAGTATTGTTGATTTTCATGGGTGCCTTTGTACCATGGAGTGCATGTGGGATCGCTTATGATTGATTTGGTCCAGTGTCCATGGATGAGGGTTCTCTCTTCATGGGTTTCTCTCCAGTGATCAGCTCTCCTTTTTTTCAGGACCTTGACAAAGTCAGGATAACTGGTATATCCGGCCTTCTGTATGGTGTTACTACTTGTTGCGATGGTTTTTACAATACGGTCTATTTCCTCATTGTAATGTATATGTGAATGTCCCGGTACCCACTGTAGTATAGTGGAGGTTCCAGTTTCGTTACGGAGGTGGTCGATGGAGTTGATGATTTTCTGCAGGATGTGTGGTCTGGGGTTGTCGCCCACCTTGAGGTGCGAGAGTTGTTCGAGTGCCGCCTTGGAATCGGTGAGGATGAGAAGGCCTGTGGGAAGATTTGTAGGTGTGTCAATCTGTTTGCTGAGGCAATTGGAGATTGCTATTAGTACGGCTTGATAAATGCCATTGGCCGGATGAATTTTGCAACCAGAGGATGAATGATCTGAAATTTAAGGTGAGCAGAGGCGGTATCCCCGTTTTGAAACTTGGAACCATCTGTGTACATGTGTTCAAGGAAATTTTCATTATTATATTTAACTAGTTGCTCTTTTAAGTATGCTGCTATTTGAAGAAGATTAGTTTTATTTTGTGATGCCCGGAATATTAGAGGAGACCTTGATTTTATGATTTGGTCTTACTCGAAATGCGTTTTCTGCTGGAGTGTTTAAATGTGCATCATTTTCCATAAGGAGTTCTTTTACGTTTGACACTAAAGGTCTGTAGTGGTTCCATGGCGGTTTACCACTGTGAGGAGGAAGAATGTATTTGTTAACGGCGTTTCTTATAGTTTCGTCCGTAATGAGCAGACGAGATAGGCTTCGTTCGGTTTCGAATCTTGCTGTTACTGACATGTATGGGATGCAGCTTATTGCGTGTAGAGAGGCAACGGGGGTTGTTTTCACTGAGCCGAGTATTTGGCGTATGGCCGTGTTTGGTAATTTTTGGAGTTTGTTAATGATATTTTTAAGTCCCCAAATGAAAATGTGTATTGCATAGGTAATTTTAGGCAATACGGCGAGCCTATATAGCGCCTCTTGTACAACGGCGAACTCTTGGCGAACGCGAAATCGAAACGAAAAGAAGTGATAACGATGTCTTGTTCCTCTTCCCATATCGATTATGGAGCATGCGGACTGTATGTCGGACATAGTGGGTTGTCAAGTTATTTCAACAGTGTTGTTTATGTGTTGCGTTCATCTTCCGTTTCTATTTACTTTGGGTTTTTATTATTTTTAATATTTTAGGGGAAATTGATGAATTACAGAGGGAAGAAATATAACCATCACAACCGAAATTTCATTTCTTTCTATACCAATATTTTCCTTTCGATATTCGATAATATCGCAAGAAAAATATCGATACAAATATCGGAAATATTAATATCGATAAATATCGAAAGTAACGAATTGTCACGCGTAACGTTCTTCGGATAGTGACCCTAGGCTAATAACTTGTTCCATGTTAATAATACTATTCGTGGTAGAACTGATAGTATTGGTAGTGAACAGTATTTAATTACTTTCATTATTCGAATACTTTCACTAATACTCTTTCACTTATAATTGTATTGGCGAAAGTATTCGCCAATCGATTAACGCCCTTCTCTTCTAGCAGGTATTGGAAAACCTGCAGGCCTCGGTAGACGACCCCTGAAACTTCGAGGTCGGTAGGTCCTCGTAGAACTAATAATAAGTGGTGGAACTAATAATAATGGTGGAACCAATATCGCTGAGGGGAAAGAGTGGGTACAGCTCGAAAATTACGAAGGGAAATTCTGGAGATAAAGCGGTCGAAAAAGGGAATCTGGGCGGCGAGATAATAAAGTGTTGCCGGGCACTCGTAGGAAAACACGAGTCTGAGGGGTCCTGAGGCTGGAAGGATCCAGAAAGCCGTCATAAGCCCAGCCAGGCCAGCTGGAGAAGGGGAAGTCGAGTTTTGAATGGAAGGTCTATTAGGGGGGATCTGATCTGAGCTGTGTACCTCCTTAAATAGCCTCTCCACCTCCATCTCCCCTGATACGTCTTAATTAGTAAAAGTTTTCGCGGGTTAAGAACCACCTCGAGCCGGTCTTTTCATAACCGCCCCGATACTCATCTCCTTGAAATTCTTCCCCCCAGCATTTCACTGAAATCTGTTATTGCACGTATTATTAATTCTTGGCTTCTCGAGCTTCCTCTTTCTGCCTCCAGCTTCCCCTCTGGAAATTGCTCTCTGCTTATCTGGGTTATTGTTCTCGTCGAAAAGTTGTATCTTCATCAAGGACTTGCTCGTAAAGCTTCAACTACAAAAGTCTTACTTTGAAGAATTCGTGTCAACTACAGCTATTTTGAATGCGGGAATTTCTCGCCGAACACTTTTGAAATGATAGGTCTACTTACGGTCTGCGGGGAGGAAATGGGAATTGAATAATACATTACTAAATTAGTTGAGACTCACTCAACCCTGGAACGCGGCAAGTCTGCCGGAAGGTGTGGCACATAGCTTCCTCGAATGCATAACCCTATTGGAGTTATGGAAAACTCGGGACAAACCATTCAGTGGAAATAGGGACGGCACGATACCACCGATATATCGGAGTATCGATACTTTATGGGTATCGATACCGATATTTGTATCGATACTTTTAATGCAAAACTCAAACCAATATTTTGGTATCGATACTTTTGCATAGAATATCGGCGGTATCGATACTTTCTTGACGATATCATCAAAAATTTTGCCAAAGTAAATTGGTGAAAAAATACCAAATGTCTCGATCCCCGCAGAAGTCGGTCCAAAGTCCACCGCCATACAACGACGCCCCAACGACCGTAGCCAAACAGCTGTCCAAATGAATTCAGTACAGTGTTGCCAAGTTGGGGGTTTCCCCCCCAAATTTGGGGTTTTTTTCTTGACGGGTGGATTTTGGGGGAGAAATCTTTTGGGGTTTTTTGGGGGGGTTTTTACCGACGACTCGGGGGGATTTGGGTAGAATAAAAATGAATCAGCAATTAAAATAGCAGCAGGTAATATATATATTCAATGGAGTGAAAAACTTCACCGAATTTACCAATGTCTATCGTGGGCTCAATGGGACTATAATTTTGGAGTTTTGGAGGACAAACTTTTTTCGATCTTTGATCTTTCGCAAGCACACACTTTGATAAATTCTTGAAGTTTATTCGTCCGTTCACGCTCGTTACTATTAGCAAAAGAAATTGAGAAGGTCTTGGAGATGGGGGTCGAATGCGACCTCACTGTTTGACATTTTGATTTTTTGTACAAAAAGTACCCTACCTGAAAAAACTAGTTTATTTTTAAAAATGTTTTTAATGTTTTTTTTTCAAAACCTGTATGACCTGAAACGTATATTGCTAATACAATAATTGCATTGTCTTCAAGATCCACTCCGCCCTCAAATCATTAATGAATTACAATCTACTACTAAAAAAAATGCGTTGTATTCATTGATATTGTTATTTCATCCTTAAGTTTTATGGTTTTTATTTTTTGGGGGGATTTGGGGGTTTTTCGAGGTTGGCTCAGGGGGTTTTGGTAGCCGCTTGTTGGCAACACTGATTCAGTAATTGATAAAAGGAACTCAGCTATGAAAAATATAGATCAGCCGCGTCATTTGTGCTTGCCTAGAACGTCCTAAGTCGATGGGAAAGTAGAGAAAAATCACTTTGTCCTAAGTCCATTTCGCGAGTTTTGCTAATCATCCCAGGCTAAAATGTCCTAAGTAAGGCGTACTAGCCTAAAATGTCCTTCGAGGAAACAAATTCATGCGGACATGGGACAGTCTAGTAGAGTAGCAGTGGATCATAGGACGCTAAAGCTTTGTACGAATCATTCAGTTCTGTGACCTGAACTTGCTTAAACAGTCCTAGTTTTGAAGACAAACAGCACCTACCTACGTTTTTGACTCGATGACGTCAGTTTAGCGACAGTACCACTGCTTCAGCACTACTCTCAGCGGTAACAACGCAGCCAAGTCAAAATTTTTTGTACTAACAGCTAGTAAATTCGTTAGAACGTTGGCAACCAAGTCAGAACTTCTTTTTACTTTGGTGATGATAACTAATTAAAAACTTCTCTGTAGCCAGAATGTGCTCATGTTATTAGTTCTCAAGGAAATGTGACGCAATTATATGGTGTGCTGAGACTTCATTTCGTGCATAAAAACGGATGAAGTTGTGATATCAAAGTTAGTGATATCAATGAACCATGAAGTAATTTAACTTTCAATGTAATTTAACTTTCCTCAACGTGGTTTTCTGATCTCTGTGTTGCATTCGATCGAGACTGAAGAAATAGACTTTATCATATTTTTAAATAAAACGATGATTTTCTACAGTCAACATCATTGTATTCATTCCTAATATCTGAAATAAATAAGTAAGTTAAGTAAACAACCATTTCAGGTTGGATTTTCGTCCGACTGCCATTCCCGGCAATATCTAATATATATCGATACCTTAAAGCACAAAGGAGCGATGTCCAAAAACGGAGTTTTAAGAAAAAGGCAAAAGAAATTATCACCAATCTACAATTCCTAAAGTAATGGATCATTACACTAAGCTCTTTGATTTCCTCAATAAATTTTCAAGCTATTATCGTCAAGAATAATCAATAATAGTTTTGTTGAATTCGAGTTTTTCTGAAATTAAAAAAATAAAAAATGTGGAAGGTGGATGGACATAGCGCCTTTGTGCTTCAAGGTATCGATATACTGCATTTCAATTTTGTAATTCAACGAAAATTTTTGAAAATAAAATTGTTCTTTTGAAAGTAATACTGGATTTCTTAGAATGTTTATTTCAGAAACCAATTATCATTATTAAAAAAATTATCACTCGAAATACCACGGACATAGGACCTTTTAGCCTTGCATCAAGCAGAGTCAACCTGTCCCAAGTCCTGGGTTGCTAGGCTAAAGCGTCCTATGTCCTTCCTTAAATGACCCATTAATTACCCAAATGTTATTATTTCAGTGCTTGTCAGTGGAGTACAAAATGAAGATACATATTTATGGGTGTTTCGAGAAAAAAAGGTTCTTCTATCTGCAATGAGACGAATATATCAGGTAACTAAAAAAAAACTCGTTTTTCTCAAAATGCGAAAAATGGACTTGGGACGTACTTCCTTTGGGCGGCAGTGCTGTTCTCCAGTGGTCGATCCTCTCCATCCGTAGATCCTTCTTCGTGTATCCGGGAGAGTAAAATGATAATTTTGAAGAAATCAATGATTTTCCACAGAAAACGGGAGTGAGTGCAGCGACAATCCTCACGTGGCGTGTAAATTTGGCAAACTGACCTCTCCCAACCAGCAGGCAGCCTGAGGTCTCATCCTGCACTTCCCTCGTAGGGGACTCGTCAACCCGCACCATCTCTGAATATTGTTGGAAAATGTAGAAGTTATGGCTGTTACAAGGATTTAACGTATGCGCATGCGCACAAAATATTTCAATTCGGGGGCATAATCCTCAAAAATTTCATCGAAACCAGGCGAGAAATGAAAAGTTAAGGCTGTATCAAGGATTTAATGACAGACACAAAGAAAGACAGACAGACTAGGAAACAAATTTTGTTCAGGAAGCCGTAAAACGCGAGTGAAAATTTTGGTTTTGGAGAAATTTTTTTTTCAACCTTGAAAATTAAAACAAGGCTTCCGCTACCTTGGTAGACTCGGAAGAAATTGTTCGAATATGGCATTCCAAAGATTTTGATGCCATCGAAATAACTTTATTTTCCTTGAAAATTCGCTAATAGCGGAAATCAAGTTATCGATTAGTCCGGTGAAAATGTTGAGGGCGAAGTCCCCCGAGATGTGCCCCAGTGCCTGGCTCCCCCCTCACCAGTTCCCACTACTGGGCCCTTTCCAGTCGGATGACGGAACCCCCTCGCGAGGAGCCGCCACCTTCGTTGTCCTTTAACCGGATTTGTTCAACTCAAACCTTTTTCCAATGACCCGGAAAATCCGGCGCTTTCCCTTCAAGATCACGTTCCTCCCATTCATAAAAGAACTCGCTTCAAGGAAATCCTTGATCGAAACGGGGAATTCGAGTCGCGATTTCGACGCTCTCGAGATCCAACTAACTTTTTCTCGAGTTACCGCGCGAATTTCAGCTCCTCCAGCGCCCCTGATATCAGCAGCCTCAAACTTTCGACGTAATTCTATTGCTTCATCATTAATACCAATAGCACTGTTTTTCAGAATCGAATGAGACCATTCAGATCTCTAAAAGACTAGAATTTTGGGAAGTGAAGAAAGTTCAGGGTATTCGGGAAGTTCAAGGACTTCAGGGAGTTCAAGGAAGTTAAGGAAATTCTGGGAGTTCCGGGAAGTTGAGGATATTCAGGGAAGTAAATGGACTTCAGCGAAATTCAAAAAATTCAGGGAGTTCAGAGGAGTTTAGGGAGTTCAGGCAGTTCAGTGGAATTCAGGAAAGTTCAGGCAGTTCAGTGGAGTTCAGGATATTCAGGGAGTAAATGGAGTTCAGAGAAGCTAAGGGAAGTTCAGGGAAGTAAATGAAAAAAAAAACAAGTGGGTGTGGCACATAGCTTCCTCGTATTCATAACCCGACTGTAAAGATGATCCCATGCATACTAGTTAATCTCAAAATACCAATTTCTAAGTACCTTCCACTACCCTCATAGGGGACCATCTACACGCTAATCTGGACAATCTTAGAAAATTTCATCAAATTCGAATGAAAAATTAAGTGAGTAGATGTATGTGATTGGATCAAAAAAATAATTAGCCTTGGCTGGGATTCGAACCCGCGACCCCTGGGGGACAGTTGAAGTTACGGCTGTTACAAGTAATTCACGTTTGCGCATGCGCAGTCGCTTCTATCAGTCCGGGGATGATGATTTTCATAGGGGACTATCTACAACCTAATCCACATAATCCCTGAAAATTTCATCGAAATCGGGTGGAAAATGTGGAAGTTATGGCCGTTACAAGGGAATTCACGTTTGCGCATGCGCAGTGGCTACTATCAGTCCAAAGGTGATGATTTTCATATGGAACCATCTAAATACTAATCTGTAATATCCCTGAAAATTTCATTGGAATCGGATGGAAAATGTTGAAGTTATGGCCGTTACAAGGAATTCACGTTTGCGCATGCGCAGTCGCTTCTATCAGTCAGGGGATGATGATTTTCGTAGGGGACCGTCTACACACCAACCCGCACAATCCCTGAAAATTTCATCGAAATCGGACAATAACTTCGTATAGTTATGCGCGTTACAAGGAATTCATGACAGACACACAGACAGACAGACAAACAGACAGACAGACACACAGACACGGAACCAAAATTGTTCAGAAAGGTCTAAAACGCAAAACGCGAGTGAAAATTTTGATTTTGGAGAACTTTTTTTTTTTCATCCTTGAAAAGTGAAAACAAAGCTTCCGCTACCTTGGTAGACTCGGAAGCAAAAGAAAAGGAAAGTTTAGGGAAGAATAGGGAGTTCAGAAAATTCAGAGGAGTTTAAGGAGTTTAGGGAGTTCAGTGGAGTTCAGGGAAGATCAGGGAGTTCAGAAAATTCAGGGAGTTCAGGATATTCAGGGAAGTAAATGGAGTTCAGGAAAGTTTAGGGAAGCTAAGGGAAGAATAGGGAGTTCAGAAAATTCAGAAGAGTTCAAGGAGTTTAGAGAGTTCAGTGGAGTTCAGGGAATATCAGGGAGTTCAGAAAATTCAGGGGGTTCAGAGGAGTTTAAGGAGTTCAGGATATTCAGGGAAGTAAATGGAGTTCAGGAAAGTTTAGGGAAGCTAAGGGAAGATCAGGGAGTTCAGAAAATTCGGAGGAGTTCAAGGAGTTTAGGAAATTTAGGGAAGTAAGGGCCATTATCACGGAAACGTCGGATCCTGCGTCTGGTCGATTATCCGGTTAACCATAGTTTTTCTTCTAGCTTTAATTATTCCTTCTTATAGAAATCGACGAGCTCTTTTCAGCCATACATTTTTAATATTGACAACTAATTAATTAATTATGTAAAAATTCATTAAAAACCAAAAAAATCAGTCCCTACCGTATGTCTGGAGCCGTGGTTGCCTACTTCTGTCAGCCTCCAAAGTAGTAAATTGGTTATTTTTCAACAATTTTTGGAGTTCATTCTAACCCTCATATTCCTAATTTGCAGATCCTCTAACAGAATCTTATAAGGAAAATATGCGTGTCCTGATGATTACGCTCAGTCCCTGCCGCAAATAGAACTTGATAGTTTGAGATCCCCTTTTCTGAGGGAAATGAGCCTCATCCTCCATTGTTCTACCACGATTCCTCGAGGTCTTCATGGTTTGATTGGAGGTGTTCGGTGTTCAACAAAACGGTGGAGAATTGAATGATCTCATTCAATTCTCCTGATTACATCGTAAGGCTGGAGTTTGGTCTTGCCCACTTTAAATTTATGATAGCCAAATCCATGTTTGGATGGTGGACTAAGCTGTTGTCCATGTCTTCAGAGAGGCTGCCGAGGATCTGTTTTCAGAGACTCATAGCCCTTTCGGCCAACTTTCCGGACCCAAAATTTAACTGGACGCTACAGCTTAAGGATGTTATGAAAGAGGCTGGTCTGGAAGATTTGTGGTCTCAGAATGACGTCGCGGTGGTTTAGGGGGCAAAGGAAAAATTTCTGTCATCGCTTCTTTCTGGCCTGCACCAGGCTGATCTGAGCAAGGCTGCTGTTTCCTCGTTTAATTATTGCCCAAGAGGTTCCAATATTCAACCCCTTCAGCGTGAACTTTACCTTTCCAGCGACCACCCTTTGTTTTCTAAGAGACTTCTGGCCCAGATCAGGTGCGCTAATCCAGCCTTCTGTAGAATAGCTCTTCACCGGGTGGTTAACCGCTTTGATGGCTCTCAAACATGTACGATCTGTAACACGCACAGCCCAGACACCCTTTTTCATATGTTAGCTAATTGCCCCGTTTACAATTATGAACGTTTCAAGTTTTTTGGTTTCCTTATTTCGATGAAAGTTTCTTTCGCACTCTTCTCCATTTCCAAGAGAACTCTGAGATCACTAGGACCGTAGGGTTCCTGCAGACAGTGCTCAGGCAAAGAGCGTTTACCATAAATGAAGGTTTCACTATAACCTAAATATTCTGCAGCAGCACAAAATTTCCGATGTAGCATTCATTGTGCTTAACTCCAAAATTTCTTTTGTCTGTAGGCGTATGCTTATTTCTATTGGCACTAATTATATTTGATTTTACTCAAAGTTGTATGTTATAAGTTTTATGCAATTTTTTCAAACCATATTATTAAATTTCATTATTACTCGACCCAAGCCATTTTTACTGTATCATTTTTATTATATACTTGTATTTCTGCAAATTTCTGATTGCGAACTCTTGTGAAAAACATATTGTTTACCACAATAACGTCGTCTTCTTCTTCTTCTTCTTCAACAAAACGGTGGTGAGGATAGTTAGTGCCGGCACCCGCACTTGGCCAACCATGTCAGTCAGTCCCTGCTACGCTTTTTCCAGGATAGTATCCTTTGTTTTTTTGTTGTGGTCTTTCAGTTTCGAAATAGTTGGAAGTCCAGGTTTACAAATATATTTGCATATTTCTCGAGAGATTTATTTTGCAAGAGAAATAGATGGAAATGTGTTGTTTCGTCAGTCCCTGCCGCATCAGTCCCTGTCACGAATCCAATTTTTGGGAAGTATAACTTCCACAGTTTTCATCCGATTTCAATGATATATTCAGGGATTATGTGGATTAGGTTGTAGATTGTAGATGAATCCGCGGATTAGGGACGCGGCTTATTGTGCTACTCCGCGGATTCTGTTCCTAGTCAAAGAGTCCTAGCCTTTTGGTAAGGGCCAGTAGCGGTTTGGCTAGGTTTGTGCTGGGAAAGCCTCCATGGCTGTAGGTGACCCGAGGAGGTGGAACCTGCGATTTGAAAGCATTTCGCAGTCAAATATTATGTGGGAGGCTTTTGCTTCGACCTCTCCACACAGCCTGCAGAGGGTTGTATTCTGATTTACCCCAATGCGGTTGAGATGGTATCGGAGTGGAGTGAAGCCTGTTATCAGGCCAACCACTAAGCTGACTTCCTTGTGGCTTAGCCGCATCAGCTCTCCTGTGGCGCTGGTATTGGGTTTGGCCACCATGCGCTTACTTGAGCATGTCCTCCAAGGTTTGACCATCTACTGGTGGTTTCATTAGTGACCCACCGGTTTATGGTCGCCCTAAAGGAAGATTTGGGAATACCGATGGCAGGCTCTGGACCAATGAACGTGGTTAGTGAGCCCCTTCTGGCCAGCGCATCTGCTTTCTTATTTCCCATTACTCCGCTATGTCCTGCCACCCACTCCAGAGAAACCCTGTTGTGTTACGATAGGAGGCAGAGGGTCTGGAAGCAGTCCCACACTAACTTTGAGTTAATGGAGGAAGCGGCTAAAGCCTTGATCGCAGCCTGGCTGACCGAGAGAATGCAGATGTGAACACCGCTGTGTCTTCTCCGCAGAATTTCCCCAGCGCAGACCCTAACTGCAAGTACTTCAGCCTGAAATACTGAGGCATATTCTTCCGAAGGAGATGAGTGGCTCCATCTGAGATTAGTCCTGTAAATTCCAATCCCTGAACCATTCTCCATTTTGGATCCATCTGTATACCAGAATAGGTCGTTGGGACAGCATTGGGAGATTTGCCGGCCCTCTGATCTTATGATTGATCGCTAGGGGTGTTTCTTGGCAAAAGTTCTAGGCATAATGTCCGCCACCATGTCAAGCATGGGGTTGCACAAAAGGCCCAGGATTTTGGAGTGGCCCTGGAGGTGTGACTCCCTCCACGTTCCATTCCATTTCTGCTTCAGGGCTGCCATGGCGGCCTAGCCTTTTATGAAGATATCAAGGGGGGGGGAAGCCCCAGGAGAATCTCCATAGCGGCAGTTGGGGTACTGTGCATTGCTCCTGTTATGGTTAGGCAGGCCAGCCGTTGAACGCTGGTTAGAGTGGAGGAGGCAAACTTTTGGCCACCACACCACACAGCAGTTCACTAGGATGGGTCTTACCACCGCAGTATAGATTCAACAGACCATACTTGGTTTCAGTCCCCAGGTTTTCCCACATGAGCGTTTGGCCCCATGAGAGCACTTTTGCCCCGATTGGCAATGTAGTCTAGGTGCTTATTCCAGGTGAGTTTGGCATCCAGGAAGACCCTTAGATGTTTTTTAAAGGAGAGGTTTGTTTAGGCCTCCCAATTTCCTTTTTCTGGTGAAGGGAACAAGTGTTGTAGGTTGTAGATGGTCCCCTATGAAAATCATTACTCCCGAATTGATAGCAGCCACTGCGCTTGCGTGGACGTGAATGCCTTGTAACAGCCATAACACATTCTTCATCCGAATTTGATGACATTTGAATTTTAATTTGAATTGATGACATTTTCTAGGATTGTTCAGATTGGCGAGTAGATGGTCCCCTATGAAAATCATCTCTCCAGACAAATAGTAGTTGCTGCGCATGCGCGAACGTGAATTCCTGGTAACAGCTATAACTTCTACATTTTCTATCCTATTTCGACGAAATTTCTCAGGATTACAATTAGGTTGATGGTCCCCTATGAGGGGACTTAGAGTCCCTAGAGAGTACTTAGAGTGTTGTGTACTTAGAGATTGTTGTGTTTTGAGATACGGGGAAGCTACCTAGTATGTGGGAAGCTACCTCGTATGTGGGAAGCTACCTAGTGTACGGGGAAGCTACCTAGTATGTGGGAAGCTACCTCGTATGTGGGAAGCTACCCAGTGTACGGGGAAGCTACCTAGTATGTGGGAAGCTACCTAGTGTACGGGGAAGCTACCTAGTATGTGGGAAGCTACCTCGTATGTGGGAAGCTACCCAGTGTACGGGGAAGCTAGGTAGTATGTGCCACGCCGACCAGGCAAGACGTTTTCGAGAGAAGGTTGTTACCACCTTTGGAGGGGGTGGTGGTCAATTAGTGTGCGCGCCGCGAGGGGTCGTAAATCATAGGCGGACGTCGTTCACGCGAGAGAGCGCCGGTGACGGTGACGTGGCGCCTGGGACTCGGAGGACATCTCCGAAGGGCTTCGGAGCTCTGCACCTGCCCGGTGCTCCGCTCCGCCTTGCTCCCACAGATGGCATCAGGTGAAATCGTGGTAAGGCGAACGGGGTGGGAGGCAGGTGCTACCGTGAGGGGGGGTGGAGGGTCAAGTGGAGTGATGATGTTGGGAGCACGTTCGTCACAGGGCGGAGTGGAGGGGAGGGTTGTTGGGAAGAAGACAGATGACGATCGTAGAATGGAAAGATATCCGACCGCCTCCCTCCGCCGCTCCCTCCGGAGTTCCCTCAGCCGCATTGTCCCCCCCCCCTCCTTCAGCCTCCACCCCTCGAGGGACGGTCGGGCTGTCACACCCTCGCACACCACCCACCTCCCTCCCGTGTAAACACGAACACACACTCGCACATCCTCCACAAACCTTTGTCGTTTAGAAAGAATGCCATCCACCCCTCCCCACCTCCTCCGCACCTCCTCCTCCTCCGCACCTCCTCCGCCCCATTGACATCGCTTTCTCTCTGTTAATTCCTCTGAATATAACAAAAAACTCTGTTAGTCCTCCAAAACTCCAGTAAAAGTTCTTTCCGATGTTTCTACATTTTTACTTTTTTTCCTTCCCTACATATTTTAATCCTTTAGAATCATTTTTACCGACGTCAGAGGAGGAAGAGGAGATCCTAAACAACCAAAACCGTTCAAAAAAGAACCTTTCGGATGAGTAAGTGAGGGAATTTTCAAGGAATTACATTAATTGACTCTAAGCAGTTTTATAATAATTACTACTATTATATTGCTTCCAAATCTACCAAGGAAGAGGAGGAGATGGAAGAAGAAGAGTGGGAGGAAGAGGTGGAAGAAGAAGAGTAGAAGGAGAAGAAATAAGAGTAGGAGACCGAAGAGGAATAGGGGTATGAGGGGGAGGTGGGGGTGGAGGAGGAGTAGTAAGAGTTGGAGGAGTAGGTATAGGCGTGGGAAGAGGTGACGAGGTGAAAGAAGAAGACTAGAAGGAGAAGGAATAAGAAGAGGAGAACGAGGAGGAATAGTGGTAGGAGGGGGAGTTGTGGATGGAGGAGGAGCAGGAAGAAAGTTGGAGGAGGAGTAGGTAATAGGGGTGGAAGAGGTGACGAGAGGATGAGGTGGAAGAAGAAGAGTAGAAGGAGAAGGAATAAGAAGAGGAGAACAGAGGAGGTATAGTGGTAGGAGGGGGGTGGGGAGGAGGAGTATGAAGAGTTGGAGGAGGAGTAGGTAATAGGGGTGGGAAGAGGTGACGAAGAGGATGAGGTGGAAGAAGAAGACTAGAAGGAGAAGGAATAAGAAGAGGAGAACGAGGAGGAATAGTGGTAGGAGGGGGAGGTGTGGAGGAGGAGGAGCAGGAAGAAAAGTGGGAGGAGGAGTAGGAATAGAGGTGGGAAGAGGTGACGAAGAGGATGAGGTGGAAGAAGAAGAGTAGAAGGAGAAGGAATAAGAAGAGGAGAACGAGGAGGTATAGTGGTAGGAGGGGGTGGAGGAGGAGTATGAAGAGTTGGAGGAGGAGTAGGAATAGGGGTGGGAAGAGGTGACGAAGAGGATGAGGTGGAAGAAGAAGAGTAGAAGGAGAAGGAATAAGAAGTGGAGAAGGAGGAGGTGGAGACGAGTAGAAGGAGGTGGAGATGCCAAACAACCAAAACCTCTCAAAAAAGACCCTTTCGGATGAATGAAAGAAAAAATTCTTTATGCGTAATTCTAATGCGAATTTTAAAGGAACTACGTTATTTGACTCAGCAGTTTTTGAACTATTATAATTTTGCTTCCAAATCTGCCGAGGAACAGGAGGAGAATGAGTAAGAAGAAGAGTAGGAGGAAAAGGAATAAGAGTAGGTGGAGGAGGAGGAACTCGAGGATCATTTGAGTACACTCAAATTAAACGTCTAGTTGTAAGCTTTGATGTGAGGTGCAACTTGAGGGGGTTCCGATAACCGGACAATAGTGCATTAAAAATCAATTTAATGACATCGAAGGTACATTTTATTGATCAGGATTTGCTAAAGTTCTGTCGATTTCGGATCGTTCAGCGACCTCGTCAGCTGCAAAACTGCGATTACCGTTTCGGTGATTTATCGGATTTCTTTCCATCGTCGCGTCGAGGTTTTTGTTTTGGAAAGTTGAGTGGTGACCGAGTGAGTGAGGCAGTTGAGTGGTGACCGAGTGAGTGAGGCAGTTCTGAGGGAGCTGAGCTGTCTTAACCGAAGCTGCATCCAACACCAGGTAAATTCCTATAACGTCCATTTGATCTGTAGGAAGTAGCGTATTCAGCAAGCCACCGATTTCATGAGTTATCAGCGTTGAAGCAGACGAAGAAATTCTGCCAAGTTGGGCGAGAAGTTCACAGAATTGGTATAACAATCCCAACAATCCCTCAAAACCAATGATGATGCCCCAATTCGAAATTTGACTTTTACTGTCACGTTGCTGGCTTCCTTTGTCATCAATCAGCAACACGATTGTGAAGTCTTGAAGGAAGAGATAAAACTAATCCCATTAGCTTATTGTACAAGTGAAAGGGAGTGATAAAGATAAGCCTATTAGCTTATTGTACATGTACCACGTGGTCTTTTATTCTAAACTATAAGTATATCATTGACTTACTCAACTTACTCTCTTCCTTTCACTTGACGTGACATACAAACAACCTTTCACCACTTAGGCCCCTTTCCTTTCTGATCCTTTCACCTCCCTTTCACCCTGACTATGTGTATAATTATAACGACTGTCACACTTCAGTACTCTCTCGACGGCCTGAAGATGATGTCCTTACATCGAAAGTAGGCAGGCAGGAGGCAGGCTGTACTCGACTTGCTGGTTACGACGGATTCCCCAATATCAAAAATTGTATCGTTATTGTATAATTATTGTATTGGATTCGGGATGCCACCATGGTGGGCGGGGCTGGGATTTTCCCCGGTCCCACATCGCGAGCTGCAGTGTTCCACATTATTAATATTTTGTGTATCAATGGGGACTCTCACCATCTTGACAGAGGCACAGATTCTCTCTCCCTCTTCTGTTAAATTTTATATTCCTCTTAGATTTTTTAGAATCTTTTCTATGTTTGAAAATTGCTGTTACACGGTGTGTTTTTGGAAATAAAAAGGATTGTATTGTAATTGAATTAGCGGAACTAACCCCATACATTTTATCATGACTCGTTTTGATTGCCTTCACCAGGGCATTTCTGCTAAAGTTACTGAACACCCTGACGTCGACAAAATTCTCTTTTCTTCTTTGCCTGTACCAACTTCCTTAACTCTTCAACTCACTCAACTCTCTTCCAACTCTACTTCCTAATTCTCATTCCATTCCAGCTCATTCGTTACTCATTCTTTTCATTCTAGTCTTTCTCTTTAAATATTCTGTTACACAAGTAAACTCGTCTTTCTCGTTAAGCACAATCAATTAATTGTCAATTAATTTCAAATCCAAAACGTTGAACATCTGGAATTAAAACATTTGTTTTAAACTAATAATGTTTCGAAGTATAATAACAACTCGTCGAATCTGACGACACCCCCCCCCCCCTTTCCATCGCGCCTTCGGTGGATTCGCAATATCTCTTCAAATCCTATTTCAAAGAGTGGGGATATCAATTTGAACTATTAATGAGAATATCTACATCGTCATTTTCACTATTTACAGTTAGATAGAGAGTGTAACATTAGAAGAGTTGAAACGGTGACTTCATGGGGATTGATGACGTCACGGGGATTGATGACGTCACAGTATAACCTGTGATTGAGGTGCCGGAGAGTAAAGTCGACATTCCAATCAGTGAGATCGTGGTGGTCATTTTAACGATCCTAAAATCCCATAATTAATAAAATCTTACAGAGAAGGGCGGAGGAAGAAGATTAGGAGGAGAGGAGGAGGAAGAAGAGTAGGAGGAGGAGGAGGAAGAAGAAGAGTAGGAGGAGTATTCTGATTCCCGATGTGTCTCACAGCGGGCATCTCATTTCGTTAAGTCTCGCCAAGAGGGAAAACCTGAAACCTGGCGATCCCACCCGCTTCATTCATGTTTAACATTCGAGTTGAGTAGGTTCTCTTACTCCGAGTCATTCATCCATTTTCCACCGCCACTTTACCGGCACCTCCCTCCTCCTCCTCCACCTCCACCTCCACCTCCATCACTTATTCCGGGAATGTTGACCCTCGGGAGCCGCTCAAAAATTAACGGGCTTCGGTGGCGGGTGAAGGGTCAGCGGAATTCATCGGGGATCCCCAGGAATCGCGTGTGTAACCTCCATGGCGACGCGTCAAAACGACCCTCGGCTCGTCCGCGCGCCTCGCTCGCCCCCAGATAGTCTAGATCTATCCCGAGTAGGGATCTCCATGTCATGCACCCTGGGAGAAGAGTGGTGAGGACCTTGGGTTCTCCCTAGATACTTCTTCCATCGTCAGTCGGGGTCAGGACGGGCCAGTGAACTGACAGCAAGGGGAGTTTGACGGTCTAGAGCTATGTAATCGATTTATAATCCGTGTTGAACCAAGTTATGGTAGAATACAGTTGTTTCTTTATACGCGAGTGATTTATGATCCTGACAACCAACTGGAAGAAGAGGAAATACCGGAGAATGGAATAAGAGGTATCCCATCTCCATCATATAATTAGCAATGAAATTAGTATGTAATTGTTACGAATTTGAATAAGAGTGCAATGAAAATATCACCTTAGTGTCTATCATTTGGATGGACCAAACTTCAAGGATTGATTCTACAACTAATTTGCAAAAAAAACCTTTTTAACAAATAAATGGACCGACCTCAAAAATTATGTCCGTAAACACCAAAAAGGGAAAAATAATAATCTCAGTGAAAACGTACTTGATGTAGTAGGTTGTTGGACATAGATATCTAGTCAACAGATGGTATGTTGGAATAGATACTCATCTGTAGATTCTATCATCTAGATGCTATCTAGATAGATAGGTAGGTAGGTACGCATTGAAGTCGCCGCCGTGCCCATCTGCAGACACAAACTAACCACCTTCCTTACTTGATGATCTGGTTACCATTACAAGAGTGAATACCATTGAGTTACAATGTGCTCCCCAAACTATCAGGTACCTAGTAAGTCTCTGCTGCCATATGAGTATGATAGTAAGTGTGAACCTCCCTAGGAATGGTTGTGACGAGTATTTGAGACTTTATTATTATCGGAGACAGTTTATTATATTGGTGGACATATTTTAATGTAGCTACGTACCGTCGGAAGCGTTTTTACCTAATTAACATTTAACACCTCCAACAATTTCACAAATATTTACGTTCATACTCGGTGTGGAAGCATGTTTCTAGAATGGAAAGTATGTATATTTGTGAAAAAGAATGATATGTTGGTGAGTAGAAGATCTTGAAGACGTTTGTGTCTACAGATGGGCACGGCGGCGACTTCAATGCGTACCTACCTACCTATCTATCTAGATAGCATCTAGATGATAGAATCTACAGATGAGTATCTATTCCAACATACCATCTGTTGACTAGATATTTATGTCCAACAACCTACTACATCAAGTACGTTTTCACTGAGATTATTATTTTTCCCTTTTTGGTGTTTACGGACATAATTTTTGAGGTCGGTCCATTTTTTTGTTAAAAAGGTTTTTATTTCATTATTTTTCCATTTTATATTACTTTTTGTTTTTCACTTTTTAGTGGTCTTCAATTTAAATCTGAAATTAATTTACCCGCAGTTTATCGATCTGTTGATGTGGATCTGTTTCCATACTGTGAATCATTTCAGTAAGGTGAACCAGACGCCGTAGGGTGGACCACATTCTGTAATCCGGATCAGTTTCCATATGTATAGATGACTTTCCGTTTTTGGATCAGTTTCAGGAGGTATTTGGTTCACTTTGATAGGTACTTGGTAGTTCTGGCAACACAATTCAACAACTCAACCATGACATGATTGACGAGGTCTTATCACCTAACTGTACTATATACCTCATATTTGGTACGGCACAATTCAGTCCTGACGATCACCTGTACCATTACCTACCCAACTATTTATGAATGACGAGGAAGCTATGTGCTACACCCACTTGGTAGAATACCCTCTCATCACCTAGTTGTCCTATAATCCCTCATATTTGGTGGGGCACTATTCAATTCCGACAATCTTCTATACCATTACCTGCCCAACTATATTATGGATGATGAGGAAGCTATGTGCTACACCCACTTGGTAGAATACCCTCTCATCACCTAGTTGTCCTACAATCCCTCATATTTGGTAAGACACTATTCAGTTCCGACAATCTCCTATACCATTACCTACCCTACTGTATTATGGATGACGAGGAAGCTATGTGCTACACCCACTTGGTAGAATACCCTCTCATCACCTAGTTGTCCTATAATCCCTCATATTTGGTGGGGCACTATTCAATTCCGACAATCTTCTATACCATTACCTGCCCAACTATATTATGGATGATGAGGAAGCTATGTGCTACACCCACTTGGTAGAATACCCTCTCATCACCTAGTTGTCCTACAATCCCTCATATTTGGTAAGACACTATTCAGTTCCGACAATCTCCTATACCATTACCTACCCTACTGTATTATGGATGACAAGGAAGCTATGTGCTACACCCACTTGGCAGAATACCCTCTCATCACCTAGTTGTCCTATAATCCCTCATATTTGGTACAGCACGGGGCGGACGGAGAGGTCGAAAGGTGAGTGAAATGGACGATAGCGCGGAAAGCGTGGCAGTGATAACTGACAACCTCTAATTTATTCATTATTTCTTCTCACAGAAACTTGTTGGCTAATTATCTATGTGTCCCAACGGTCTTACCCTTCAGTAAAATGAGTTGGAACTTGGAGATCACAAGATTTGGATTTCTGACTTTTCATGTGAAATTGGAATCTAACGTTGGAGTTCTCCCTCATTAACGTCGCTTCTTTATTTATAAATGCAATATTTATTTGTATAAATCTTGGAAAGATTATCACATAGTGTTTAAGGATATTATACAGGGTGTAAGCCTAACTGGTCTGCCATACGGTACCAGTCGATTCTATAACTAATTTGCAACAAAAAATGTCTCTTAGCAATTTCTTTTTAAACCCTTCGTTTTCGAGTTATTTTAACTTTAAACTTTTTTTTCATGATTTTGACCTTATGTCATTAAATTGGTCATAACTCCGTTAATTAGCAGTGTAAATTACAATTTGAGGATACCGTTAGAAAGAGCATTAAATTTCCTATCGGATACATGCCTTAACTTTTTATTGAGTCAAGGTTTGAGACATGAAAACGTCCTCTAAAAAGAGAATTTTACGTAATTTTGGAAACCTCGAATTTTTTCAATCTCAAATTGAACTACGAGAACCCATACTTTTTCAAGATGCAAGAACAGTGAAAACTGCGCCAGAATCTCAGCTTTCCAATGGTATAATCAAAACATATTCTACAACCGAATTTAGGGGAGAATTTCGTGTTTGAACGCGGAAAAACGTGCATTTTTTTAACGAAATCAGCGTTCCGCCTAGTCGATCTGAGGGGTCGGACGATGGGAGTGGGTGCCGCAGTAGACCTCGACAGAGATGGGCGAATTCTTATTCATAAATACGATTATGAATACAAATCATATCTGCGATTTTATGATTATGAATACGAATACCTACATGTAGGTATGAATATGAATACGAATTCGAATACAATCGTATTCACAATTGAAATTCGTATTCGTATTCACAATTTCGTATTGAATACGATTTTCCCCCGTATTCGTATTTTGAATACGATTTTTTTCTCCATAATTTCCCTAAAAATCGAATTTTTTTAAACGATTTTCCCTGAAAATCATACTTTTTTATTGATTTTCTCCCGAACTCTCGACATATTTATGACCTAACATTGTCAAAATAATCAATAAAAATTCGAAACGCTCACCAATTCTTATTGGATTTTTCATTCAGAATCGAATGAGACCAACCCCAGTCATTTCCGCTGAAAATCGTATTTTTTTCAACAATATGCACTAAAAATCATTAAAAAATTATGATTTTTACCGGAAATTTTTTCGTACTTTCTATTCAGTTGGTCGTAGCGACCTGGGGTTGGTCTCATTCGATTCTGCGTGAA
The DNA here is from genome assembly GCA_009739505.2 of Apolygus lucorum. NCBI lineage: Eukaryota > Metazoa > Arthropoda > Insecta > Hemiptera > Miridae > Apolygus > Apolygus lucorum. The sequence goes on from CM019167.2 coordinate 11,690,618, forward strand.
AAATCCTATAAGAATTTGTAAGCGTTTCGAATTTTGATTGATTGACAATGTTAGGACATAAATATGTCGAGAGTTCAGGAGAAAATCATAAAAAAAAGATGATTTTCAGGAAAAATCGTTAAAAAATTCGATTTTTAGGGAAATCATAGAAAAAATCATAAAATCGTATTCAAAATACGAATACGGGGGAAAATCATATTCAAAGAGTGAATACGATTGTATTCAAATTCGTATTCATATTCATACCTGTATTCGTACCTATTCATAATCATAAAATCGGAGATATGATTTGTATTCATAATCGTATTTATGAATAAGAATTCGCCCATCTCTGTCGAGGTCTACTGCGGCACCCACTCCCATCGACCGACCCCTCAGATCGACTAGGCGGAGCGCTGATTTCGTTGAAAAAATGCACGTTTTTCCGCGTTCAAACACGAAATTCTCCCCTAAATTCGGTTGTAGAATATGTTTTGATTATACCATTGGAAAGCTGAGATTCTGGCGCAGTTTTCACTGTTCTTGCATCTTGAAAAAGTATGGGTTCTCGTAGTTCAATTTGAGATTAAAAAAATTCGAGGTTTCCAAAATTACGTAAAATTCTCTTTTTAGAGGACGTTTTCATGTCTCAAACCTTGACTCAATAAAAAGTTAAGGCATGTATCCGATAGGAAATTTAATGCTCTTTCTAACGGTATCCTCAAATTGTAATTTACACTGCTAATTAACGGAGTTATGACCAATTTAATGACATAAGGTCAAAATCACGAAAAAAAAGTTTAAAGTTAAAATAACTCGAAAACGAAGGGTTTAAAAAGAAATTGCTAAAAGACATTTTTTGTTGCAAATTAGTTATAGAATCGACTGGTACCGTATGGCAGACCAGCTAGGCTTACACCCTGTATATCGACGCTAAAGCACTATGCAGTTACGACGATCTTCTATACCATTACCTACCCAACCATGTTAAGGATGACGAGGGAGCTATGTGCTACACCCACTTGGTAGAATACCCTCTCATCACCTAGTTGTCCTACAATCCCTCATATTTGGTAAGGCACTATTCAGTTCCGACAATCTCCTATTCCATTACCTACCCAACTGTATTATGGATGACGAGGAAGCTATGTGCTACACCCACTTGGTAGAATACCCTCTCATCACCTAGTTGTCCTATAATCCCTCATATTTGGTACAGCACTATTCAGTTCCGACAATCTCCTATTCCATTACCTACCCAACTGTATTATGAATGACGAGGAAGCTATGTGCTACACCCACTTGGTAGAATACTCTCTCATCACCTAGTTGTCCTATAATCCCTCATATTTGGTACGGCACTATGCAGTTACGACGATCTTCTATACCATTACCTACCCAACCATGTTAAGGATGACGAGGGAGCTATGTGCTATACCCACTTGGTAGAATACCTAACTAACTGTACTATAATCATCCATCATGCGATATGGTAGGAAAACTCACATATTCGAGCATTGATAAACACGTTTGATATGGCTCATGCAGGTTCTGACCTAAAAGCCACTATAATTTCCCCCTTTCTCATCCCCCGCAGCACCTTTTAGCTATCGGAACCCCCCTCATATAGCATGCCATTTTGAAGCTTACAATCAGACCTTCAATTTGACTATACACAAATAGCCCGTCATCGGCACAGTCGGAAGTCACAGGGGAAGAAGAGTGAATGTGGACCGATATTCCCGAAAGCGGGAACCACGTTTTTCAACTTCTTTCACAAATTTTCGATACTTCTAACAAAGCGAAATGAAATCTGTTTGAAATGGGACCACCACGGATACTTGTAGAACAAATTTCAAAAAGAACCAGACAGATTGGTACCATAATAAAGAAATGCAAGGTGTTCAGACATACAAAAAAAAAAAAAATCCAAAATAAGAAAAACATCGATCGCATTTCGGTCAGCTTTAATTTGAACGGAGATTAGGCCTCTTTTGCGATTCACACTCGTGTTTCTGATTTATCGTACGTCCAAACTTTAAATTCTCGTAGTGAACGAACGGTTTGTCCAACAGAGCTCCGGGTGGTCTCAAAAAATTCTAAAAATTTTTTATATCAAAATTTTTTGAGTTAGGGCGTTTTCAAAATTTCAAAATTGATTTTGGAACCCTTGGATGTGACCTACATCAACCAAAATCTTCGGGGCACAACTAGACCCCAAATGGAGCCTACATACCAAATTTCATCAAAATCGGTCAATGCAGTCAGTGGCAAAAGTGCCGCGTACGGCGGAAGGCCAAATTTGTATTCGATTTTTGGATTTTACGTAACTTGAAACGTAAACCATCAAATTTTGAGAGGGTGTTAAAAAAAATTTTTCAGGGTCGATTCCAAAGGTTCCTTACTGAAAATAATAAACCAAAACGTGCTATAAACCAATGATGTTATTGCTTCCGAGTCTACCAAGATATCGGGAGCCTTGATTTCACTTTTCAAGGACGAAAAAAAAGTTCTCCAAAATCAAAACTTTCACTCGCGTTTTGCGTTTTAGACCTTTCTGAACAATTTTGGTTCCGTGTCTGTCTGTCTGTGTGTATGTGTGTCTGTCTGTCATGAATTCCTTGTAACGCGCATAACTATACGAAGTTATAGTCCGATTTTTATGAAATTTTCAGAGATTGTGCGGGTTGGTGTGTGGACGGTATCCTATGAAAATCATCATCCTCGGACTGATAGAATAGAATTCCTTGTAACGGCCAGAACTTCCACATTTTCGAATCGATTTCAATGAAGTTTTCAGGGATGTTACAGATTAGTATGTAGATGGTCCCCTATGAAAATCACCACCTTCGGTCTGATAGTAGCCGCTGCGCATGCGCAAACGTGAATTTCCTTGTAACGGCCATAACTTCTGCATTTTCCATCCGATTTCAATGAAATTTTCAGGGATGTTACAGAGTAGTGTTTAGATGGTCCCCTATGAAAATCGTAGAGAATGGTTTTTTATAGAGGGATGGTCCCCTGTGAAAATCTGAAATCCTATTCATTACATTACTAGGCCTCAATAGCTCAGAGGGTAGAGCCTAGAACTGTCCTCCAGGGGTCCCGGGTTCGAATCCCAGCCGAGGCTAATCATTTTTTTTTTTTTACTCACTTACATTTTTCATCCGAATTTGATGAAATTTCCTAGAATTGTCCAGATTAGCGTGTAGAAGGTCTCCTATGAGGGTAGTGGAAGGTACTTAGAGATTGGTGTTTTGAGATTAACTACTATGCGTCGGATCATTTAAACAATCGAGTTAAAGATACGAAGAAGCTATGTGCCACACCCGCTTGGCAGAGGTTTTTTTAAAATATATTTCTAAATTATAAAAAATACTTTTGGAAATAAGGGTAAATTAGTTCAAAGTTCAAAATAATTTTGAACGAGATTTGAAATATCCGATTTATAAATATGGAACTTTTTGCCCGACTTCAACGCGCCGAAGGCGCGCGAATGAGGAGGTACTCAATTCGGGTTGTCGTGGGACGACGGATTTTTTTTTTTTTTTTTTTGTATGTCAGAGTTTCTTGCATTTCTTTATTCTGGTACCAATCTGTCTGGTTCTTTTTGAAATTTGTTCTACCTTCCAGTATCCTTGGTGGTCCCGTTTCAAACAGATTTCATTTTGCTTTGTTAGAAGTATCGAAAATTTCTGAAAGAAGTTGAAAAACGTGGTTGCGGTTTTCGGGAATATTTGTCCTCATTCACTCTTCTTTCCTTGTGACTTCCGACTGAGTCGATGAAGGACCATTTGTGTATAGTCAAATTAAAGGTCTGATTTGAAGCTTCAAAATTAGATGCTATATGAAGGGGGTTCCGATAACTAAAAGGTGCTGCGTTGATGAGAGGAGGGGAAAATTATAGTGGGTTATTCGCTAATATATTGGTAAGTAGAAGATCTTTGAAGACTTTGTGTCTACATATGGGCACGGCGGCGACTTCAATGCGTACCTACCTACCTATCTGGATACGCTGTGGTTATTAAGTACTACTCACATGATCTGGTGAGTATTACAACATGCGTCGATCGTGCAATACAAAACATGAATACGAGTGGAGATAAGTGTTCCATAACTATTGGGTAGTAAGTCACTGCTACCGTATGATGGAGGATATGAGTGTGACAATGAGTGTGAATCACAATCACAAATAATTGTTGGTATTCCAACATACCATCTGTTGACTAGATATCTATGTCCAACAACCTACATCAAGTATGTTTTCGCTAAGATGATTATTTTTCCCTTTTTGGTGTTCACGGACATCATTTTTGAGGTCGGTCCATTTTTTGTTAAAAAGGTTTTTAATTTATAATTGAAACAAAACGTAGCGTTTAGTACTTTTTGGAATCAAACGAAGTGGATAAAGTACTTTTTGAAACAAAACGGATGAGAGACCGCCATTGTGCTGGATATAGTACCTGGAAACAGAGTTTTTTTTTACATTTATAAATATTTTTCCAAGAGATTTTCTTAGTGGTTTTTGTATAATACAGTTTAAAGTTTTGTGATAAAAATTAGTCTTCATTTCCCGTAAGCCATTGAAAATTAGGACGTTCCTTGGCTGTATTGAATACGTTCGTCTATCAGACGTGTGGGTGGTAAAAATGTAGTACAATCCGTAGAGTGGTAATCTAGGGTTAAAGAGTCGATACTTTTTTGCCATCTCTATTAACCTTTTGCGGTCGTACGGCATGTGTGACATGCCAGCCCACCGTTGTTAGCCTGGACGTCAGCTATTGACGAGGTTGAGTGGCTAGTGGTCGTATGGCATGTGTCACATGCACTTGTTGTTAGCTCGATCTAGTCGTATGGCATGTGAGACATGCCACCACTTTTATCCTCAATTACTTATTCCTACGAACTTCTAAATAATTTCTGGGCGGTATTTACCTATCTCAGATTCCTAGGCAACGAAATGCTTCAATAATTCGGGCGTCAAACTTTTTTCCGCTCCCTCCATATGAATTGCCAAACGGGGAACTCGTGGGAGGGATTTTCAGCTGGGAATTTTTTGGTTGCGATCATACTCTTTTCTCTTTTCCAACTGTGCTACCTATTCTATTCAATCAATCCAATTATTTTGACTTATTTTATCTAAATATTTATTTTCTCGAGTTACTTTTATCTCGAGTTATTACTATTATTATTTATACTCGATGGCGAAACGTCTGTGGATTGAGGCCGAGTTATTAAGTCTTCTTGAAGATGACGACTTTGACGAGGATGATATTCCCGATGAAGATGAAGATGGGGATGAAGGTGAGCCTTCAGGACTTGAAGATTCTCTTTAATCAATGCTCTTTAATCAATTTGTCATAGTTTATAATAATGGTTTGAAGGATAAATACCCCTAAGTACTCTTGTCAGACCAAATGGAAAATGCGGGTCCTGACCTTGGTGTACCCGTCGCATTCCAAATAATGTTCTACCCAAGCCATTGAGCTGAGGTAGTTGAAATTTTTGCACCGTGGATCAAAGGTAGGTAGCACGATTTGATCAAAATATGAAAGTATTCCGCCGATCAGAACCCATGAAAATGGTCCATTGAAAAACTAAAAAAAAACGAGTGCCAAATTTTACCTCATTTTTAAGAGTGAAATAGTAATATTTTAAAAATAATTACGAAAAAATTAATTTGTTCATAGGATCCAGTCATTTATCCAGATTACAAATCAGTCGGGGAAATTTGGAAAATTTGACTCAATTTGGAACACAAACAATATTTGTAAGAGTGTTAGATAATTCCAATGTCGACGTAAATACCATTACGTCCAGGCTAACTCATCATCCCAGAATAAGCTTCGTCCAGGCTACCAAATGGCGGCTGGCATGTGACACATGCCATACGACCACAACGCTTGGTTCACCTTCGCAGCCTCGCGACCGCAAAAGGTTAAGTAGATCTATACAATCGTGTTATGGATACGAGGAAGCTATGTGCCACGCCCACTTGACACTCGTTTCAATTTCAGTAATCTCGGTAGCAATGAGGAGGATAAATACGGGAATGCGAGCCAATAACCTGTTTTTAGAGGCTGCCTTCAGGGTATGGAAAAACAATAAACTGTCGTGTGAAAATTCGCAGCGTTTCCAATTATTTCGAAAATAATCTGAAACGATATGTTGTTGTTGTTGTTGTGAACTCGCTGGTCTGCTAACAAAATAAATAATAATAATTCGTTGCATCACCTCAGTACTCGCTATTTACCCGCAGCAACAGGTTTCTCGTTTGAAAAGTCCGCCCACAATCCGCCCGACCTGGTGAAAGAACTCCTACTGGAAAACTGCACACCTGAGAACTTCATAAACTAACAGGTAATAATTAGGCGGTCCTCGGAGGATTCTAACGAGCGAAGAGAGCTTAATTGGCCTCTGGCCGAGGAACAGGGGAATTATTCACCTCGGAACCGTTCAACGGGGCCCGAATTAAAATTAATAAAAACTCGAGAGGAGGGGGAAATAAGTGCGAGTAATTAATATTAGGCAGTGGTCGAAAAGTCACCCGTTTGTTATTCAGGAGGGAGGTCGGGAAATAATTTCCAACGCACGTCCTCGACGATGTTCGTGGGCTGCCTTCTACTTTATAATCTTCCCTTAATAATTCACTGCAAACATAATCTCGTACCTGATGAACCTACGTGTGATACGTCGCATCAGAGCTTCTCTGCGGTTGAAGAGTCCAGGAGAGGGAACCCCGTCATCGGCTCAAAGCTGATTTCGAGAGAAAAGTCCATTCTTGCAGCATGAATTAATGAGCGAATTTTCAAAGAAATCTTTCAGTTGAAGGTATCGTTAAGAAAAAATAAAGGTGTTGCCATTTCGGACTTGAAGATTCTCTTTAATCAATGCTCTTTAATCAATTTGTCATAGTTTATAATAATGGTTTGAAGGATAAATACCCCTAAGTACTTGTCAGACCAAATGGAAAATGCGGGTCCTGACCTTGGTGTACCCGTCGCATTCCAAATAATGTTCTACCCAAGCCATTGAGCTGAGGTAGTTGAAATTTTTGCACCGTGGATCAAAGGTAGGTAGCACGATTTGATCAAAATATGAAAGTATTCCGCCGATCAGAACCCATGAAAATGGTCCATTGAAAAACTAAAAAAAGCGAGTGCCAAATTTTACCTCATTTTTAAGAGTGAAATAGTAATATTTTAAAAATAATTACGAAAAAATTAATTTGATCATAGGATCCAGTCATTTATCCAGATTACAAATCAGTCGGGGAAATTTGGAAAATTTGACTCAATTTGGAACACAAACAATATTTGTAAGAGTGTTAGATAATTCCAATGTCGACGTAAATACCATTACGTCCAGGCTAACTCATCATCCCAGAATAAGCTTCGTCCAGGCTACCAAATGGCGGCTGGCATGTGACACATGCCATACGACCACAACGCTTGGTTCACCTTCGCAGCCTCGCGACCGCAAAAGGTTAAGTAGATCTATACAATCGTGTTATGGATACGAGGAAGCTATGTGCCACGCCCACTTGACACTCGTTTCAATTTCAGTAATCTCGGTAGCAATGAGGAGGATAAATACGGGAATGCGAGCCAATAACCTGTTTTTAGAGGCTGCCTTCAGGGTATGGAAAAACAATAAACTGTCGTGTGAAAATTCGCAGCGTTTCCAATTATTTCGAAAATAATCTGAAACGATATGTTGTTGTTGTTGTTGTGAACTCGCTGGTCTGCTAACAAAATAAATAATAATAATTCGTTGCATCACCTCAGTACTCGCTATTTACCCGCAGCAACAGGTTTCTCGTTTGAAAAGTCCGCCCACAATCCGCCCGACCTGGCTGAAAGAACTCCTACTGGAAAACTGCACACCTGAGAACTTCATAAACTAACAGGTAATAATTAGGCGGTCCTCGGAGGATTCTAACGAGCGAAGAGAGCTTAATTGGCCTCTGGCCGAGGAACAGGGGAATTATTCACCTCGGAACCGTTCAACGGGGCCCGAATTAAAATTAATAAAAACTCGAGAGGAGGGGGAAATAAGTGCGAGTAATTAATATTAGGCAGTGGTCGAAAAGTCACCCGTTTGTTATTCAGGAGGGAGGTCGGGAAATAATTTCCAACGCACGTCCTCGACGATGTTCGTGGGCTGCCTTCTACTTTATAATCTTCCCTTAATAATTCACTGCAAACATAATCTCGTACCTGATGAACCTACGTGTGATACGTCGCATCAGAGCTTCTCTGCGGTTGAAGAGTCCAGGAGAGGAACCCCGTCATCGGCTCAAAGCTGATTTCGAGAAAAGTCCATTCTTGCAGCATGAATTAATGAGCGAATTTTCAAAGAAATCTTTCAGTTGAAGGTATCGTTAAGAAAAAATAAAGGTGTTGCCATTTCTTTTAGAATATTTTTTGCACGATTCTTGGTTTTTTTTCGATTTTCAGCAAACCATACCAACACACTGCATGCACTGGGTATGCTTTGAAGATGTTGGGAGTCCATACGAATAAAATCACTCGCGACGAGATTGTGGAAAACCATTTTAATAAAAACGGAGTTGAGTTGAACGTTGTCTATTTCCACGAAAACAATGAGTTACAAGTTAAATCGATTTTGAAGGTTAGGTCATCATCAGTAACACACAATAACATAATAAGTACACAATAATAAGTTATTGTGTGTTACTGATGATGACCTAACCGTCGAAATCGATTTAACTTGTAACTCGTTGTTTTCGTAGAAATATACAACGTTCAACTCAACTCCGTTTTGCTTCCTCACTACCGATGGTAGGGAAGCTTTGTATTCGTGAAAGAAGTGAAAAAAAAAATGTCCTCCGAAATCAAAATTTCCACTTGCTTTTTGCGTTTTAGAGCTTCCCGAACAATTTTGGTTCCGTGTCTGTCTGTCTGTCTGTCTGTCGGTCTGTCGGTCTGTCTGTCTGTCTGTGGTCAATCCTTGTCCCGGGCAAAACTATACTAACCTGTGGTCCGATTTTGATGAAATTTTCAGGGATTGTGCGGATTAGGTCCTAGACGGTCCCCTATAAATTTCAGCACCTTCGGACCAATAGGAGCGAGTGCGCATGCGCAAACGTGAATTTCGACAGGAAAAATCGACAGTAAAAAGCGAGAGGAAAAAGCGACAGGAAAGTAGCGCTATGATTTATCATATGCTTGACGACAAATATGCTTGACATCCTCTCCTGTTGAACGCAGGAACCTGAAATTTGAGAGGGCGGGTCAATGGAGAATGCTGAAGGCGCCTGAGTGATCACTGATCAGCTGAGTGAGATCCAAGGCCATTTTCTCTCCTGTTGAACGCAGGAAGCTGAAATTTGAGAGGCAGGGTCAATGGAGAATGCTGAAGGTTCCTGAGTGGTCACTGATCAGCTGAGTGAGCTCCAAGGCCATTTCCTCTCCTGTTGAACGCAGGAACCTGAAATTTGAGAGGCAGGGTCAATGGAGAATGCTGAAGGTGCCTGAGTGGTCACTGATCAGCTGAGTGAGCTCCAAGGCCATTTCCTCTCCTGTTGAACGCAGGAACCTGAAATTTGAGAGGGCGGGTCAATGGAGAATGCTGAAGGCGCCTGAGTGATCACAGATCAGCTGAGTGAGCTCCAAGGCCATTTTCTCTCCTGTTGAACGCAGGAAGCTGAAATTTGAGAGGGCGGGTCAATGGAGAATGCTAAAGGTGCCTGAGTGGTCACTGATCAGCTGAGTGAGCTTAAATATTACAGTGGAAGAAAGATAAAGAGGGAGAGGGAGCAAAAACCTTTTCAAGGTATGTCACATTTTAGCCATTAGGCTCTAAGCGGAAATCATCCGGGGGTGCAGGGGGCGAAGCCCCCGCCGAGGCGCGCAGCGCCGAGTTTTCGCCAACTGATTCTATACGTCCATGTTACAATGAGTGAGGAAGCTATACTGCCCACCCAACTTGGCAGACGTTTTTATTAGGAGTCCATATTCACGTTCTACTCGTCTCCACAAACTCGTAGAGTAGGTACCCACACGGCTACCTTTGGTTTTTTTCGATTTTCAGCATGGGTACCATACCAACATACATACAAAATTTCAGCTCAATCGGATACCGGGAAGTGGATCAAATTCAGCTTGCAAGGTTTGATTAACGACAGACAACGGGGCAGGTGAAACTAAATAAAAGCTTTTGAATTAACAATAATATCTAAGATCTGCCTACCTGATCTCCTAGTTTTGAACGAACGCGCTCGCGACCGCCGAATAACGCCCGAGTTTACGCGGACCACATTGTTAACGACTGACCTAGTGACTAGACTAGGGATGGGTATCGATACTCGATATTTCAAAATATCGATACTTTCGTACCGATACTCGATATATTAGTATCGATACTGCACTATCCAATGTTATTGGATATCGATATTTTGGATCCGATATTTCTAAATATCGAATATCGATGATACACTTATCGCGGAAAATGCAACTTGATGGCAAAAACACAGCAAATTATTACACAATGGTTTATTATTTTTCTATATAGATCACTCGTCTGCAAAGCCACCAACCATCCAACATGAAGAAAAACATCTATCGCATTTCGTTCAGCTAACATTTGAACGGAGATTAGGCCTCTTTTGCGATTCACACTCGTGTTTCTGATTTATCGTACGTCCAACCCTTAAATTCTCGTAGAGAGCGAACGATTTGTCCGACAAAGCTCTGCGTGGTCTCAAAAAATTCTATAGAATCTTAAATTGAAGAATAAACAATACCTTTATATCGAAATTTTTTGAGTTAGGGCGATTTCAAAATTCATTTTCGGACACCTAGAAGTGACCTAAATCAACCAAAATCTTCGGGGGCACAACTAGACCCCAAGTGGAGCCTACATACCAAATTTTATCAAAATCGGTCAATGCTAAGTGGCAAAAGTGCCGCGTACGGACGGCCAAATTTTTATCCGATTTTTGATTCTACGTACCTTGAAACGTAAACCATCAAATTTTGAGGGCGTGTTGAAAAAAATTATTTCTTGGTGGATTCCAAAGGTTCATTATTCAAAATAATGCCGTCCGCCGTACTTTCCCCACTTAGCATTGACCGATTTTGATGAAATTTGTTAAGTAGGCTCCATCTGGGGTCCAGTTGTGCCCCGAAGATTTTGGTTGATGTAGGTCACTTCTAAGGGTCAAAAAATAAATTTTGAAATTTTGAAAACGCCCCAACTCTTGATGTAAAGCTATTGTTTTTCCATCAATTTAAGATTCTATAGAATTTTTTGAGACCACGCGGAGCTCTGTAGGACAAACCGTTCGCTCCCTACGAGAATTTGAGGGTTGGACGTACGATAAATCAGAAACACGAGTGTGAATCGCAAAAGAGGCCTAATCTCCGTTCAAATTAAAGCTGACCGAAACGCGATCGATGTTTGTCTTCATGTTGGACATTGCAGACGAGTGATCGATATAGAAAAATAATAAACCTTTGTGTAATAATTTGCCTCTTTTTTATTTCTTTTACAGTCTTTGGGGATCATTTCAGAATGTTCCAAAATGGATTTCAGTGAAGAAAATGTTCGAAAAAGTTCATTCTAAAAGTTTTGAGGCCATCGCAATAGCTTCATTTTCCTCAATTGTGTGGGTTTGAGGGCGAGGAATATAGGAGAATCCTCTTATATGCTGTTGTCCGAGCGCTTTCGTTTATTACAACATCCTCAGGGTTCAACAAACATAATATAAAAACAGGTACGTACAAAAATACTTAATAAATAAAAATAATAATAAATATCTTTAAATATAATTCTTTTTCGGTCGTTGGTTATCATAATATGATAATATTATTTATTACCTATGATAACATATTATGTTACCGTAGTAATTGTGAAGTTAATATTAAGAGTAAATAGATATTTAGCTTACATTTAATTATGTAGTTGTCATTTGTTTTTGGCATATATGCAGCATGTGGCATATGCAGTAGTTGCCCACACAATGTTTTCCTCATCTCTCACAATCATGTTAGGTGTGCACCACCTACCTCTCACTTATTGGACCTTGAAATCATATTTACAGTATTGGATAGGTAATGTTATTAAGTACAGATGTGAGTAGTTACATAGGTTTGTAGTTTTATCACAATATAGTTTAATTATTATACACAGCTTACCCTGTCCTTCTTGTTTAGGATGCTTTGTTGGCTTTCTTACGCACTAAGAAGTTAACTTTCAAAATAATTTGGAGTTATAATGTTGTAAATTTCGTATTGTAGGTGCTATAATCATGGAACTGGACAGTGCTAGGTTAACAGTGTGGAGTTCTTTCCTTATTCTACTTATTTGTACTAATTCAGTGAGTTGACAGATGATTGTGGCCATCGGCGTTTCTTGTGTTTTCATTCATTTGTATTGTTCACTTTACATACTTTTATTATTGTAGTCTAGTTGATATAAGTTCATGACAGCATATATTTTTATGTATTAAGTTTTTTGTTATTTTTGCATTGAGTTTCTTAATATTAGGTTTAACATCATATGACTAGTTTGGTCAATGACTAGATAAACTAAGTGGGGGTTTTCCCTTTGTTTTACATGCTGATATAGTGGTACAAATTGTTCCCCTAGATACGTAATGTCACTTTCCTTGGAATTTCGGTAAAATGAAGGTTTAATATTTTTGCCACAGATTTCGCCCAATTTTGACGATATTTTTCAGGAACTGTGAACAAGTTTCCGCGGGTTCGGCGTGGAAAGGACCTCAGAGGGCCAATCAATAACGCGCTGATTGGCCACCGAACTCCGGGAGTTGTTAAAAGGTATCGACGGTTAACGGCTTCGCTCGGCCTTCTGATATCGAGGATTAACGGCGCGGCTCGACCGCTTCTTCTCGACCGTTAACCGCCTTTTTCCCGCGTCTTCCCTCGTCCGGATCGGCCGCTGGGGCGTGAAATCTCGTTAGGCGTCAATTTCCACCCCCCCCCCCCCCCCCCCCCGCGCCATCACCAGTGAGAACTCGCCACGTCTGCTCCCACGCAAGGAAAACGAAGGGCGACTTCTTCTTCCTCCTCCTTCTTCCTCTTCCTTCTTCCTTCACTCCCAAAACATCAAGTTTCCACCTTCGGAAAGAGCCCTTGTGATTGGTCTGTTTGGCTCAGTCTAGTGACAATTCGATGTACCTTTCATTCAATGCGATATTTAACATCGAAATAATATCGGAAGGCACTATCGATATCGATGAAATATCGGAAGAAAAATAACGATATCACTAATATTGATAGAATATCGAAACAAAATAGTGATGTGACATCGTCACTGAATTTTTTTTAATTTTTTTTTCATCAATATTATTGATATCGATTGAATATCGAAAGAAAAACGCTGCAAATCATTGCTCAAAGGTTTATTATTTTCTGTATAGATCACCCTTCTGTATAGACCACTGGTTCTCCATCAATAGCACCTACCACCATCTGTATTCTCCCTTGACCTTCCCTCTCATATTTCAGCTTCCTGCGTTCCATAGGATTGAAAATGGCTTCGGAGCTCACTCAGCTGATCAGTGATCTGAAGAATGAAGAAGATCTCCTCGAATGCTGGAGACGCCTGGAAGAGCACTTCCATTCAATAGGATTGAAAATGGCTTTGGAGCTCACTCAGCTGATCAGTGATCTGAAGAGTGAAGAAGATCTCCTCGAATGCTGGAGACGCCTGGAAGAGCACTTCCATTCAATAGGATTGAAAATGGCTTTGGAGCTGATTGGCTCACTCAGCTGATCAGTGATCTGAAGAGTGAAGAAGATCTCCTCGAATGCTGGAGACGCCTGGAAGAGCACTTCCATTCAATAGGATTGAAAATGGCTTTGGAGCTCACTCAGCTTATCAGTGATCTGATCAGTGAGCAATAATTTGCAGCGTTTTTTACCTACCAACATTTTTTTTACCTACCAACTATTGGTAGGTACTACCTACCACACCATACTGGCTTCACACCTTCACAATCAAGTTTATTAGAAAGAACTAAACGCTCACACTCGACTCGAAAAATAGAAAGCTTCATATGGAAATTTGATTACTGGTTACGCAGAAGACAAAACTGTATACAAATCGAAGAAATGAACAGCGATCGCATTTTAGTCCGATAAAATTTGAACGGAGATTAGACCTCTTTTGCGATTCACACTCATGATTCTGTTTTATCGAAGGAAAACCTTCAAGTACTCGTAGGGACAGAACGGTTTGTCCTACAGAGCTCCGGGTGGTCTCAAACAATTTTAAAAATTCAATACTATTTAAAATTGGTGAATAAACGATACCTTTATTTCGAGAGTTTTCGAGCTAGGGCACTCTTGAAAATTTCAACCCTTAATTTTCACCCCTTAGAAGTGACTGACATCAACCAAAAGCTTCGCGGCACAACTAGACCCCAAATGGAGCCCATATACCAAATTTGAACCAAGTCGGTCCAGTGTTGCTAAGAGAAGTGCCGCGGACGGACGGAAATTTTTTATTTGATTTTCGGATTCTACGTACCTTGAAACGTAAAACATCAAATTTTGAGGGGGGGTTAAAATTTTTTTTTTTTCTTGCTCGATTCCAAAGGCCTATTATTGAAAATAATAAACCAAAATACTGATTCCACTGATATCGAATCTGTTTTTGCATCTTTTTTTTATCAATATCAGTGATCACGATAAATTATCGAAAGAAGAATGTTGATTTCCATTTCACTAATATCGTATATGTTTAGCATCGTTTTTTATCGATTCGGAGTAGAACAAGATTCCAGAGTTTCAAATTATCAAGCACCTGGAGGATCATTCTGCCTTCGAGATATCGAACTCAAGGTGAATTAAACTAAAATAAAATAAGAACAAAACTAAACAAACTGAAACTGACGAACGAAAGCTCACAAATAAAACAACTTTGGAGACCCAAATTTGAGAGAGAACAGGAGAGACGAAATTGATAACAGGAGACCGTCATGATAACGGAAAAAGCGTGAAGGACTGACTCGGCAATGTTCGGCCTTGTTCGCCGAAGCCAGGATGGCCTCCCAATAACGTCTAGTGGAAAACAGCATGGGTTTGCTTAGGCTTCTGGTCTTTATTTATTTTTTTATTTATTTATGTGAATACGGGACGAACCCAATTACAAATGAAAAAACAAACAGTGTACAGTCAAATGGTTACAGAAATATGAAACTTTAGGGCTAGATAGGGTCGTGTAGAGGTTCGGAGCAGAGATGGCGGAAAAAAGCACTCTTAATAGATGAGAGAGGCGAGGACACAATATCGATGAAGGGAGGGGACGTGGAGAAGAGGTTCACTTGGCGAGGAATGCGACACATTTGGCGATTGTAGAGGTAATTCGTAGAGGAGAAAGGGACGGCAAAAGGTGTGGCAGAGCGAGACGTGAGCCGAGGCACAAGGAAGCCGACACGAGCTAGGAGATCCGGAGCATCAATTCTCCCCGATAGCAAACCATCGAGGAAAGAGACATCAGAACATAAGCGACGATTATGGGGAAACAGTAAGTTGAAATAGCCGTGCTAGCTCGTGGTAGTCTATGTTCTCACGGGGAATGGAGAGCTTATAAGCGAGGAACCGAAGGAAGGCCCTGAAGACACGTCAATTTGTTGGGTGTGGCAGTTGTAGTAAGGGCTCCAGATCACCGATGCATACTCCAAGATGGGCTGCACGAGAGTTCTGTAAAGAGTGACTAGGGCTGATGCTTCAGTGAATTCTCTGGAATTCCTCTTCACAGAGCCCACCGCACGCATACCGCAGGAAGCCACCTGCGCAATGTGATTGGAGAAGGAGAGCTGGGAGTCCAGGTGTACGCCAAGGTCCACAATGTCTTCCTTACGAGAAAGAAGAGCTCCCTTGATTATGTAAGGGTGCTTGACTGGGTAGTGAGAGCGATGGAATGACGTGACGGCGCATTTGGAAGGGTTCAGAGCCAGGCCATTTTGATCACACCATAGAGAGAGGGCGTTAAGGTACCGCTGGAGGAGAAGGCAATCTGAGGGGTCACCAATTGCAATGAAGAGCTTCAAGTCGTCTGCATAGATCAAGGAATTCCTCTTCAAGAACTTAGTGCAGTGAAGGGAGGAGATGACTCCGTTGATACCAGGTTGAAGAGAAGGGGGCCAAGGTGGGAGACTTGTGGAACACCAGAAGTGGCAATGAATGAGCAGGAAGCAACACCATTTACACGCATTGAGAGCTGTCTAGCTGTGAGGTAGCTGGCAATCCATGCATGAAATGGTCCAAAGACACCAAGTGACGACAGCACATCAAGGATCGTGCGATGAGGAAGTCTTTCATGTATATTCGCTGAATGTGCAGGCAAAGGTTGCTTTTATGTACAGAAGTATATTCACAGTGAAAGCGCCGAAACACTAAGGCCTAACGCACACCTGAGACTGTTTGTTGGTAGACAGTTCTGTCGATGTCCGACTGTAGAGCGTAGTTATGTAGTAGATCGGTAAAATCTATGGTTGGTGGAAATGAACACCTACGTCATGATGCGGTCGCCAAGCAGATAGCAGGTGCCTTGTCATCTAGCAGCTGGGATGTTGAGAGGGAGAGGTTATACCACATGCCAAGCGACCAGGGTAAGAAGCCTGACATCGTTGCCATCAAGCCTGACAGCTCTTGCATTATCCTGGATGTACAAGTTGTCTATGGCAGCTTGGACATGGAGCAGACTTGACGGGCTAAGATGAAGTATGGCAAAGATGATTTACGGCAAGCGGTGTCGAAGCTAAAAGGAGTGGAACCCAACAACATCAGGGTGGTGTCTGCAACCTTGTCTTGGCGCTCCGTGTCGTGCGGGAAAATTGCCACAGAGTTGCGCGAGTTGGGCATCTCAGTAGGTGTACTCCGTGGTATCACCCACGGAGCCCCCCACGGGCCCCCCGGTCACCCACGGTGTCCCGTGTCCTGTTCAGCTCATACTTGAACTGGTGGTCTTTCTATAGAGGCACTTCCCTCCATCCCACCTCCACCTTCCTCATCATCCCTCATCCCTATGGCCGGCATTGGGTGAGTCCTGGGCGTCCTCCCCCATAATATTTGATTGATTTATTTATTTAGTTTTTATGCCGTGCCTCCTCCGTCAGATAGACCTCTTGTCTTTGAGGGGAGATTTATCAACAAAAAAAAAAGTGACAATGGCAAAGCTGTGTTCTTTACAGACAAGTGATCTATATAGAAATAATAAACCTTGGTGTAATAATTTGCAGCGTTTTGATGATCCTCCGTAAGTTTTTGTTAAACAGGTTTTTTCACTCTTTAGGTAGACTGAGGGAAGAATGTGCTGAATGTCGGTCAGCTACTGCGTGACGGCCGCAGGTGCGCGGCGAGCGGGGATTCCGTTAAGCTTCGCCCGCATTATTTCTCACTTGCCTATCTGCCTCTGCCTCTGCCTTATTCGCTAGAACGGTGGAATTAAACTACAGCACCCACTTCTAATCGCTGCGAGCTTTGATTTCCAAGGGAATACGTCGGTTCGACGTCACAAATCCTCCCTCGATGTTATCGACTCGGCAGTCCGCAATAATCCCAAGTATCACCTTATTTGGAGGGAGCTGCCGGTTCGAAAGCGGTTCAGCTGACTGGAAGAGATGGTGAAATTGATCGATAACAGCCCCCAATACTCAACACGTTGAGTCATACAGCTATCTGCCAAGTGTGTGTGGCACATAGCTTTCTTGTATCCACAACCCGATTTTATACATGATCCGATACATAGTAGTTAATCTCAAAACATCAATCTGTAAGTACCTTGCACTACCCTCATAGGGGACCATCTACATGCAACCATCACAATCTACGATTTCTTTGAAATCGGATGGAAAATGAAGGTGTTATGTCTGTTACAAGGAAATTCACGTTTGTGCATGCGCAAAGGCTACACTCAATTTGTGGGCCATGGTTTTCAAAGGGGACCATCTACACGCCAATCCGCATAATCCCTGAAAATTTCATCGATTTTGGATAGGAAATTTAGAAGTTTTAGCTTTGGCAAGGAAATTACTTACCTCCTGCCTTGCCGTCCATTGCTAAATTGATCTTATTTATTATTATTCCTACTGTATTGCGAATGAATAAGAATTGAAGGATAGTCTCCAACGAATTGGAGTAGCCATTGAGTCGTGACCACCCTATACAAAATGTCATAAAATTCCTGTAAAACTGGGTACACACCAGTACCTACGATGCAGCGCATCAGGCAGTATTTTTTGCCTTGCCTCGCCCTGTTTGTCTCATGCGCTGCCTCGTACAAGTGTGTACACAGCTGAATGGTGATGAGAATGGGTTCCCATTACCCATTATCTTTTCTGTAATGGGTAACTGCGAGGACCCACTACTTTTCCAACAAGTTATGTGAATTGGAAAAACCATTCCCAATACAGGAATGAGTACCTAATGATAATGGAAATTACTTCCTTCCTCAAGTAATGCGAATTGAAATTCCTATCTTAACCACTCTGCCATCTACACGCCAACCCTCACAATTCCTAAAAATTTCATCGGAATTGGATAATAACTTCGTATAGTTTCGCCAGTTACGACGAGTTCATGACAGACAGACAGACTCGGAACCAAAATTGTTCAGGAAGGCCTAAAACGTGAAACGCGACTGGAAATTTTGATTTTCTTTTTTTTTTTTCTTTTTTCAAATTTGATAAGTGAAAACAAAGCTTCCGCTACCTTGGTAGATTCGGAAGCAAAACCGGTTCTTTCCTACCAACTGTCATTGCTGGAGTCGAGGACGTCATCAGCTGTCTTCTTAAGGGTAGATCAGAATAATTCTGATGATTTCCCTAATGGCTACTTATTGATTCACAGCTTAAGTGGAGAGGGGTTCACCAACGGCCCAACCTTGAAAATCATCAGGACCTTTGATACTGCCTACGAGCAGTAACCAATCCAGTTAATCTCCCAGGCCTTAAGGGGGTCTCAGTCGGTTGCCGTTCGTTTTTAGTGTTTAGCGAAATTGAAGGCGCAAAAACCAAAAAGTTGTACCTACATTTGAAATTTTAAAGGATTTTAGAAATTCATTAGTGCACGGCCCTAGAGAATTGAAAAACTGAAATATTGCTACCGAAATCATCAAAATCGAACAATAATATCTAAAGAAAAATGGGAAAAACTACTGAATAAACGGGTTTTTCCATATTTCTCTGGCAATTACTGTTCGATTCTGATGATTCCAGCGGCAATCTTCCAGTTTTTCAATTCCTTAGGCCCATGCGCTAATGGGTTTCAAAAATCCTTTCAAATTTCGAATTTAGGTACTTTTTTTTTTAGTTATTGCGCCTTCGCTTTCGTGAAATACTGACCCGGAACGAGAAACGAACGGCGACCGACTGAGACCCCCTTATATTAATTTCAGTGATATCCTGTTCATTAAACCAGCTAACGCGAGTTAAGGGGGTCTCAGTCGGTCGCCGTTCGTTCCTCGTTCCGGGTCAGTATTTTACGAAAGCGAAGGCGCAAAAACTAAAAAATGTGTACCTAAATTTGAATATTTAAAGGATTTTTGAAACTCATTAGTGCACGGGCCTAGGGAATTGAAAAACAGGAAGATTGCCACCGGAATCATTAAGATCGAACGATAATTGCCAGAGAAATATGAGAAAACATGGGAAAACCCGTTTATTCAGTAGTTTTCCCATTTTCTCTGGAAAATATTGTTCGATTTTGATGTTTCCGGTGGCAATCTTCCAGTTTTACGATTCCCTACGGCCGTGCACTTATGAATTTCTAAAATCCTTTAAAATTTCAAATCTAGGTACAACTTTTTATGTTTTTGCCCCATCGATTTGGCGAAATACTGACCCGGAACGAGGAACGAACGGCGACCGACTGAGACCCTCTCAACCATGGAAGAAGTATTCTTATAAATATTCTTCCATGCCCTCAACACTAAGAAAAGTGGGAATTTTCGTCCCACGGTATTCACATATTTCTTCTCTACCCAGAATATCAGAATTACATATGGAAAAAGGTTTTCGTGTCCCCCGGGTTCTGTATGGGAAGATGAACGCAGCGTTTGCTTTTCATTTTGACAGGTTGAGTTTGACTGAAACCCGCATTACTTTATGAACCTTTTTTGAACATTTACTATAAGAAAGCTGTTATGAGTGAATTCCATTATAACTATAGTCGAATCGTATCTCCTGTTGCAGGTTGGTGGATATTTCCTTGTATTGTCGGCGGCGGCGTCCTCAGAATGTTCTGTGAGTTGAATAATTCCATCATTTCTCTCCTTACTAGACTCGGATGCTGGACAACATAATCTATCTAATTATTTATTGATTTAAACCATGGCTCGGGGGGGGGGGGGGTACCAGAAAAATGAATAAATAAGTCAAATTGTCATGAGGAGGACGCTCAGGACTCCCCCGTCTCGGCCGTTATATCTTACTGGATATGAATAAAACATCGCTCTACCAACAATTTCTTTTCGACAGTTTGGTTTTGAGTGAGTACACAACACGCGCCTTCTCACCTACAAAGTTTTTTCTGGGGTGAAAAATATCAGAAATCGAAGGATTTCGACGACTGATGAGCGCGATTGCAACTCGACTGGACGGATGAGCAGTCCAGCCGCACGCCTTCTGCGACTCGAGTATGCAATCCCGCCCGAGCATTCTGTTTCAAGGGAGTCGAACGAAAAAAGTCTGCCCTTGTTCTTCGTTCCAGATTGGTATTTCTGTCAAGAACCGGCGCTCACAGATTAAAAGTTGTACTTAAATTTGATATTTTCAAGGATTTTCGAAATTCATTAGTGCTTCAGCCTCGGAAATTGAAAAACTAAAAGATTGCGGCTGGAATCATCAAAATCGAACAATAATTTCCGGCGAAATGTAGGAACAACCGTTTATTCAGTTAGATTTTCGCTCATTTTAACGGGCAATTATTGTTCGATTTTGATGATTTCATCGGAAATGAATGAATGACTGCACTAATGAATTTCGATAATCCTTGAAAATGTCAGATTTACAACTGATATTACAACTGATCTTAGAGCACCGATTCTTGAGAGAAATACTAACCCTACTATAATATAAAGTCTTGAAGCAGAAAACGCTGCAAATTATTACACAATGGTTTAATATTTTTCTATATTGATCACTCGTCTGCAAAGCCACCAACCATCCAACATGAAGAAAAACATCGATCGCATTTCGGTCAGCTAAAATATGAACGGAGATTAGGCCTCTATTGCGATTCACACTCGTGTTTCTGATTTATCGTATGTCCAACCCTTAAATTCTTGTAGGGAGCGAACGGTTTGTCCTACAGGCCTCCGCGTGGTCTCAAAAAATTCTAAAAATTCTATGCAATCTTAAATTGAAGGGAAAATAATACCTTTATATCGAAATTTTTTGTCTAAGGGCGTTTTCAAAATTTCAAAATTCATTTTTGAATCCTTAGAAGTGACCTACATCAGCCAAAATCTCAAGTGGAGCCTACTTACCAAATTTCATCAAATCGGTCAATGCTGAGTGGCAAAAATGCCAACATTTTTTTTCGATTTTTGGATTCTACGTACCTTGAAACGTAAACCATCAAATTTTGAGAAGGAGTTAACACTTAGAGCGGAACATGTGTCTGTCAGACACCTATAGTTCTCAAAACTACCAATCGTGGCTCCTAGGTACCTTACTTCAGGTCGAGGCTTTGTGGGAGTCTTCAGTCAGTTTTCACAGGTCAAGAGGTGAAGGTGTCGTCATTCTGGTTGCCTTTTTCCCGCCTAGTGCCATCATCAACTTCGAACTGCGGTGTCTGGGGGACACCTATTCCACTCACAAGTAAGTTTTCAGTTTCTTACATACACATATTCCCAAACTCGCACCCATTTCGTCCAGGAGTCTCAGAGACACTTATTCCTAGATTATTTACTACATCTTTGTTTGTTATTTTCTTGTATACTTTCTTTTGAATCGTAATGTTAGCTCTATAGACTAATTCAAACCCAAGTTTGTTCTTGTAGCATTATTTATTCCTTTTTTCTTCAACATTCGTTCATCAGATTTTGCATTCTACTCTTTCATTATTATTTCTACCTACCTACCTGAAAATAAATTTTTCGTCGCAATTTTTGAATCTATTTCCTAATTGGTGTATTCTTCTCTTTGTTGCAGTTTGCAATGACAGATAAAATACCTCCCTGCGTTTCTGTCAGAACGCGTCGAATCATCTGCTCATTGCTGCTGCTTGAATTATCTGCTCATCAAAATAAATTTTACTGACGATTCCGATTCAGACGATTCTTATGTCTCATATGTAGGACACATGTCAACATCTGAACACGATACTGATTCTGAGATATCAGATAGAGAAGTGTTAGAATTAGATGATCACATTGAAGAGTCTACCAGAGCTTACGATGCTGATGAACTATCTGCCTGTTCTTCAGGTCAACTGGTCAATGTTTATCAAGTCGTCGAACCCAGAAATGTTGATATTGGTGAATCACTCGAAGACCATGATGAGTCTATACGAGAGTATTATGGAAAGAAGAATTGTTTTGTTTGGAGTTCTATACCTCAGTGCCCTACAAATTCCAGATCTATTTGAATTATAATACCATATAAATATCCACACCTCTTGAACCATGGCGTCTGTTTTTCACTAGAGAAGTATGAAATTTCGTTCGTTTTGAGTTACCACTATTTTATTTTGTGATAACTAATTACCTGTGTCATTTTCTATTCGAAGGAAGAGACGGATTTTAGAATACATAAGCATATTGTGACTGATCTCTTTGAGAGTAGAGGTTATTTTTTAAATGTTGTTTGTTATGGAATCCTATACAAAAATAAATGTTTCTGTTCTGTTTCTCTAGTTTCTATGTTATTTTTTTATTGGTTTCATACCTGGTACTTGACTCTAATAATAAGGTAAACGATAAATTTTCGTTATCATGGAAGATAAAATTTGAAAATTCTGATTCACAAGGAGCACACAGCAGAAAATATGTACAGTGTCTCTCAGACACATATTCCAACTCTGGATGTGCCTGATAGACACATGTTCCGAGGAACGCAGTTGGAAGGGATGTTCCGTGTTAACTGTTAAAAAATTTGTTTTCCTGGTCGATTCCAAAGGTTCATTATTGAAAATAATAAACCAAAATCGAATAATAATTTGGCCGTCTGTCCGCCGTACGCGACACTTTCCCCATTTAGCATTGACCGATTTTGATGAAATTTGGTATGTGGGCTCCATTTGGGGTCTAGTTGTGCCCCGAAGATTTTGGTTGATGTAGGTCACTTCTAAGGGTCACTAAGGGTTCTAAGGGTCACTTCAAAAATGAATTTTGTAAACGCCCTAACTCAATAAATTTTGATGTAAAGGTATTGTTTTTCCTTCAATTTAAGATTCTGTAGAATTTTTAGAGTTTTTTGAGACCACATGGAGCTCTGTAAGAAAAACCGTTCGCTCCCTACGAGAATTTAAGGTTTGGACGTACTATAAATCAGAAACACGCGTGTGAATCGCAAAAGAGGCCTAATCTCCGTTCATATTTTAGCTGACCGAAATACGATCGATGTTTTCCTTCATGTTGGATGGATGGTGGCTTTGCCGGCGAGTGATCTATAGAAAAATAATAAACCATTGTTTAATAATTTGCAGCGTTTTTACTCGATTTTCGGATTCTACGTGCCTTGAAACGTAAACCAACAAATTTTGAGGGGGTGTTAATAAAATTTTTTTCTTGGTCGATTCCTGAGGTTCATTATTGAAAATAATAGGTAAACCAAAATGTCATTTTAAGTTGAAAAAAATTGCTAAGAAGCATTTTTTGTTGTAAGTTAGTTGTTGAGTCGATCCTTGCAGTTCGGTCCATCTCAATGGTGGACACCTTGTATACTTGACGACTAATAGTGGCAAAGTTTTCCCAAAGCGAAAAGGAAACTCCGCTTCTCCTAGTTTCAACTTTAACTTTAATTCGTCATTAGTTTCAATCATTCTGAACATGTCGGCGATGGGTTCCTGTGCAGTCGTCAAGAACTCTTTCTCCTCTTCTTCCGCCAACAGGAGACCAATAATCGGAAACCGCAGTCGCGCCTAGCACTTTACTCCTTTAGATTGTCCTCAGATAGTGTTGATCCTTTTGATCTGATCTGATGTTGCCAAGATGTGATGTTAAATGATTTGCGATCGCGTTTAAAGCCATAAACCGGCTGTCAATGAGCTCAGCTTCTCTCCACTCACCACTTCATACTCCCTCCGTAATGAGAATCACTCGACTCCGATTGCACCCCTCTGTTTGATGAACAAGAACCCACCTCGGAGTACGAGATGGAAACGCGGCACCAGGACATTCCAGTGCACAAGATTTGATAACTGCTAAGTTTGACGATAGACCTAAGAGTTATCACGTCTTGTAACACCAGACTGCGTTGGTGCCACATTACCATGTCGTTGAAGATAACCCTCTATTTATACCACTCAACCCTTCCACCATCGAAACCTCCATACATCCCCTCCGCCCTTTTTGAAACATCTGCCCTTAACCTCTTCCCATCGCCCCGCCAAGACTCTCTTTCACGTTAATTAAACCGGGTGAAATAGCGGGGAAAGGGTCTTCTGGGGCGAGGAGACGCAGCTTGAGAAGGGGAGCAAAGCTTTGTCTCTCATGGAATCCACTAATTGTCGAATGATTGCGGTTCGCGACCCCCCCCCCCCCTTCGCCTTGTCCACCAGCGCTCCTGCAGTAGCGAACACAAACTAATTCACCTTAAACCTCTTGATTTTGTACGGTTTCGGTTCATCCAGCGAATATCTGCTGCACCCCTTCTGCCTCTCTTGGAATTAATTAATATTGCTCTCCTATTTCTGCACTCTCCCTCCACCCACATTGGACCATATTATGTAACTGTAAACAGCACAGCCTTAGGTTCGCTCACTCGCATTGCGATGCGATATTGTTAAGTCAACATCCTACAGAGTGTGTAGAGCGAATGGTATTCGTCGTATAGCGCTTTACTACAATATCAGATTGACGTTTTACACCTTAAAGGAGGTTGTGTGATCGAGTACCCACTCGCGATGAAAATTAGGAATAGGCATCGATTAATTGGTCAAATAATCGATGTGCGCTGGGTGCGATTAATTGGGTAATCGATTAATTTGTAACGAATATCATCTCCTCACGTTATCAATTATCATAGATTACTTTTTGTTGTTGTTAGTACTCACCCTGTTACGTTATTTTTTACCTATGATTACCTATTTTACCTACCATCATACTTATTTTTTCCCTACTTACGTTGATAAAAATCCAACAAAACCTGGTATCATATTGCAAACAGATGCAATATTTCCGGAGGTTTCTAAGATTGCCTTGAAATTCGTGCCTGCTGGCTACCTCTGTTCTTTCAGAATGCTTTTTGGTTTATTTGTTTCAATAATGAACCTTTGGAATCGACAAGAATTTTTTTTTTTTTTTAACACCCCCTCAAATTTTTTGTTGGTTTACGTTTCAAGGTACGTAGAATCCAAAAATCGAATAGAAATTTGGCCATCCGTCCGTAGGCGGCACTTTCCCCACTTAGCATTGACCGATTTTGATGAATTTCTGTGTAGTCTCCATTTGGGGTCTACTTGTGCCCCGAAGATTGTGGTTGATGTAGGTCGCTTCTAATGGTTGAAAACTAAGGTTTGAAATTTTAAAAACGCCTCAACCCAAAAAATGTGATATAAAGGTATTGTTTTTCCATCAATTTAAGATAGTATAGAATTTTTAGCATTTTTTGAGACCACGCGGAGCCCTGTAGGACAAACCATTCGTTCCCTACGAGAATTTAAGGGTGGGACTTTCGATAAATCAGAAACACGAGTGTGAATCGCAAAAGAGGCCTAATCTCCGTTCTAATGTTAGCTGACCGAAATGCGTTTGTTGTTTTTCTTCAAGTTGGTAGATGGTAGATAGTAGATAGATGGTAGTTCCTGCGTTTCGTAGAAGGCGACTAAAAGGGGGTCATGGATGGTCACCGAACTATTTATGGACGGATGGGCCAACATGGCAGAAAGATGTCTGTTCTCATGTTAGGGGCGGCCGATATACTAGGCTGGCAGAAGCACATAAAATGCAACCTCATTAAACCACAATGGCATGAGATAATCGTAAGTCCACCCGAAAGATCTTACGGAACTGGAGGGGAGTGCAGGCCTCCTCCAGAGATAATCGCGAGGAAACGGTTACAGAAAACGGAAGAACTCTAAGAAAACTAACACCAATAATTCTTAGGGATTCTAGTCATATTTCCAAAGGGCAAATATCTAGTAAAATTTCTAAACTTAAATATTCTAGTCAAATTTCTAAACTAAAACATTCCAGTCAAATTTCTAATGACATACAACCCTGTCATGAAATATCGACTCATAAATTAGTATATCATGAACGTATGCCTAGTCAAAAATCGAATCATGAGTCTAGTCTAAATTATGATGTCCTTTCTAGTCAACAGTGTGAAGTGCTTAAGATGGAAATTAGAACGAGAGTTGTGAACCATATAACTTCTAACTGGTCTCGGTTTGAGTTATTCATTGTCGGGGACAGTGCATATGAATCAGCGATCGAAAATGTAACAGATTATCATAACCTAATGTCAAGAACTAATATATATGGCGGGAACCAGGAGATTGTAGGATTCTGCGAAACTTATGGAGTACATGTGCAAGTTTTCAGTAATGGAATTATGTTCCCTTTTGGCGATGGAGGTACAAATTTGAAATTTAGGCTAGTATTTACCAGCAGTGGGGATAGGGGGACATTACGATGCATTAGTTCCTGTAGAACAGCAAACTAGTGTGAACCTGAAACTGGGTCCATTGAAGGTATTAAAAAAATAATAAAGAGAAAAAAAAGCGAACGGTCGACAAAATTGCAGAAGAAACTCGAGCTCCAGGAAAAACGAGCAAGTCAGCAAACACCATTAGCCGTACACGAAAAAATCAAAACAACAAGCAGTGAACGAGTGCAAAAATTGAGAGAAAATGAACGATACAAAGTCGAAAAATAAGTTCGTAATGACTTACGTATGAGGAAATTGAGGAATACTAATGTTTACACTGACCTAGAGAAGAAGAAAAACGCTGAGCGTATGGCAATCATTAGGAAATCCAAGGTATATTGTAGCCCTGAGAAGAGGAAAAACGCCGAGCGTATAGAAACATTAGGGAATCCAAAGTATATAGAAGCCCTGAGAAGAAGAAAAACGCCGAGCGTATAGAAACATTAGGGAATCCAAAGTATATGGATGTATATAGTATATGTGGGCGTCGGTGGTCTAGTGGACAGTGTACCCGTCTGCGGTGATAAGAGAAGGACCGTCTAGCGGGGACGCGCGTTCGAGTCTGGTCGCCGCAGAAAGTTTTCTGCCTATTAGACGATCGGCAATCTCTCGTTCCAACCCAGGGCGGTGATGTTTGGGAAGCCATGAGCGAAATCATCAGAATAAATTCTGATCTCCCCTTAGGGAGACAGCTGATGACGTCCGCGACGCCAAGAATGGCAGTCGGACGAAAATTCAACCTGAAATGGTTGCTTACTTTACTTACTACTTACTTTTCCAAAGTATATAGAAGCCCTGAGAAGAGGAAAAACGCTGAGCGTATGGCAAACATTAGGAAATCCAAGGAATATCATAGTCCCGAGAAGAGGAAAAACGCTGAGCGTATGTACCTACCCAATTTTATCCCAATATTTTTGTTATAATCGATTAATCGATGTTTGAGGGCTCGATTAATCCATTTGAAATAATCGTTGATTTCATTGATCGATTATTCGTTGGTCGATGCCGATCCCTACTGAAAATTTGTTTGCTACCTGTAGGAAACATGAAGACCTGACTGTCAGGAAGTGCCACAAGGTGATGATCACTCTGGTCTTAACCCCCTGTCTTCAGTAACGTATTGTCATTTTCAAACATTTCAGATCAAATTTTCTAAGAACATTTCAGAATTTTGATCCAAGAAGGAAATTGTGTGTAAAGTTTACTCATCGCTGGTTAGCTTTTTGTGATTTGGCTAAAGCTAACCTTCTGCCTGAGCCCTCCTCTCAGAAGTGCTCTCCCTAGTTAGTTCTGCATCTGCCTTTGGCTAGACAACTTCCAGACATCACGTGCAACACTCCTCCAACATAAGTTTTGAACTGAACTGAGTACAGCTCGAGGAAAAGAACAACGATAGCATTTTGGTCAGCTAAAATTTGAACGGAGATTAGGACTCTTTGCGATTCACGCTCGTGTTTCCGATTTATCGTAACTCAGACCCATAAGTTTTCGTAGGGAGCGAATGGTTTATCCTACAGAGCTCCGGGCGGTCTCAAAAAATTCTAAAAATTCAATAGAATCCTAAATTGAAGGAAAAAACAATACCTTTCTTTGAGAGTTTTCGAGCTAGGGCACTCTTGAAAATTTCAACCCTAAATTTCCACCTCTTAGAAGTGACTGACATCAACCAAAAGCTCCGGTGCACAACTAGACTCCAAATGGAGCCCATATACCAAATTTCATCAAAATCGGTCCATGGGAACTAAGGAAAGTGAACTAAGCGAAATTTTTATTCGATTTTCGGATTCTACATACCTTAAAATGTAAACCAACAAATTTTGAGGGGGGGTTGAACATTTTTATTTCTTGGTCGATTCCAAAGGTTCATCATTGAAAAAAATAAACCAAAATCACTCAACAGTCCCCTTCTACGTAAATTTCGTGTGTAATTTTTACTCAACAGAACCCTGACGTGCCTTTTCCAATATGTCAATCTTACTCTGCAATATCACTCATGTCCTCTTCTTGTTCGTGAGATTTACTACGATCTACGCTCTGCTTGTTCTACAGCATGAAAAACCAATATAAGCTCCTGTTTTATCTACGCCCACAACTTTTATTAAAGATCATGACTGAAGCTACTTCAAGTTAGAATTAGAAGGATAACAAACAAAACCAGTTCACTTCAAGACTTGACCTTTTCGAAATACTTGGTTGAGGTAAGAAAGTATGACACGCATGATTTACTCCAAGTGGTGTCGGAGCTGAAAGGAGTGACACCTAACATCAGGCCAGGGTGATGGCTGCAAAATTGTCATGGCGCGAGATGTGGAGGGCGAAAAGTGCCACGGAGTAGCGCATTTCGGTAGGTGTACTCCGTGGTGTCACCACCCGTGTCCTGCTTGGCAACCCAACTGTTGGTCTTTTTGTAGAGGCACTACCCTCCATCCCTCACTCCCACCACCACCTTCCTCATCTTCCCTCAGGCCTTGAGCCGGCGTAGGGTGAGTCCTGGGCGGCCTCCCCATTAAAAAATTTGATTGATTTTTTAATGTTCATTTAGGCATGCCCCCTCCGTCACATCAAAGTCTGGGTAGAGATCTATCTAAAAATAAAAAATAAAAGTAAAAAAATCAGAACGCCACTACCTTGGTTGCTGAATCTCCTGGCGAGGAGCAATGCTGACTCTCCTGGTTCAGCGAGGAATCACCCTCTGCGTGCTCCAGCGTTTTGTCGCATTGAGCTGCCTTAAAAATATTATGATGAAGTTTTTAGATATCTGGTTAGGATTACGTCACCTAACGTCGTATCATGGACTGCTGCTACCCCTCCTTGGGTTTGTGGAAATATATCACCTAAGTATATTCTTGCCCTTTGAACTTGCAGCAGATGTACGTTTTTTCTATAAAAATTTAATTCTACCATACGAAACAACAAATTTTGAAAAGTGGGCGAATAATTCCTTTTTCTACCCTCGACCTCAAAGGTTCATTATTGGAATAATAACCCTGTAGATTTTTTTTATTTTTTATTTTTTTTAATGTTCTGAATACCACCAGGAATCATGTCTGAGGTTCAGAGCCGACCCCCGCCCGAGGCGTCCCTCAAGGTAAGGGGCAGAACCTCGTTGTTATTTCCATGAAAAGTGAATGTAAACCGCCGTAATTACCCGAAGTTTATTCGTATTTTTCTTTGTATCCCCCACAAACAAAAATGGACGCGTTCCTTTGAGCAGAGTAGAGAAACCCTTTGAGTGGTGCCGACTTATTATTCGACCTGTTTTGAACAGCCTAGTTCAAAGCCTTTTCTGGCGTTAGACGTCCCTTGTCCCATTTATTTCCTCCCAACTAAACCAACTTCGATAAACTCCTATTTTCACCTGCTTCTTTGACGCTTTTTGAAAATACATCTAACGCGAGGCTTCACAGTAGTTTTCTCGACCGTACAATTCCGAAAACTTGATATTTTTAGATTTTTAATGCTGATTTTGACTTTTAGGGCACCTTTTAGCACTTTTTTGGTTTATTTTTTTCAATAACCAACCTTTGGAATAGGTCATGTTTCCAGCAAAGCTTACAGCAATTGAAGTACCCACCTATTACCAGTTGAACTCCCTTACCAGTTCGGATCGGTAGCGCCGTGCGGCACGACAAAAACATACCAACTCCCACGCACTATTGCCGTTCAAAAGATTCGTAACCCGATCCCAATTGAAAACAGTGATAACCCATGACCCAAGGCAAGCGCTTGGGAGGCAGAGGCAATATCCATAGTAGAGAAGGAAGAGCGGGAGGAGGCCATCCCTAGGTGGCAAGCAGACCTTGTCTGTGAAACCCGTGGAAGGTGGACAGCCCTCATAATTGACGATCTAAAGGCGATCTAAAAGCTCAGCCACGGAAACAAGGAGTTGAGTAGTAGGTTATCTCACGGGATTTACGCGAATCTCTGCGAGAGAGCCGAAGCAAGTTCCGTGAGTTTTTAGGACGTCCCACAGTAAGACTTGGGCGTCCTTATGCGATCGATCTGTGGTAAAGTTGGACAACACTCAACAGAAAAAAAATAATAACCACACAGTAATCCGTTTTAGACCATTCTGAATCCAATTCCGCGAAAAAAAACCATAGGTGTATGTCTGTGTGTGTGTGACAAAATGTTGTGTCGTCTGCACAGGCCTTAGTTCTCAACTGATTCTCCTGGTACTTTTGGTTTATTATTTTCAATAATGAACCTTTGGAATCGACCAAGAAGAAAAATTTTTTAACACCCCCTCAAAATTTGATGGTTTACGTTTCAAGGTACGTAGAATCCAAAAATCGAATAAAAATTTGGCCGTCCGTCCGCCGTCCGCCGTACGCGGCACTTTTGCCACTTAGCATTGACCGATTTTGATGAAATTTGGTATGTAGGCTCCATTTGGGGTCTAGTTGTGCCCCGAAGATTTTGGTTGAGGTAGGTCACTTCTAAGGGTTCCAAAATCAATTTTGAAATTTTGAAAACGCCCTAACTCAAAAAATTTTGATATAAAGGTATTGTTTTTCCTTCAATTTAAGATTCTATAGAATTTTTAAAATTTTTTGAGACCACCCGGAGCTCTGTAGGACAAACCGTTCGCTCACTACGAGAATTTAAAGTTTGGACGTACGCTAAATCAGAAACACGAGTGTGAATCGCAAAGAGGCCTAATCTCCGTTCAAATTAAAGCTGAACGAAATGCGATCGATGTTTTTCTTCATGTTGGATGGTTGGTGGCTTTGCAGACGAGTGATCTGTATAGAAAAATAAAAAATAATAAACCATTGTGTAATAATTTGCAGCGTTTTTTTTGTTCGACGCGGAAAACTATCTAGTTGTGCACTGCGTCGCCGGAATTTAGAATTTTGACTTTTAAGGGAGGGGAAGGGGGTTAATGCTCAAAAAACGTGCGTTTTTGGGCATAATCTTGTGTCGTCTGCCCAGGCCTTAGTTCTCAAACCGATTTTCGTGGTTACTTTTTTCTTCGACGCGGAAAACTATCTAGTTGTGCACTACGGCGTCGGAATTTAGAATTTTGCTTTTTGAGGGGGGAAAGGGGGGTTAATGCTTAAAAAACGTGCGTTTGCGGGCATAATCTTGTAAACTCTACCCTGTCCTCAATTTCCAACCGATTTGCGTGTTTCTTTTTTTGTTTGACTAAAATAACTTCCGAGTTGTACAGGATTTCACCAGAGTACCAAAATTCGCAAGGGGAGGGGGTGAGTGGGGGGATAATATTCACAAAATATCCGACTTCTCAATATTTCGGTTCCTTTACTGCTTACTAATTGTACCCAACCTTTGAAATTGACGGAAAATTTTCATTACACTTCCGGATTTTCATTACTTATTCTTTGTGCCACCATTGAACTAATAGTGGTGCCACCATGGTGCCAGGACACCATAAACCGCATATTCCGTGGGTTTTTCGTGTTTCACCTTGAATACGGATGTGAACCTCGATGGACTGCCTACTAAAACTAATAGATGAAAGTTCAACAAATCCGCATGTTGGGTGTCGTAGATCATGGATTTGAAAATGCTCTTCAGATTCGAGGCTCTCATGACGCTAGAAATGTTATGGTGGATAAGGGTGAGGGGGGATCGCTATTTATTGACTAAAGTAATAAATAAATTACATCGAGTGAAACAGTTTTATCGCTTACCAACAGGTTAAACTGATCTAATGCTTATCCAATGGGACGTCCCCTGGATCGCATGCATTACTAAACAATATGTTTTTACGTATCTTAGCCCGCTGTAACTCTCTAATGATCCTTTGGAATCGAGCAATAAACAAAAACGCCGCAAATTATTACACAAAGGTATATTATTTTCCTGTATAGATCACTCGCCTGCAACGAACACAGCAATGCCGTAGTCACAACCAACCAACAATATTTTCGCTATACAATCAAGTTGAACGTTAGCAGTTACACCCTTCGGGAAATTGGCCAGCCGCATTCTTTCTATCTGCGAACAGTAGGTCATACTCTATGAGAAAGCGAGGTGGAGTCTAGCAATACCGACGATTCGGTTCACGAGACCATCAGATAGTAAACGAGCTTGAACTCTCAAGTAGTTTAAGTCATCTTGGAAGAGCGCTTGATGCTTGATTACTCGGATGGCGTGAAGGTTGAGTTGGCGTGGCCGCGTCCTGTCGCGTGGTCCGCGCCTTCACGTGCGACCTCTCCTCGCCTTCAGCGCACTTTTCCCCGGAATAACGACTGGGAACTATTTCGAAGGAACTAATCCGCAGTTCTTTCACCAATCAGAGTGTTGATTCATGGATAAACAAGCAACGCGATCTCAAATCGCACGACCGTTGATGTTTCCTATCCACATTGACTCTCTCGCTGAGAAAGTTTATCATCCTCCTGAAAAACCTTTTTCAGTGTGCAAAAAAATAAAAATAAATGTAAATTCTTAGAGTACATCCTATCTGTATTATAGTCGTCTACTTCTTTTTCGCTATTACACTGTGCTTATTATTATTACTAAATCCCTTACGTTCATATAATACCTCATGTTGGTTTTCAAAATACGAAGATAAAGGTATTTACTACTTCTTCTACTACTACTCGTCCTTCTGACAATCCGCACAATCCCTGGAATATAATAATAACTTCGTATAGTTATGCCGGTTACAAGGATTTCATGACAGACACAGAACCAAAATTGATCAGGAAGGTCTGAAACGTAAACTGCTAGTGGAAATTTCGATTTTGGAGAACTTATTTTTCAACCTTGAAAAGTGAAAACAAAGCTTCCGCTTCGTTGGTAGACTCGGAAGCAAAAAACGCTGCCAATTATTACACAAAGGTTTAATATTTTTCTATATAGACCACTCGTCTGCGCAAAACTCGGCGATGCCATTGTCAACCAACCATAGATACTACCTACCTACCACATACCTACAGCAATCGCATCTTGATTAGCTAACATTTAAACGGAGATTAGGCCTCCTTTGCGATTCACACTCGTGTTTCTGATTTATCATAAGTCCAACACTTAAATTCTCGTAGTGAGCGAACGGTTTTTCAAGGTTAGTTTTTGTTGTGTAATAATTTGCAGCGTTTTATTATTCACAACGCATTTCTGGGCATACCGTCTGCATCAAGACTAACTTGACTGTCTGTGCAAACATTGATGAGTTGGCTATAACAGATTGATTGTGGTTTCACAGTTTAAATACAAAGTATTATAATTATTTAAATGCGTGACATGACTAGGTACAACGTTTTTAAACATTTAATCCTGCAGGGTTTGAAATGATTGCTATCTAATTTTGGTTTATTATTTTCAATAATGAATTTTGAATGAATTCAATAATTTGGAATCGACCAAGAAAAAAAAATTTCAACACCCCCTCAAAATTTGATGGTTTACGTTTCAAGGTACGGAGAATCCAAAAATCGAATAAAAATTTGGCCGTCCGTCCGCCGTACGCCGTACGCGGCACTTTTGCCACTTAGCATTGACCGATTTTGATGAAAATTTGGTATGTAGGCTCCATTTGGGGTCTAGTTGTGCCCCGAAGCTTTTGGTTGAGCTAGGTCACTTCTAAGGGTTCCAAAATCAATTTTGAAATTTTGAAAACGCCCTAACTCAAAAAATTTCGATATAAAGGTATTGTTTTTCCTTCAATTTAAGATTCTATAGAATTTTTTGAGACCACGCGAAGCTCTGTAGGACAAACCGTTCGCTCTCTACGAAAATTTAAGTGTTTATTTTGAAATATATATATATATATATAAATCAAAACACGAGTGTGAATCGCAAAAGAGGCCTAATCTCCGTTCAAATTAGAGCTGATCGAAATGTAATCGATAGTTGGTGATTTTGATTTTTTTTTTAAATTTTTTTTCTTGATTTTTTTTGATTTTTTTTTTTTTTTTCCTTCATATTGGATGGTTGGTGATTTTGTAGACGAGTGATCTATATAGAAAAATAATAAACCATTGTGCAATAATTTGCAGCGTTTTTGATTCCGAGTTTAACAAGGTAGCGGAAGCATAGTTTTCAGTTTCAAGTGTCTGTCTGTCATGAAATCCTTGTAACGGGCGAAACTATACGAAGTTATTGTCCGATTTCTTCAGGAATTGTTGTGCGGGTTGACCAGTAGATGGTCCTCTGAGGGCAGTGCAAGGTAGTTAGAGATTGATGTTTTGAGATTAGCTAGAATGCATCGGATCATCGGTTATGAATACGAGGAAGCTATGTGCCACATCCACTTGGCATACGTTTTGATATTATTTTCAATAATGAACCTCTGGAACGACCAAGAAAAAAAATTATAACCCCCTCAAAATTTGTTGGTTTACGTTTCAAGGAACGTAGAATCCAAAAATCGAATGAAAATTTGGCCGTCCGTCCGCCGTCCGCGGGACTTACCTTAGTTCCCATGGACCGATTTTGATTAAATTTGGTATGTAGGCTCCATTTGGGGTCTAGTTGTGCCCCGAAGCTTTTGGTTGACGTCAGTCACTTCTAAGGGTATAAAAATAAGGGTTGACATTTTGAAAACGCCTCAGCTCAAAAAATTTTGATATAAAGGTATTGTTAGTATTGAATTTTTTGAGACCACACGGAGCTCTGTAGGACAAACCGTTCGCTCCCTACGATAACTCAAGGGTTGGGCTTTCGATAAATCAGAAACACGAGTGTGAATTGCGAGAGAGGCCTAATCTCCGTTCAAATTTTAGCTGACCAAGATGCAACTGCTGTAGGTATGTGGTAGGTAAATAGTATCTATGGTTGGTTTGACAATGGCAAATGCGAGTTCTTTGCAGACGAGTGATCTATATAGAAAAATCATAAACCTTTGCGTAATAATTTGCTGCGTTTTTTCATTATAATTGAGGGGTACAGGGGAAAAACCCCATCATCGCCAAAAATCTGACTTCGAGAAAATCGCGTTTACAAATGAGAAATTAATGAGCCACGATCTAAATAATTAACGTTTTAATTTCGCAGTATTTTACTACTACTATCTAAAACAGTGCTGGTTAAAAAAAAAGTCAGCATTCAGAAAAGTGTAGGAATACAATTAGGTGTATTTATCCAGATAACCTAGCTGCTCCAAGACAGAAATTGGAATTTCATCCGCAAAAACCATCATTTTGGAAGTTAGAATTATGATAAATACCATACAAATTACACAATCTCCAATGTATATTTCGGAGCTGAAAAAATTACCATTTATTCGGAAGGAAATATAGGGAAATTTCCTATATTTACTTCCGAATAAATGGTTATAATAAATATGTATATTTAAATGGTTATATTTAAAGTTACATTTAATATAAATATTATTTCGACCTAACTACCTGAGTTCTCCCCCACAAGCGCAATTATTGAAGAGAATTTTCACCCGGTATGGCGTAATTACGGTGATGAAGGATTTTTTCACTGGAAAGGACTCCGTATTAAGCAAGTACTCATCGAGATCCTTCTGGTAGCGTTGCTAACTCATTTTCGACTGAAATAGCGATGATGGGGGTTTTCCCTGTAGGTACCCTTCATATATTATTCAGTTGTAGATCAGTTCGAGTCCACGGTTGGTGGTTCGCTCTGGAAAACTCAAATCTCGCTTCGGGTTTTTCTCCGAAAATAGTCATTGAGCCATTTTTCATGGGTGGAGCTTTTCCGTACCGTCAGGGAGCAGAGCTTTTCTCGGAATATTTCATATCAGGAGTGAACGTATTAATATGCTATCAATCTTGGAGGGGTGTCCGTGGGAAGGCAGTTCCTTATATCCAGAGTTCTCTTTCATTTCGGGCGAGAAGCTCCCTCAGGAAGGCTCAATTCTTTTCAATGGAATACCAGATTAAAACAGAAGAGGTGGCTCATAAGTCAGTTAGGGAGCCCCACCAGCCGCCTCTGGATATTGGAAACCCCGTTCGGCAAATATATTTACCCCTTCCTAACAGCGGGGTCGGGGGGTTGTGACAAATGTTTTCATGCCTCTCAAATCTTTATCCTTTATTCCCTCTTGGAAGCGGCTCTTACGCCTTTCGGTGAGATATTTTTCGGAAGTAAAGAGGTAGGAGGGGAAGGCCGCTATCCACAATGAAGGTATACCCGGTGGCGCTATCCACTGTGTAGGTATACCTTTTTCTTTTCTCGAAAAAGTTTCAACCTTTTTGTCTCCTTCCTTCCCCACCTCTTCATAGCGGGTAATATATGAAATTCAATTGCTTCCAAGGTCGGTAAGTGGAATTGCGCGGGAGGTTACGAGGACAGTCCTTTTTTGACTGTTTTTTTCTCTCTCCGGAAATTCGCGCACGTGGTCTCTCATTTATTCATATCCGCACTCACGCGGGTTGGGTAATTTTAAGGTCCATCCGCCCCACGTGGCGACATCTGCAACTGATTCATGGATAGATCAAGAGACTCGGGGTCCCTCGGTTGGGTTTTCTTCAATGTTTTCCATCAACACACACAGATGTCTTTATGTCACATTATCTCTCGATTCCTTCAACTGAATTTATTGAGGCATGAGTCAATATTTTGGTATTACGAACTTCAGTGACGTTTTATGTGTGAATTTATCATAAAAATTGGTAGAAACATGCAGAGTGCGTAGGATAGCAAAGATCAAAGGAATTTATTTCACGCACGTTTTTCACAATACAATATTATATAAGAAGTGATTCTATCACATGATTTAACACAAACAATAAACTAATCCTCAAACTGGAGTTACCAATCATTGTCCAACACTCCCCCTCAAAAACATCCTTTGGAAATTTTTGATACGACAGAACTAAGTCCAAAACACTTGGCCCACTCCACATGTTTGGGATTCGGTAACGCCTTCGAGATTCATTTCTGCAGCCAGCGCAGTCAAAAATCGGTACCATCCGCTTTCACATTTGTTTGGAAAACCCATCACAGTATTTCCTCGTGGGCGATCGACTAGTATCCACGTCTTCTCAAGCGAATTCTATTCATCGAGCATGGCTTTCTTCCAGTCTTCAGCAAAGGGTGACTCCAAATATAGTTTTGGTGTTGTTGGGTCATTGTGTTGATTGACTGCTAGTCCGTTTGTCAACTCATCTTCCATCCCCCCCCTCACAGGTCGCAGGAATCATATTATAATCCTTCTGGTCTCCCCTTTTTGGTTTATTATTTTCAATAATGAACCTTTGGAATCGACCAAGAAAAAAAAATTTTTAACTCCCCCTCAAAATTTGATGGTTTACGTTTCAAGGTACGTAGAATCCAAAAATCGAATAAAAATTGGGCTGTCCGTCCGCCGTCCGCCGTACGCGGCACTTTTGCCACTTAGCATTGACCAATTTTGATGAAATTTAGTATGTAGGCTCCATTTGGGGTCTAGTTGTGCCCTGAAGATTTTGGTTGATGTAGGTCACTTCTAAGGGTTCCAAAATCAATTTTGAAATTTTGAAAACGCCCTAAATCAAAAAATTTTGATATAAAGGTATTGTTTTTCCTTCAATTTAAGATTCTATAGAATTTTTAGAATTTTTTGAGACCACCCAGAGCTCTGTAGGACAAACCGTTCGCTCCCTACGAGAATTTGAAGTTTGGACGTACGATAAATCAAAAACACGAGTGTGAATCGCAAAAGAGGCCTAATCCCCGTTCAAATGTTAGCTGACCGAAATACGATCGATGTCTTTCTATTCTCTATTTTCTCTTCTATTCTCTCTCTCTTCTATTCTTCTCTCTGTCTTCTATTTTCTATAGAAAAATAATAAACCATTGTGTAATAATTTGCAGCGTTTTCCTGTTTGTATGATTCTTGGACGAACAGGGCCTCTTTTCATTGTTGGTTGATTGGTTTTTGTTTATTATTTTCAATAGTGAACCATTGAAATCGACCAAGAAAAAAAAATAATTTTTTAACGCCCCCTCAAAATTCGTTGGTTTACGTTTCAAGGTACGTAGAATCCAAAAATCGAATAATAATTTGGCCGTCCGTCCGCGGCACTTTCCCCGCTTAGTATTGACCGATTTTGATGAAATTTGGTATGTAGGCTCCATTTGGGGTCTAGTTGTGCCCCGAAGATTTTGGTTGATGTAGGTACTACCTCCTGCCAGCCTGGAGAGCGACGTAATCGGGAAGTTTGAGACCGGGTCTGAGAGTGGGAGTAAGCTGCTTCAGGAAGCCGTGAATCTGGAAAAAGTCCGGTTTCCAGATCCAATTTCCACGGTTTGATCCAAGAAAACAGAAGGCGAAGAATAAGCGGTGAACTTACGGAGATGGTGGATATTTGTACAAGCTGATGGTTGTGTTGATCACCAATGAGCAATTAGCCGTATTAAGAGTCGTCGATTTGACTTTGAATCAGTGAAGTGACTGAGGAAGCGAAGCTCTCGCCAGGATGGGTTACCTCCTCTGCTTGTTGATGGTCCTGAGTCCACGGTTCGAACTGTTCGATCGCCCGATAAAACACTGATACAGTTAAATTAAACACTCCTAAGTACCTACCAACTGGTTGTTCTCCTCGACAGGGGTGTTGGATGGTGTTTTATGAAGCATTAAGACTGAATTCCGCTGTTCGCGATTCCTGACAACCGTCGAACACCTGATGGCTGACGGTAGTTTTACGCGCCCAAATTCTACTACTAAACGTCCATGTTTTGGCAAGTGGGTTTCATCTGCCGGTGCACATGCATTTTTAAAAGCAAAGCCCAAGGAGGGATACATAGTGAAACAGTATTGTTCTAGGGGATCTACAGAATCTGATTAATTAATGAGAATAATTTAATTGTTGCTGTATTCTACCCCTAGAGAACTATACGTTTCGTTGGAATACCTATTCCTTGGTGGTGATCAAACTAGGACTAGGGATGGTGATTGATAGTTACAAAATGAATTAGGAAATATAAATAGATATTATCTATATATGAGGGTGGGGGGGAGAGTATCAATATAGTTTACCTATTAGATCTTCGGATTTGAACCACGAGGGTAAGGGAAGTGATCTTGTATGAAAGTAATGTACTTACAGATCGATGTCTGGAATGAGACTGGGGAACAATCCCTGAGTTGTGATTTGGGGGAATAAAGGAACTGTTCCATCAAATCACCAATCAGGTATCAGAGCAACTGTTGCTCTGTCACAATAGGTACATACATTTCCGGAAATAGGAAGAAATTTGCTTCAGATAATGATACTTGTTTTCTACCGACAGCAACACGATTGTGACTCCTTCGAAATTATGTTGGTTTTTTTTACTTATAAAATTTTCAATTTGGATGTCGCCCTCATTTTTGATGTCGCTCGAAAATTGTAAATCCAAGGAGAAGTACTTCAGAAGATTGATTTTTCATCGAAACACCGCTGTTGAATTGATTGAGGGAAACGAGGGATCCACCCGACGGATTTCCCGTGCAATGCAAGGGAAACTGATTTTGATAGACAGGCGGGTCATTAGGAAGGGAAGCGCATTAATTTCGCCACCAAAGCTTAGTTAGAATGCTATAACTGTACAGCGGTAAATTACTGCTTTCGGGACTAATTAAGGGCTCACCACTCTGAAACCCCCACTCTTCATTTATCCCCACTCCCAACTTACCCCTTCCAATCTAGCATTCACCCCCCCCCCCCCTCTGTTGTTCGCCAAGCTGCCATCCCATCACTTCCTTTCATTCGCGTAATGATATATTTATGCTTCCACAGCCAAACTCGCGTTTAATAGGCACCGGTACTGGTTAACACGGGTTTGAGTCTCAAACTCAGCTCAGTTTCATTTCTGTTACTATGACTCCATCATACGATTCCAGTTTCATTGATTTCTTAGATAAAATTACCTTTGGTACTGGCGCAGCATGCGGAACACTTACCGTCGGTTGCAACTCTTATCATCGTGCCATACGCTCTTCCAGGTAAGAATTGGCCTCTGTTGATATCTCTATGGGTACCAAATGTAAATTTTCGGACAAAACTCTATTCTCTCTCTCCTCTAACATCTCAATACTCCAATCCAATAAAAATTAAGAAAAAAAAAGGTCGAGTCTAAGGCTAAGGAAGAAGGTAGGGGAGGGGGGGGGGGGCGAAAATTTCTATAAAATCAGCCACAGAGTAGCTGGGCAAAAAACTAGTTTTAAGAATAAGTCTTTATCTTATTAACGTCTTTACAAACCTCTGCTTTAACGCATTACGTCCCAGAACTGTTACTTTTCAAATTTTGACATAGGCATAGGCTTAATTTTGGTTTATTGTTTTCAATAATGAACCTTTGGAATCGACCAGGAAAAATAATTTTCTAACCCCCTCAAAAGTTGTTGGTTTACGTTTCAAGGTATGTAGAATCCAAAAACGCTGCAAATTATTACACAATGGTTTATTATTTTTCTATAGATCACTCGTCTACAAAGCCACCAACCATCCAACATGAAGAAAAACATCGATCGTATTTCGGTCAGCTATAATTTGAACGGAGATTAGGCCTCTTTTGCGATTCACACTCGTGTTTCTGACTTATCGTACGTCCAACCCTTGAATTCTCGTAGTGAGCGAACGGTTTGTCCAACAGAGCTCCGGGTGGTCTCAAAAAATTCTATAGAATCTTAAATTGAAGGAAAATCAATACCTTTACATAAAAATGTTTTGAGCTAGGGGGTTTTCAAAATTTCAAAATTCATTTTTGAACCCTTAGAAGTGACCTACATCAACCAAACTCTTCGGGGCACAACTAGACCCCAAATGGAGCCTACAAACCAAATGTTTATTCGATTTTTGGATTTTACGTACCTTGAAATGTAAACCATAAAATTTTGAGGGGTGTTAAAATTTTTTCTTGGTCGATTCCAAAGGTTCATTATTGAAAATAATAAACCAAAATGTGGCCGTCCGTCCGCCGTACGCGGCACTTTTGCCACTTAGCATTGACCGATTTTGATGAAATTTGGTATGTAGGCTCCATTTGGGGTCTAGTTGTGCTCCGAAGTTTTTGGTTGATGTAGGTCACTTCTAAGGGTTAGAAAATGAATTTTGAAATTTTTAAAACACCCTAACTCAAAAAAATTTGATATAAAGGTATTGTTTTTCCATCAATTTAAGATAGTATAGAATTTTTAGAAGCCCTGTAGGACAAAGCATTCGGTCCCTACGAGAATTTAAGGGTTGGACTTTCGATAAATCAGAAACACGAGTGTGAATCGCAAAAGACGCCTAATCTCCGACCGAAATGCGATCAATGTTTTTCTTCAAGATGGTAGTTGGTAACAACGGCAAAGCCGTGTTCTTTGCAGACGAGTGATCTATATAGAAAAATAATAAACCTTTGTGTAATAATTCGCAGCGTTTTCGTTTATGTAAAATATTTTTCTTGTATGTAAAATATTGTTGTTGTTGGTTATTGATTGTTTAGATACTGTATATACTGTAGATACTGTATATTTACATTGAAATTGGATACCGTTGTCCCATCCCTGACCTGAATAACCACCTCTGGAGTCGTGAAGAGGACCTTCTCTGACGCCTGATCACAGAGCGAACGTTGCCCCGTTTGTAGGAAGTATTAGGCAATCTGCCTGGCGATTTGGGACGCAACTGAGCGGGCAGCTTTGACAAGGGAGGTCCATTCCATTTAATTCCTACTTTCACGGTGTAGGCATAGAAGGCGGTTACCGTGTAATGTCTAGAACCATTTCCATTAGAGGAACGTTCCTCATAATATTGTCAAAAGGCGGCTCGTTCGTAAAATGGCCGGAGGTGGGGGATATTTTGTCGTCATAAATCGGCTAGAGCTTTTCGCCCTACTCACACCGTCGTTTCCTTGCCATTAAGCCCCGCTTTAATAGGGACTTACGTGGCATATCGAACTGTTGTATGAGAGCCTCGGCGTTTCCAGGTTATACGAAATTACTGTACCTCCTCTCCTATTCTGAGGTTAGCCGGGCAGTGAAACCATTCTGGACAGACTGGAGGGGTTGGCAACACTAAACATGCAGTTGGCAGGAGGACGAGGGGGAGAACAATACAGCGGATGACTTGCCTGCACAAGACACAGCCACAACCCTCCACTCACGATGACAACAACAACAACAAAGTCTACTAAACCAACTTACCAACTAGGTACTCCTATTTCTATCAAAACTGTAATTGAACTCACTTTATGGGCCTTTCCCCAACACCGGTTAAATTTGTTGTTACGGCTAGAAATGGCTGTTACGACCTGCATAAACGCGTTCAACTGAATCGGCTCCTCAACTACCATCCTCATTCAATGAACCATTGACTTACGAAATCGTCGATTTGAATCGATCAATAAGATCAGGATTTAGGATTTAGGAGATCAGGATGGTAGACCGCGCTGTTCGTCAGGGCTGCCTCTCCAGAAATGGATTGGCAGCCCCCTGGAGCCGCCATGGTGGGTGGGTCCGGGTCGGTCGGACGCCCCGGCCGGCGCGGTGGCGTTCCACACATGCCTTAGTTCCTGGACTCACCGATCACTTAAGTTCCTAATCCACATATGTTCCTGCTTCACGTCTTTTTATTTATTTTTATCACAGTGTTAAATGAGTTTTATTTACTTCAAGATACATACCTTAAATTTTAGATTATAACCTACTAAATGTTGACGATTGTTCTGTACTTCGTATGATAACAATAAAAAAAGATATTGAATTGAATTGAATTCAACTATAAAATCAATGCTTATTTCCTTTTTGTAACATTGTTTCGGTGAACGAAGATTCAACAGTGGGACGATAGACATCTACGAGCTGGAAAAAACATATTGTTTAGTAATGATTCCGGGGAACGTCCCATTGGATAAGCTCAATTTAGTCAATTTAAGCCAGTTGGTAAGCGATAAAACAAACATTTTATTTACCTTCTTACTGCACAAAATTCTTTCACTCAATGTAATCAAGTTTGTATTAAGAAATTGTGACCCCCCCCCCCCCATCCCTCTTAGCCGCCATAACATTTCAAGCGGCATGGGAGCATCGGGTTTGAACAGTATTTAAAAATCCATGATGTTCGGTACGCAACATGCGAATTCGAGCCCCCCCTCTGGCGGTCATACGTTTTCACATGGTACTTTCATCAGTTAGTTTGGGTTGGCAGTCCGTTGAAGTTCACACCCGTATTCAAAGCGAAACACACAAAAACCCTCGAAATATGCGGTTTAAGGAGTCCTGGCGTCACCACCAGTTAGTTCCATGGTGGTACAAAGAATAATTCATGAAAATCCCGAGTTATATTGAGAATTTTCCCTCAATTTCAAAGCTTGGGTTCAATATTAGTAAGCTGTAAAGGAACCGTAATATTGAAAAATCGAATGTTTTGTGAATATTATTCCTCTGCTTGCCCCCTCCCCATGATAATTTTGATACTCCGTTGAAATAGTGTGCAAGTCGGAAGATTTTTGAAAATTGAGGCCTGAGCAGAGCACCCAAGACTACTAGGTACTTTACACAAGATTATAACCGAAAACATATGTTTGTTAAGCATTGACCCCGCCCCCTTCAAAAACAAAATTCATGTTGTTACATGAAGTGATGATTGAATGGTAGGAGCTGTTCTTCTAATAGCGTCGCTTGAGGTCTAGCACGGGCTGGTCGCTCTCTTTGGTCGTCCACGTAGGACAAGTCTTGGCGATCATTTTCCAAGCGGGTAGTTCTGAACGATGTTTCATTCTTGAGAAGGCGGCGATGAGCACAAATAAATCAGTTCAAGTCCCCTCCAGGAGGGTGG
This sequence comes from Apolygus lucorum, assembly GCA_009739505.2. NCBI lineage: Eukaryota > Metazoa > Arthropoda > Insecta > Hemiptera > Miridae > Apolygus > Apolygus lucorum. The sequence goes on from CM019167.2 coordinate 11,735,081, forward strand.
GAGGTGTAGCGTGAGTGTTGTAAGTCGGCAAGTCCAGTCCGGACTGGAATATCCTGAGACAAGTGAAGAGCGAGAGGTGGGGAAAATAAGTGGGGAAAGCTGTTGATTTATCATGTTGGGGCATGCCAAGTCAAATAGACACATGAAGAGGAAGGGGAAGTGGTGGTAGAGTGACGGTAGGGGGGGGGGGGCACAGTTTTTTGGGATACCAGACACGTCCGGGGCATCTTCAACTAACGCAATTCCCTCTGTCTCCTTGGCCTTCCCTCCTCTCTCTTCTTTCCTTCTCTTCCACCCCTGATCAACCCCCACTCTTCATCTCGTCTCTCAATTTCCCTCCATTCCAGGATTTCGCTGTTTCTGGGCCGACGTCAAGTCTACTCCTGATTAACTCAATTCGTCGCAAGCATAGAAATGTTGGTTCAATTATTTTTATTCCAAATCTACAAAGGTAGCGAAACCATTAATTTCATTTTTTTTTAATGTAAAAAATGTCATTCCAAAATCAAGATTCCAGTCGCATTTCTCTTTTTATACCTTCCTCAACAATTTTGGTTTCATGTCTGACTGTGTGTCCACAAACCTTTGTAACGGGCGAAACTACGAAGTTTAAACCCGATTTTTGTCACAATAGATCAAATGTAGTTCAAGTGTCTAAGGGCCCCATCCAAAAAGAAAAAAGCTCAATTTGGATTCTTGAATAGTAGGAGTTGATTTCCTGAAGTTCTCTTCATGTTTTCTTCTGCTTGTTCAAACACATCAGCCAAAACGCTGCAAATTATTACACAATGGTTTATTATTTTCTTTAAAGATCACTCGTCTACAAAATCACCAACCATCCAATATGAAAAGAAAAAAAAAAATCAAAAAAAATCCGAAAAAAAAAAAAATCAACATCACCAACCATCGATTGCATTTCGGTCTGCTCTAATTTGAACGGAGATTAGGCCTCTTTTGCGATTCACACTCGTGTTTTGTTTTTATATATATATATATTTCAATATAAACACTTAAATTTTCGTAGTGAGCGAACGGTTTGTCCTACAGAGCTCCGCGTGGTCTCAAAAAATTCTAAAAATTCTATAGAATCTTAAATTGAAGGAAAAACAATACCTTTATATCGAAATTTTTTGAGTTAGGGCGTTTTCAAAATTTCAAATTTGATTTTGGAACCCTTAGGAGTGACCTACATCAACCAAAAGCTTCGGGGCACAACTAGACCCCAAATGGAGCCTACATACCAAATTTCATCAAAATCGGTCAATGCTAAGTGGCAAAAGTGCCGCGTACGGCGTACGGCGTACGGCGGACGGACGGCCAAATTTTTATTCGATTTTTGGATTCTACGTACCTTGAAACGTAAACCATCAAATTTTGAGGGGGTGTTAAAAATTTTTTTTTCTTGGTCGATTCCAAAGGTTCATTATTGAAAATAATAAACCAAAATTCTTTGGTGTTAAACTAAAAATAGCTCCTGCAGTGAGTGATGAAACCAACAACCTCCCGGCTAACAAGATTCCATACTATAAACTTGGGTCCTGATGGTCCTCCTCATTTCTGGACCGTGTAAGAAATACACCAAAATTTGCTAAGCATATTGGCTTTGCGATAAGTAACACAACCCTAGAAATAGTTGAAAAATTGTCATAATTCAAATCCGTACTCGTACTTTGAAAATTCGTTCATCTAGTACTCATTCTAAACGAATTTGACTTTTTATAAGTTTGGTTCCGTATAGCTTATTATAACGATTAATGATTTTTAAGAGGTAAAAAAATTGGCTAATCCATAACTATTGTCAGTGGACTTCGATCCTGGTACAGCTCAGTTGAGCTTCCTCACCCTGTCTTGTTCGAATAAAATCAATCGCGATGAGATTGTGGAAAACTATTTTAATAAAAACGGAGTCGAGTAGAAACGGAGTAGTTATTGTTTGTTACTGATGATGACCTAACCGTCGAAATCGATTTAACTTGTAACTCATTATTTTCGTGGAAATAGACAAAGTTCTACTCAGCACTGTCTTGTTCGTCCGGCGCAGTCTACCTCACCTTCAAGACTGCTCGTTCTTGCGGGTTATTGCATACACAGTTTTAGCAGGCGCACTTCCCTTACTACTCGTGAACTACTATCTATATAATATTATATACTAAATATTGTTCGGATAGAACTCTCCGAAATAAAATTCTCTTATTCGGAAATGTGGTTGTTTACATAATCATGCATGTCAAGTCGAAATCTGATTCGCGATTTTAATAATTTTTTAAATTCTGATATTTTTATGAGATATTCTTAGAGGTTCTTTGACTGAACGTTACTATAATACACTCATACTTGAATACATGTATTGTTTAAATTTAAATTGATGATGTATCATCATTAATAGATTCTGAGGAAAATGTAAGTTGAAGGTATCAATTTCCTTTTTCACAGTTGGGTGAAAACCCGTCTACATTTAGGAACTAGGCATGATAGAGCGTAAGCCCCATTTAGGAAAGCAACTCTGGGCAATTAATTGCCTCAACATTTGTAGATCAACAAAAATTGCTGAATAAAAATTATTATATGTTGCATATTCTGCAGGGTATCCCATGTTAAGGACCGCAAAACTTTGAGAGTCGGTTCTAAAAGTAATTAACTCCATTAGTATGAAAATAATGTCTCTTAGCAAAATCAAATCTTAGCACTCCGTAATGCGGAAATCGGGAGGCTTGTTTGAGGCATTTCTTGTGGACATACGACTCTGAATTGTCATTCCAGCAATCAGGCTTCTGTGAATCGGAGGAAGCACGTTTTTTCCTTGATGACAAGTTGTCATGGACATGGAGCAGACTTTGCGGGGCGAAGATAATAATGTAGGAACACAAATTATTTACGGCAAGCAGTATCGGAGCTGAAAGGAGTGGCCCCAACAACATCAGAGTGATAGCTGCAACATTGTCATGGCGCGGGGTGTGGCGTGGAAAAAGTGCCACGGAGTTGGTGTCACCACCCGTTTCCTGCTCCGCTCATACCTCAACTGGTGGTCTTTTCATAGTAGCTCTTCCCTTCATCCCTCTCCCCACCCCCAGGGCCGGCGTCGGGTGTGTCCCTTTCATTATTATGTGATTTGTTTTTATTCTCTTAATTTAAGGTGTGCTCTCTTAGTCAAATCAAAGACCTTTAATGGGAGATTAATTTTTTTTAAAGAAAGTATTTTACTCTATTTAAAGCATCAGATTTGTTCTATGATGTGTTCGTTCCATTTGATACGGAAGTCACAAAATACGATGGGAACAGAGAAATTTTGACCCGGAAATCAGGGCGACCGTGGAAATCTGCGGGGATGTGGAAGAGGATGGGTTGAATAAATGCCCCGTTCAAAAAGGATCGACGAGATGCATAAATAGGAGAAAGAATAGTCGACGGACGACGTCCTGAATACGAACGCATCCAGCAAAGCTGAAGTCCGACCGCCCGCCAATTAGAATACAAGGAGCGCGTCAACCAGCTGCTACCTCGTCCTCCCGACTAGGTTTTTACCACGAAAAACGATCGTTTAGGACCCCCCACTCTCCTATCATTCGTAGAACGCCACTTCGACACATGACCACACACACACAGACAGATGCGAACTCAGACACTCGCGGACTTTTTTCGCAGTACGATCCACCTCAACGTGTTTCCGTCAGACAATGCACTATATTCTTTATATTACTTATTACCAGTGGTCCTCACGTAGGTAGGAAAATTTATGAGGAAAATCACAAGTCCGCTGGTGTCGCTCTCTCATTATCAAGTGTTCTTCCGTTCCCCATCCCTTTAGCTTCCGACTTTGAAATTTTTACTTTTATTTTTATGACGTCCCACAGTAAGACTTGGGCGTCCTTATGCGACTAATCTGAGGTGAAGGGGGACAACGCTCTACAGACAAAAACCACTTACTAATCCGCTTTAGACCAATCCGCAAAAACCATAGTTGTGGTGGTCTGTGTTGCTTCCGATTCTACCAAGGCAGCGGAAGCTTTGTTTTCAATTTTCAAGGATGAAAAAAAAGTTCTCCAAAATCAAAATTTTCAATCGCGTTTTGCGTTTTAGACCTTTCTGAACAATTTTGGTTCTGTGTCTAGTGACGATTCGATGTACCTTTCGATGCGATATTTAACATCGGAATAATATCGGAAGGCAGTATCGATATCGATAAAATATCGGAAGAAAAACATCGATATCACTAATATCGATAGAATATCGAAACAAAAATATTGATGTGACATTGTCACTGAATTTTTTTTTAAATCTTTTTTTCATCAATATCAGTGATATTGATAGAATATCAAAAGAAAAATTTCACATTATATCGAATATGTTTTTGCATCTTTTTTTTTAAAAACTATCGATGTGACTTTGTCAGTGATATCGAATGTAATTGCATCTTTTTTCTATCAATATCAGTGATATCGATAGTATATCGAAAGAAAAATACTGATTTCACTGATATCGAATATGTTTTTGCATATTTTTTTAATCAATATCACTGATCACCATAAATTATCCAAAGAAGAATATTGATTTCACCGATATCGAATATGTTTTTGCATCGTTTTTTATCGATTAGGAGAAATTGATAAATTACAGTGGAAGGAATATAACCAATTCAACCGATTTTTTTTCTTTCGATATCAATATTTTCCTTTCGATATTCGATAATATCGCAAGAAAAATATCGATACAAATATCGGAAATATTGAAACGAAATATCGATATCAATAAATATCGAAAGTATCGAATCGTCACTATCCGTGTCTGTGTCTGTCATGAAATCCTTGTAACGGGCATAACTATACGAAGTTATTGTCCGATTTCTATGAAATTTTCAGGGATTGTGCGGGTTGGTGTGTAGACGGTCCCCTATGAAAATCATCATCCCCGGACTGATAGAAGCGACTGCGCATGCGCAAACGTGAATTCCTTGTAACAGCCATAACTTCCACATTTTCTACCCGATTTCGATGACATTTTCAGGGATTACGCGGATTAGGTTGCAGATGGTCCCCAATGAAAATCAAGGCCTTAAAATTTACAGTAGCCTCTGCGCATGCGCAAACGTAAAATCCTTGTAACAGCCATAACACTTACATTTTTCATCCGAATTTGATGACATTTTCTAGGATTGTCAAGATTAGCGTGTAGATGGTCCCCTATGAGGCTGGTGAAAGGTACGTGAATTTCCTTGTAACGGCCATAACTTGTGATAACAAAGTGATAACAAAGCTTCCGCTACTGTGGTAGACTCGGAAGCAATACTAAACCTTTGTGTAATAATTTGCAGCGTTTTCAATCTTCGAATGGTGTTTCATGTCACTCATTTGTGCTTCCTTAAAAACCAGGACTGAACTTAAAACAAAGAATTTAATTTCTTAAATCTCACAAATGATTTTTCTTTATCCCACAAATTTGGGATATCGATGTTTAGCTGGTGGGAATTTTCTGTCAAAGTAACCTTGATTGTTAACCCCGCGTGATAATTTGTACTTTTATTAATTTTTATTGGGTAATCTTTATAGATTATTTTCAGAGACTAATGATATGAGTTCGTTGCAGAATTCCCATCTGAATGGGGTATTTCGGTGGGTCGGAAATTCAGGATTTTGACCTCAAATTTGGATTCAGCACCCTTGAAAACCTATATAATACAACTTTAAGCCCAATGATACTATTACATGTGGTAGAAAAATTAATTAAAGAGATCACACGTTTGAAAAAAGGCGGGCCTCCCTTAACGCACACACACTTATGCCGCACGCGTGTGTGAGTGGTATTTTGTAGTATCCAAGAGGTCCTCCAAGGGCTTCTGTGCATGGACACTTTTTTCAAAGACAGTTGGCTAGCTACGTCACGATTGGCTAGCTACGTCACACCATTCAAATCTTCAACTTTCCTTAGCTTCTCTGATTTTTTAAAACATTTTGTCGACGAACAGACCCGATTACCGTTATTCCTGAGCCATGCTCTTTTGAAAAAAAATTGAAAAAATTGACTGAAATACCCCATTGGTTTTCAGCCGTTTCATAGAAGCACACAATATTCTAAGTTAAATTATCCCCTTCAGATGATCATACTTTATAAACTTACCAAATTTGGTGAATGTCGGTAGGTCTGTACAGAACAGACAAAGAGTTTAGGCGATTCAAAATTACCCTTAATATCTAAGGCTGTAGCCACGAGTCATATTTGAACCCTCTTCCCACTGAGTACCCATTAATATTTATACTGCCTTTTATTTCACGATTCGTATAGGACAATGAAGGGGCGGTTGTAAGCGAACCATTGTGAGAAGAAATGTGACAAGAAAAATTCCACCGAACCGCCCTTCACAGTCCCATAACCACCAGCGAACAAGAAAAGACCTTCCTCGTCAGACCAGAGACAACTCTTTGTTTGCAGGCCCTCCCACACATGTAATATGAGTCATAAAATCTCCTTTGGCTCTCCTATACTGTACAATATTACGTAATTTACGACTCTCCATTGCTGGTGACCGTTGGTGCCGTGAGGGGAAACGGAATTACAATTCAACCGAATAGAATGGATTGTTTACTGGACCAAGTGTTGTTATACATCCACGGATAGGATTTATGTCGGTTACACGCGTGTTCACTTGCTTCTTCGTAGCAACGGAGACAACAAGCTTCGCTAGCCCATCCAAATGAGTGTGGTGATCACTTAAATATGGCTCATTCGCCTGGTGTTCTAGATGCCATCAAAACTGAATAAAACGCATTGCATGAATCAGAAAGTTTGAAATTTGGTTTTTAAAATTCAGGACCACTACTAAAGTTTTGTTTTACATAGTTTTGAAGGTAAAATCCTTCCTTCTGCCTAAGGAAGATTTTTAAAGTATATTTAAGAAAAATGTAAAAATAGAATGGCAAAATAGTTATGTGGAGTGTGATAACGGTAGATTTTTCAAAGATATCCACCCACAACTTAAAAGCGACCCATGGTTCAAACATGCCGATTCTAACAAGAAATTCGTTCGAGCCATATCTAGAATGAGGTGTAATCATGCTTTGTGACCGTCGTACTTGTCCAGAATAACTAGAAGCAATGACGAGGAAATTAATGATGGCTCATGCGCCCATTGTGGTGGAGAAGGAACTATAGAGCAAATTGTGATGCAGTGCGATCGGTACTCTGTCTCTAGAGATATTTTGTTTAAGAAGTTGAATGTATTGTTGGAAACACCGTTTAATTATAAATTTATATTAAGAGAAGGAAATGTAAATATTTTTCAATTATTGTTAGAATTTTTAGAAGAAAATAGTATTAAAATATAAATTTAGTCGATAATGTGATTAATATAATTTTTATAGATACCTAACGTTTATGTGAATTATGTTTTGATTATGGCTGAATGTTAAATACCATGCCAATAAAGAAGAAAAAAAAGATAAAATCACCCCCATTCTCAATTCATTGATTATACTGATTCCTGGCCCTGAGGTTTGAAATGACTCTTTCAAGGATAACAGGCGTTATGTTGGAAATTCCATCCTGAAGTCGTTCTTTGAATCTTGAAAGATCCTTGGGTGGTTCACTGGATTTCAAAAACGCTGCAAATTATTACAAAAAGGTTTATTTTTTTCTATATAGATCACTCGTCTGCAAAGAACGTGGCTTTGTTATTGTCACCTTCCACGTACCTATAGCGATCCCATTTTGGTCAGCTAAAATTTGAACGGAGATTAGGCCTCTTTTGGGATTCACACTCGTGTTTCTGATTTATCATAATTCTAACCCTTAAGTGCTCATAGGGAGTGAACGATTTGTCCTACAAGGCTTCGCGTGGTCTCTAGAAATTCTAGAAAATTCAATGCTATCTTAAATTGATGGATAAGCAATACCTTAATATCAAAATTTGTTGAGTTAGGGCGTTTTCAAAATTTCAACCCTTAGAAGTGGGTTAACGTGGGTTGAAGGGGGTTAACAATTTTTTTTAAAAGATGGGAAATGTGACGCCCTTTCCTAAGGTGCTCTTAATTAGTCAATTTCACGGTAAATCAAGGTAGTTATGGCAATTTTACTTACATAAGGACGAAAACTCGAATAAAATCTCAAAATTAAAAAAAAAAACATGGAAAAACAAGGGTTTAACACAAAATTGCTATGAGACATTTTCTTACGTAAATTTGTTGTACGGAATCTACTCCCGAAGGTTTTCTGTCCTTAAGGGGGTCTTAGTCGGTCGCCGTTCGTTCTTCGTTCATGGTCAGTATTTCGCGAAATTGAAGGGGCAAAAACTTGAAAAGTTATACCTAAATTTGAAATTTTAAAGGATTTTAGAAATTCAATAGCCTATATTCTAAATAGCCTAAATTCGATAGTTTTTATCTAATTTCGATGAAATTTTCAGGGATTGTACGGATGAGCGAGCTTGTTGATGGTCCCTCATGAGGGTAGAGAAAGGTACCGAGAAAGTGATGTTTGAGGTTTGCTACTATCGGATCATAATGGGGTTGAGTATACGATGAAGCTATGTGCCACACCCAAAATGTCCTTATCAACATTTTTCAATATTCGTAATGAAGGCACCCACAACCCTCAGATAACGATGTTAATGATAGTATTAATCGAAAAGCCGCGTTCTTTGCAGACGAGTGATCTATAAGGGAAATAATAGACCGTTGTGTAATAATTTGCAGCGTTTTTCATCGCATTTCTGGACGTGTTTCACCCAGTTAACTTTCAAACTTTTATTCGCCTCGTAAAACGGCCGAGTTCTCTCAGTATTGTGATGCCTCCATCTATCCTGCTGACTCCAAGTTCAAGCTGTCGAACCAAATGTGGTCGTTATTCACCTCCTTCAAGTGGAGGTCGCGTCGAGAGACCCTCGAAATGTGTTGAATGCTGACTCTCACGCGGTCTTCGTGGACATTACGAGTAGGCAGACCCCCGTCGGTCCCTTCCGATCCTTCATTCGACGTCAAAAATCACTAACCCGCGCTCTAAATCTCGAGCTAGAGAGGTTTTAGGAGTAGAAAAACAGGGTTTTATGGACAAATCTTCGGGCTCCGACGGTTCCAGAGGGATTCCAGTTGGACTTCGGATGGTGTGGCAGACGGAGGTTGTTTCCTAACTGCTTCTTTTAAAGCCGCGCGTTGCTCAAGATCCGCGTTTTTCTTGAACAAATTTGCCTCACCGAGCTCCCATTTCGGTCGAAGTATTGAACCCTCCTTCTCAATTTTTCTCGTCATCTTCCTACGTGAAAATCGAATGTTAGCGCAGTCCAGAAGAGCAAAATAACCGACCTACATTACGACTTTAGTTCTGAATTCAAATATCCATGTTCAAGTTTTCAGAATAGTTCTCTTCAATAGTTATCTGCGCGCATCTTTTGTTTATTGGTCGTTTTTATTTTGAAGTTCCTCTTGCGATGGCCTCAAAATTTCTAGTGTGCAAAACTTTCTCTTGAACGCCTTGAACCGATTCCTGCTGTGTACATTTTTTCCCTAATTATTTTACGTGCAGGGTGACTCCTTCATCCGATATCTCCACTGGCGTTTTATGTTTTAGGCCTTCCTGAACAATTTTAGTTCCGTGTCTATCTGTCTGTCATGAAATCCTTGCCACAGCCATGACTTCTACATTTCTCATCCGATTTCGATGGAATTTTCAGGGGTTGTGCTGGTTGGCGTGTAGATGGTCCCCTATGAAAATCATCGCCCCCGGAAGGATAGTAGCCGTGAAATTCCCTTTAACAATCATAATTTCCACATTTTCCATCCGATTTCGATGAAATTATCAGTGATTATGCGGATTGGGGCGCTGATGGTACCCTGTGAGGGTAGTGCTAGGTACTTGGAGATCGACGTTATGAGATTAGCTACAATGCATCGGATCGTCTGTATAATCGGGTTATGGATACGAGGAAGCTATGTGCCACACCAACTTAGCAATCTACTTTCCCATCACCTTGTTGTTCCTTTTTTTATCATATTTGGTAGTTCTGACAGCCTAATATGCGATCGCCTACCCAACCATGCTACCGAAGACGAAGAAGCTATGCCAAACCCACTTGGCAGACTACTCTCTTGTTCCTCATATTTGGTAGGGAAACTTACTTGATCATGCATAAACACGTTCACTCCCGTTTGAAAAAGCTCATGGAGTTCTACGCGAATAAACCCCTCCAATTCAACCCCCCCCCCCCTCCCCGACAGCTTACAATCTCAAAGAACGGTAAAAAATAACCACACTTTTGGAAACCTGACATTTTGAAGCCGATAAGAAAATGGGTAATGGATTTTATTCGAGCGTTACTATTTATCTTAGTTATTTACCTTTCAGTCCTACTTGAAACCACTGCTCCCCCCGATCGGTGGCTACAGCTTTCGTACAAGTACCTACGCAACCACGAGAGACATTTTATGTAAGCGAAAATCATCAGAAATTTCCGCGTAACGCTCCCCGCGTGACGATTTTGCTTCCGAGTCTACCAAGGTAGCGGAAGCTTTGTTTTCACTTTTCAAGGACGAAAAAAAAAAGTTCTCCAAAATCAAAATTTCCACTCGCGTTTTGCGTTTTAGACCTTTCTGAACAATTTTGGTTCCGTGTCTGTCTGTCTGTCTGTCTGTCTGTCTGTCTGTGTGTCTGTCTGTCTGTCATGAATTCCTTGTAACGCGCATAACTATACGAAGTTATTGTCCGATTTCAATGAAATTTTCAGGGATTGTGCGGGTTGGTGTGTAGACGGTCCCCTATGAAAATCATAACCCCCGGACTGATAGAAGCGACTGCGCATGCGCAAACGTGAATTCCTTGTAACGGCCTTAACTTATACATTTTCCATCCGATTCCAATGAAATTTTCAGGGATGTTACAAACTAGTATTTAGATGGTCCCCTATGAAAATCATGACCTTCGGACTGATAGTAGCCACTGCGCATGCGCAAACGTGAATTTCCTTGTAACAGCCATAACTTCCACATTTTCCACCCGATTTCGATGAAATTTTCAGGGATTATGTAGATTAGGTTGTAGATAGTCCCCTATGAAAATCATCATCCCTGGACTGATAGAAGCGACTGCGCATGCGCAAACGTGAATTACTTGTAACAGCCGTAACTTCAACTGTCCCTCAGGGGTCGCGGGTTCGAATCCCAGCCGAGGCTAAGTATTTTTTTGATCCAATCACATACAATGTATGTGCTAGTATGTAGATGTCATCTGCTCACTTACATTTTTCATCCGAATTTGATGAAATTTTCTAGGATTGTTCAGATTAGCGTGTAGATGGTCCCCTATGAGGGTAGTGGAGATTGGTGTTTTGAGATTAACAACTATGCATCAGATCATCTATATTATCGGGTTATGGATACGAGGAAGCTATGTGCCACACCCACTTGGCAGACGTTTTCATTTATGTGCCATAGTAAAGACACAAAATGTCAAAATACTTGATTGATTTGGTATTGAGAAAAAACACTTTATTGAACATTGTAGAAGGAACATTTGGTATTAAGTAGTTAGGAAATCGAACGGCCAGGTATTTGACATTTTATGTCTTTACTTTGGCACATAAATGAAAAATCGTCACGCGGAAATTTCTGATGATTTTCGCTTACATAAAATGTCTCTCGTGGTTGCGTACTTGTACGAAAGCTGTAGCCATCGATCTTTTCCGTCTTTTTTCCCCAATATGTAAGGAAGATTCTACTGTTTTACTGGTGGTACTTTAATTTTTCATAAAATATAACTTTTTGACATTTTATGTCTTTACTATGGCACATAAATGAAAAATCGTCACGCGGGGAGCGTTACGCGGAAATTTCTGATGATTTTCGCTTACATAAAATGTCTCTCGTGGTTGCGTACTTGTACGAAAGCTGTAGCCACCGATCGGGAGGAGCAGTGGGCGGGAGGAGCAAGGTTTGATTTTATCATCTAAGCACAAACTTTTTTAAATTTTTGATCGAAAGTAGACCTTATCCCAAGAATTTTGACACCAGTGGTTCTCTTTTTGGATGAGTAGATATTTTTCTATGATTTTTCAAAGTTTCGAATGTTTATGACGTCACTGTGAGTCTTCGCGAGGTCTTCTCACGGTAGAAGGTCGCGGTTGATGTCAAAATTCTCAAAATGAGGTCTAGTTTAGATTAAGTAAGAGTAGTAGTAAAATAAACAACCATTTTAGGTTGGATTTTCGTCCGACTGTTATTCCTGGCGTCGCGGACGTCATCAGACTACCCTCATAGGGGCTCATCTTTACGGCAACCCATCAAATCCCCAAAAATGTCATTGAAATCGGGTGGAAAATATATAAGTTATTGCTGTCATAAGGGTTTTACGTTTGCGCATGTGCAACGGCTACGGACTACTCAGGATCTATTATCTTCACCCCAATCCACACAATCCCTGAAAATGTCATAGAATTTTGCATTTTTGAGCTCCTATGAAAATCCCATAAACCATAATACCAGTTTTGAGCTCGTAATTTCATTGAGATAGGCAGTAAAATTAGAAGAATTCGCATGATGTCATAAGCGTTAAGAGACGAGGGTGCCTTGCTTACTCCATAACTTGCTATAATGCAACTTTTGTTGTCTCTTCCTTCTAATCATCGGGTTTTTTATGTACCTACAATACCTTTCTGGACAACTCCCACTAAGGTCCATCAGTTGAACAAAGAACTAATCGCGGTAAAATGACGAGTATACGTGTTTCTGAATCAACACCACAATTAAATCCGAAGTGTCAATTACAACTCCTCAATAGGTATAACAACCATAAATCAGGCAGATAATTTTACCTAAAGAAAACCAACTCTAGACAGCGAAAAAAGTAGAAGGTTAGAGTTTTGGATAATCGGATTTTCATTTCCTTAGGAGGAGAGCTTAGCATAAATTTTTGTTCGACGCTCTAGTGTATGTATTGAAAACCGGTGCCAAATGTTCTTAAAAATGACAAATTTTCGTAAGTTATGAGTTCGTTGGCTACGATGCCTTCCATTCACTCAAAAGGGTCAGATGAAAAACAAAAATAAAAACCAGTTAAAGGGTTTTCGAGGTTGTCAGTTCGAACGATGGTAAACATATCAATATTTGGTATACTTTAAATGAACGTAAATAAATAAAAAATAAATTCTGTTTATCTGCTACCTTTTCCTGCTAAGTTGAAGGTTTTTTTCAAACTTCATTGCGGCCTCTCGTAACACTTTGAATTTCGCTGATTGGCCCAGTCGACCAAATTTGATCTAGATGGAGGAAATGATGCGATGAGCCCATCTGATCGAGTAGATTCGCGGAATTCAATCATTCCAATCCACGTTTCTACACCTCGAAATATTACGAGGTTGATTTACAGAATTGTTTTCAACATTTATGCTCCTTCAATCTTAAGTTCGTCCCACTGAAATGCCTCAACAAATGCCTTCAAATATGCGTCCCACCAAATGGTTCGTCAAAATAAGAAAAACGTTCCGTTTATGCAGAATTTTCAAAGAAATATTTGAATAGATTTTTGTGTAGCCATCTATGAACTATGATCTTCTGCTTAAAAGAAAATGCTTTTGCAAATTCCACAGTAAGTAATTCCGTATATCATGTAAAATAGTATTTTCCGTCAAAAAACTACCTTTGGCCCATATTTTTTTTGTTGAAAAAGTGAACACTTTAGGGATGTCCGAATAAAGCTGGTAAACGAATTCATCCTTAATTTTGTAATTATGAACATTTAGAGGAATCTTGGGATTTTGAGGTAGATTGTGGGTGTTCAGTGTCTTCTGGAGTGACACACGTAAGGTGGGTGTGGAGGAGTTCCCGCAATTCAAATTTATTCCATTTAAAATGATAAGCCAGTGCGTTATCAATGAATTGTTAGAAACTTTCAATGTTTTGCTTCCGAGTCTACCAAGGCAGCGGAAGCATTGTTTTCACTTTTTAAGGTTGAAGAAGAATTGTTCTCCAAAATCAAAATTTCCACTCGGGTTTTACGGTTTAGGCCTTCCTCTGTCTGTTCTGTCCGTCTGTCGTGACAACCTTGTAGAGACAATGCGAAAGTATAGTCCGATTTCGATAAAAATTTTCAGGGATTGTTCAGATCGGCGTTTAAATGGTCCCCTGTGAAACACATGTCCCCCAGACTGATAGTAGCCTCTGCGCACGCGCAAACGTAAAATCCTTGTAACAGCCCTAACTTCTACATTTTCCGTCCGAATTCGATGTAAATTTGCGAGATTTTTCAGATTGGCGTGTAGATAGTCCCCTATGAAAATCATCAACCAGGGAGTTTATAGCAGCCAGTGCCCATTCGCTAAAGTGAATTTCCTTGTAACAACATAAACTTCCACATTTTCCAACCGATGTCGATGCAATTTTCTGGAATTGTACAGATTGGGGTGTAGATGGTCCCCTTAGAAGGAAGTGCAAAGTATTCAGAGATTGAAGTTTTGATATTGGCTCATCAACTATATGTACAATCGGGTTATGGATACGAAGAAGCTATGTGCCACACCCACTTGGCAGACATTTTTCTTGTTTGTTAGAAGTTCTAACTTAGAACCTTGGTCACGATTCCTGACGATATCGGGAAAGTACAGTGGAAGTATTTTGTATTTTTTTTATCAAGCTTTATCGCGAAAGGTGCGGGAATTTTCCCTGTGCGGGAACTTTCCCCACCTACTCTGTACACGCGGAAAAGGCTTCGAATCTAAAATTGTGTTCCAAAACAGGTTTCCATGGGAAAAAAAGTTAAAATTAAATACCATACTAAAATTTAAAAAAGTTGTATCATTTCTGTGCACAGCACATTATAGTTAGATGTCAAACGAAGTGTATAACAACATGAGGAGCGAGTAAATACTGGATGCAGTTCATCAACCTTCTAGTAGACATTTTATACAAAAAGCATTGTACTGAAGTAAATGACAACACCAAGGGGACAAGGATTTTTTTTCACATTTTATTAGGACATTATACAGGGTGTCCGAGAATGATACGGCCAAACTTCAGGGGTCGATTTCACAAGCTATTTACAACAAAAAATGTCTATTAGCAATTTCCTTTCAACCACTTATTTTTTCAAGTTTTTTCAATTTTAAGATTTGTTTCTTATGTTGAATCTTGTCTCATTAAAATTATTATAGCTCCATTATTTTACGTGGAAATTCAAATCTGATTACACCGTTGAAAAGATCATTAAATTTCCCATCAGATGAGCTACAACACACATTTTTAACCTCGCATTTAGTCACATTTTTTCTAGTCCAAACTTAACATTTTGCAATTTTTGAGTTTTTGTGACGAAATTCTTAAGAGATTTTCACCCATTTCCTGTAGAGGAAATTCGTTGCGATTTTCAGCAAAAAACATCTTCAAAATCTCAGGTTTCCAACGGTATAATCAAAAAATATTTTACAGTCAAATTAAGGGGAGTGGTCAATCTCAGATAAATTATTATAGGATGGTACCCCTTCTCCCCTCTCTCCACTCCTACCTACCTGATTCTTTCTCCCAGTTTGAGTTGTTCTTCTTTATCCGCCATTTTGAACAGCCAGGTCCTCGCGACGCCCCAATTCCTTTACAAATTCTAATTCAAGTTGATGTTTAGTGCCGAGAAGGTGCATTTCGTGATACCTCCCTCAGAATTTCCCTTTTGGTACTTTTGGACTCGTCAGTCTTCACTTTACTACAGGAAATCAGCACTGGGGCCCCAGTCAACTTGCAGAGAGGCGCCTCTACACGTGAGTCACGATCTTCTTTCCTAGAAAAATCCATGTACCATTGTGCTACTATTTTTTTGTTTAAATTTTAATAATTGCGGGTACTTTCCCCACCAGGGTGAACGCGAAAAAACTTGCATTTTTTTCAACGAAATCGACGTTTTGATGGGAGGATTTGGGGGGTCACCTCCGCCGCCACACCTCTCGCCCGCCATCCAAACCCGAATCCTCCCATCAAAACGACGATTTCGTTGAAAGAAGTGCACGTTTTCTCCCGCTCAAACACAGATTTCTCCCCTTAATTTAACTGTAAAATATTTTTTTACTATACCGTTGGAAACCTGAGATTTTGAGGATGTTTTTGCTAAAAACCGCATCGAATTTCCTCTACAGGAAATGGGGAAATTTTGGGGAACTCTTGGGAATTTCGATTAAAAAACTCAAAAATTGTTGCGATTTAAGTTTGGACTAAAAAAATCTAACGAGATGCGAGGTTGAAAATTTGTGTGTAGCTCATCTGATGGGAAATCTAGTGCTCTTTTCAACGGTCTAATCATATTTGAATTCCCACGTAAAATAGGGGAGCTATAATCATTTTAGTGAGACAAGATTCAACATATGAAACAAATCTTTGAATAAAAAAAAAAAATTGGAAAGACGGGATTAGAAGAAAATTCCTAAGAGTCATTTTTTTTGGTAGGTCATACTTTGTAGAATGATGCCTTCGTTTCAGTCGTCTCAGATGCCTGAGTGGGGGGTTGTCCTGATATTGAAGAGTTCATTAGGATGTGAAGAAGTACGAGGAGTGAGACTAAAAATTGTAAGACCATCGCAATAGCTACATTTTTCTTCTCCAAAATGTCCTAATAGGATACTCGTAGTTACTGTTGGTCAAAGAGCATTCTGGAGAATTCATTTCCGAATTGCCTTACCTGTAGACCCCAATTCCGAGAGAGAAACGCCGTTCAAACGCAGTCATTACGTAAACCGCCCGAAGGTAAGCTAAAAAGCAATATTATTTCTGAACAATATCTGGTGAGACGCTTCACAACACTTTCCTTGCCGTTGAAGCCCGAAAATGTTCATAATTTGTAACTAACTTGAGGGGATCAAACATCATTGTTTGCTTACCAACGAAAACACCATTCAGTGTGTTGCTATTAATAACAAAGCTTTCCAATTTGTATTTTTGTTTTTTTTTTATGTGAAAAGAAAACCTTTTTTTTAGGAAAGAAACCAAACGCTGCAAACTATTACACCACAGTTTACTAGCTTTCTGTGTAAATCACCCGCCTGTAAAGAACATTGCTTTTCCAACATCAGTACTTACCAACCATTAGGGATGAGTAGGAACGGCACGATACCACCGATATATCGGAGTATCGATACTTTTTTGGTATCGATAATTTTGAATCAAAACTCAAACCGATATATTGGTATCGATACTTTTGCCTAAAATATCGAGGTATCGATACTTTCTTGACGATATTATCGAAAATTTTACCAAAGTAAATTGGTGAAAAAATACCAAATAAGTAACTAGAAAATAATACCATAATATGGTATTATTACAATATATTGTACTGTCTGACACAAAATAACACTCAAAATAGGCTCAGAATAGTATCAATTGAGAAGATCGCCTCAAAATAGTATCAATATCCAATGTGAGTTTAGATGGAATTTAAACCCGTTTTCCCGAACTTACAAGAAGAGGGAGGCACACAAAATATTAATCGTGATGGCGACATCAGTCACGTGCGAACGGCTTTTTAATAATAAATAGTATTATTTGTATTGTAATTGATTTATTACTCGATCTTTTCGATTTCTAGTGGAAGGAAAACATCTTTTCATTGAACAGAGATTTCTTGCAAATAAGAATTGGAATTGAAATAAAATGGATTGATCGTTCGTTTTTATTAAATTTTAAATTATTGGCTTTTATCACATTTTTAATTGCCATTGACTTTTATTACATGTCAAATTATTGTAAAAAAAATATATATATTGCCTTTTCTCAATTATTAGGGTTTTTATTTGGATTGAAAAATCATCAGTGGTATCGATACTTTGAGCCGCTATTATCGAAGTATCGATATTCCATAATATCGGTATCGAAAAGATATCGGGTATCGATACTTCCTGAAAAATATCGTATGGAAAGGAGTATCGATACTTTGGAGTATCGTGCCGTCCCTAGGGATGAGAAATCGAACGAAAAAAAACGATGTTGACGTCGATGACGATAACTTCGGATATCTACGTCCCTGCAATACATGTTCCCAAATCACACAGAACCAAATTTGTTTAAAATCTTTGAACCATTGAAAACTGGAAATTCGGTATTTTTGGGTAGAAGAGTCCATTCAAAGTCTCGTTTCTCATCGAACATCCAATATATTATATTTTTCGGACTGTCGGAAACTTTCCCGAGTCTCACACGACAAGAAGGGCTTCGGTGATGAGATGACGATGAGCTGCCGCTCTGGGATTCAGCTGAAAACTAGTCGACTTGTCCGTCGAAATCCGGCGCCTTCTCGAGTTATGAATTCCTCGCTAAGTCGGGAACTTGAACGCTTCTCACCTTCCCCTTCCGATCGGGAAACGCCTCGACCGCGTAACTCGATTCCTGAGTTGTGCCCTCACAATAAAACCTGTGGTGGAAGTCGTCGACCAGATCGAAGAAAGGAGGGGAGGGGAGGGGGTCTTAGGAAAGGATTTGAGTCGTTTGTGCGGGTGGATAAGTTTTTGACCGTCTTTCGAATGGGTTTGTGCGGAAATTACCGTTTTTTTGCTGGCTTCCATCGCGTTCACAATACAACTTTCGTCAAATGGCAAAAAATATCCTCAACGTACTTTTCTCGGCCGTTACCATTTTTTCCCCACTAGAAGGCACAGTGGTCCAGAGTCGTCAAAAAGCGCTCAAAACTTGAGTTTTTGAAGTATTTTCGCCAAACACGTCGGCCTTTAATGTGTTAGGTAAGGGGAAAGCACCAGTAGTGGACATGTTAAGAAAATCGTGTGCGTTTTTTTGTGTTTCCTCATACATTTTTAGCTTTAAAACTGTTTTTTGAGTGTCTGCATGTTCTTCAGACATTTTTCATTGATTTTAATCGATGGAATCACAAATTTTATAAATTTTTGAAGAAATAGAGTCAAAATTTGTGGAATAATAGAATACACCAGTAGTGGACAGCTAAAATTTTTGAATGTCGATGTAGTGGACACTTGATGACCCTTTAGTGGACACGTGGTATATATCAACAAGACAATGTAAAATTTGGTTCATAATCATGTATAATCATTTATTCAATCATACAAACATATGGAACAAATTGTTGCAAGGCACTGAAATCACAGAAGATGTTAAAATATGCGTGAGATAAATTGTTTTACAAGAACCCCTTTCTTGTAATCCATTCCTTATCGCCTGATCTAATTGTTCTTGGGAGTAATTTTGAATTTTCTTTTTTCGCATCCCTCCTCCTCTTTTTTTCTGTGCTTCATTTTTGCTATGGAAGTGTAAGCTGCCCCTAGCCCTGAAGGGGTTAGGAAATAACGTTGTGCTGAAATAATGTAAAAGGGACAAGAAAGAGCAATAGTTGTGCAACTTAAAGTTAGGTAGGAAAATTATACTTAACTGAAAGTGCAACAGTTGCGGCGGCCGGGGTAGGCAATCTGCGATGTTCAGACCTGAAATGGAGCAATTTCCCTGAAGGGGCTTCACCACAATGCTCGGCAAAAGAAAGAGAAAAGATGACATCTTTTTAGTTAAATTGCGAAAATTGAGAATTAAATTGAGAAAAGATGACATCTTTTTAGTTAAATTGCGCAACGACGCATTACATTGTGTAATGCGTCGTTGCGCAATTTAACTAAAAATATCCTACAACGTTCCTAATGGTGAAGTTACTTGTATGTATTGTTTTACTCTGAATTTACTTGACCACTTTGAGGAATTTCAGGTGTTGCTGTAATGAGAACTCACGAAAATTGCAATTCAGTGTGTATAATGTTAGCTTTAGCAATGCAACGAAAATGTACAAGTGTAATAGTTGTGAAACAATAAAATGAATGAACGATAACGATTGGATACTTCTTTCAATATAACCTTGTGCAACGTTATGGTAAGTATGAGTAGCATATAAGTTGTAGGAACAATGGTACTACTGAGAAAATTATTAAAAGTATCTTTACAAGATGAAATCAAGTTGCTTGACGGCAATTTGAGCAATGGTAAAATTATGAAAGCAACGAATTGTCTCTGTCCCAAACCTAGCAATGATTATTGGCCAATAATACAAGTTTTCAGCACTCACAGTTCACTAGTTAGGGCGTGGTCCTCCTCGTTGTGGTCGCGTTGTTCCGTCGTTCCAGTGGTAGTCAAAAGGCAGGCAAGGGTCAGTTTATCAAGGGGCTTTGTGGACTAGAGAGCAACTATTGCGCAACGAAAATTTAAGGGAAAGTTGCAGTATCAATGTCTGTGGAAGTCTTATGATATGCGAACTTGGGGGTAGTAGCAGAGAGCAGTCAGGGAAGTGAAGAGGGGCGGCTGAGCTCAACCTTATATATGACCCCCTCCCTGCTTGGTGGTCCGTTGGGCGTCCACTGGTGGGAGGGCCCCGCCCGGCGCTCTCCTGCTGTGATGTGTATGACTCTCGAATGTAGTAAGTGTGATTATCGTTCCTTCAACTTTCCTCATTTGCTCATTGGGATCTCGAAATCGGGAAAAGGCTTTCTGTGAGCTGCGGCTCACAGAAGAATCATTGTGGGCGTCGGTGGTCTAGTGGACGGTGTACCCGACTGCGGTGATAAGATGAGAACCATCTATACTCTTGCCTTTATTTAAAGAGCTCTGGGATTTTTGAAGGCCCCGAAGGTTCGGCATCGCTGCAAGAATCCGAGCCTCAGCGGAAGGTCGAGGTATACCTGCGCGACCCCTCCGCCCGTGAACCCCCCCAGCCCCCCAACAGTTTACCCTCTTCTGCAAATGCACACTTGATTCACAAATTATTTCGATCATCCCATCACCAAAATCGTGATCAGCGAGAAAAATTGAACATATCGAGTATAAACTCGAGGCAGGTACGATTAAAACTCAGCAGCCCTCTCCCGGCCAATCCACCCAAACGAATTACGCCCTCTTCGCCGAATTACAGGAAATTTGGACTCATTTTCATCAGAATAATTAGTACGTTACGAATTTAAATTACAAAAAATGTTCACCGAACGATAAATAATTAAATTGTATGTTGATAGGAAAGGAAGAGGGATGATGGGTTTTGACCGTTTTCACCGCAAGGTTTCACCGCAAGGGTTTTCACCGCAAGGTGAGCACCTTGCAACGTTGCCACCTCTTGGCAGGGAAGGGGTTTTGGAACCCGCGGTCCAGAGCTCTTTAAATAAAGGCAAGAGTATAGCGGGGACGCGCGTTCGAGTCTGGTCGTCGCAGAAAGTTTTCTGTCTATTAGACGATCGGCAATCTCTCGTTCCAACCCAGGGCAGTGATGTTTGGGAAGCCATGAGCGAAATCATCAGAACAAATTCTGATCTCCCCTTAGGGAGACAGCTGATGACGTCAGCGACGCCAAGAATGGCAGTCGGACGAAAATTCAAAAAAAAAAAAGTAAAAATAAACAATCAATAGAAAATCCAAAAAAAAGCCATTCAAATAGAAGAATAAAGTGAGCACTAGTAGAGGACAGTTCATATACTAGTTGAGGATACCTCTGTACTAGTAGTGGACATCTCTTGTACTAGTAGAGGACACCCCTGTCCGCCTCTGGTCCACAACATTGGACTCATTTGAAAATCGTATCGTGAGCTAGTTGCAATGTAAATGAATAAGTGGCAAATAAAAAAAATAACCTCTCTTGAAAAGTGAAGATGCGCCAGTGGTGAACAGGGGTGTCCACTACTAGAGCATCCAACATTTTTGCTGCACTATAAGCGGACATGCCCAGTTTACCAACATAAACGAAGTTAAGAGGCCGGAAAATCATCTAATTAGTTACTGAAGTGATTATTCAAACCAATGGGCACAAATATTTGAAGATTATATATGAATATTTCTTAAAACTTACCTTCTTTTCCTTAGCATTTTTCACAACGTCCTGCACGAAATCACTACACTCACTGACTGGTTGTTTTGATGCTGACTCATTGTTCTTCACGTTTAATTGGATATTACTTTAGTGAATCCAAAAAAGATCAAGTGCCCAGCTCAACCCAAATCCTTATTCTACAACTTTTTTTCCAAAGTGTCCACTACTGGTACAGTGTCCACTATTGATGCTTTCCCCTTATATCCTGTAAGTGCCATTTCTTGAGTTTTAGGCCCCTACTTTTTTTCCCACAATTATTCGATTTTATTAAGAGATGTAACGATTGGAAATCTGTGAACACGGACAGGTTAACGGTGGTGAATCTTTAAGCCCTGGTGTGTATAAACCCTCTGATGGACTCCCGGTGTATAAAGGCTCTGATACGCAGCAACTGTTGAGTTTTTTTCAGACACATGATGGGTTAATTAATATATTTTTCGTCAAACCAACATTTTATTAGTTAATACAAAGTAATTAGACTTAATCACAAGTACTCTATGGGGGTCTCAAGGTGTCTAATTTGAACAGAATTTCAAAAACTATAATCTACGATACCCAACGTGCAAATTCGAAAAAATAAATATGGTTTCTGGTGTCCTGGCACCATGGTGGCACAAAGAATACTTAATTCATGAAAATCCAGAGCTATATTGATGTCCCTTCAATTTCATGGTTTGGGTTCAATTAGTTGGTAAGCTATAAAGGAACCGAAATATTGAAAAATCAGATATTTTATGAATATTATCCCTCCCCATACTAATTTCGATATTCTGATGAACATGTGGAACTCGGACGTCATCTGAACAAAATGCGAATTTCGCAAATGGTTAGAAATTGTGGCAAAATTATGCCCGAAAACGTACGTTTTTTGGTTGGAAGTGTATAAAGTGTCTGAGGGTGGCTTTCAGAAACTAGGGAACGTTTCGTGGCGGTTAGATCACAGCTGGAGGTTTGAAATGGAACCGTCTATGAAGGGGGGGGGGGGAGGTACTGAGCGCCTGGGATATTCTAGAGGCTCACTGTTGTCGACAAACTTCATTGAAATGTCCCTCGTGTCTGTCAGACACTTTATACACTCCAGTGGTTGAAGTAGTAGAAATGAAGAAAATGTCCGAAATCCAAATGCACCAAAATAGTTACTTCAATTTTACTTGTTCAGACAGACTAGGTTGACGCATGTTGTCTTCGTTTTAATAGGATTTTCGAAAAACAAAAAAAAAACATGTTATTTTTCGATTCGTCATCAAAGACGGGGCTGTTGAAAAAAGTGAAGAATTTGCACGTATCGGATTTCTTTTTGTCGTACAGCTTTTGCATCTCTCTCATTTCGGACTCAAATATTCCGTAGACATGTATAGAAAGGCCCAGCAGGCCGATTCTGTAACTCGTTATTCGGTTGACGTTGTGGCGTCGGATTCGGTATCCCTCCCGTGCAACGACAGGTCGATAACGAAATTGGAATTCTGTAATTGGGCATTGCGAAGCTTGATCGTTACATTTCAAAATAACGACGTCGCAATGTGATCCGACAATACTTCGGTCTAGGGCGAGCGAAAGGTAGCAACAAATGATTTTTAGCCAATGGGAAGACGGATTGATATCAGGTTTCATGGTAAATGATGTTCACCTCAGTTTGCATCGGAAACAAAATGTCGGATAACTGATTCAGATTTTTTGCCGTGGTGAATTTACATCGGAGTGACGCGTAAGAACGGCATTTTTCTTGTGATTCGTGCTTTCATATCATGGAATAATGATTAATAGAAAGAATATCTCGAATTCATCTGTCACATCAGAATGAATTTCGTCCGTCCACGATGTTTCGAATGATCAACTCCCTGTCTATCTCACTGCAAGGTAAGGAATCGTATTGTTATTTACTGTAGTAGGTACTCACACATAGCCACAGAATACCGGAGACAAGTAACACCATTTTAACATTAGCTTTCTCCTCTGTTAACTGTTAACAGAGGAGAAAGCTAATGTTAAAATGGTGTGCGAGCATTTTTGAGGCTGCCTCAGTTGCGCCATCTACTTTCAGCTAAGGAACTACTACAGAAACTGAAGTGGTGGGGGGAGGCACTCTCTTCATGCCGCTTCTTTTCCAATCCTTTCGAATGCCCAGAATATGCTAATAACTTTAGAATAACTTTTCATATCATTGTCATTTAGATTTGCAAGAATTACTTAGAAAAACCAATCGAGGCGAACAGTATTTTCCGAGTTGCTGTTACAATTGTTGTTGTCCCTATCGCCAGTAGTTCAAATGTTCAATCGACAACTGCCACCAATAGAAACGTTTGAAACCCAGTGTATTATGGAAAATCGCCCAATTTTTCCATACATATCGAGAATATAGTAACTAAATGTTGTCAAATTAATTACTTAGAAGCGGCCGGTAACGCCCCAAGGAAAAAAACGTCTGCCAAGTTGGGTGGGCAGTATAGCTTCCTCACTCATTGTAACATGGACGTATAGAATCAGTTGGCGAAAAAATTATGATTCAAAGAGTTATTGAATACCAAAACATTGGCGATAATATGCGGGATAGGGTTGCAGGTTTATGATATGTTGTTGTTGTGTGTGTGTTTATGATATGTGGTTTTGATATGTTGTGGTTTTGATATGTTGGTTTTGATGTGTTGTTGGTTTATGATATGTTGTTGGTTTATGATATGTTGTTGTTGTGTGTGTGTTTATGATATGTGGTTTTGATATGTTTATAATAGTGTTGTAAATAGTTGTGGTATATAAACCACTGAAATAAAAGAACGAAAGAGTGTAGGTATAAAATAAAACTACGAAGTTATGACGATAATGATTATTATTATTCAATACTAAAACTATAATAGGTGTACGTATTAGGATTATGGGTATTAATTTGTTATATACTCGTAATTTGAGTTTTGTTTAAAATTAAACGTAGAATTTTATTATTTTATTTAGCGGTCCACCGTCTAGGACCTAACCCACACAATCCCTTAAAATTTCATCGAAATTGGTTGAATAGTTGCGGAGTTTTGGTTGTAACAATAAATTTAAAGTTCGCGCATGCGCAGCGGCTATTGCTTGACCAATTTGATTGAAACTTATAGGGTGTCTCTTAGAAGTTAGTCCCTAACTAACCTCCAAATTTGAGCAAAATTGGTTCTTTAGAAACCGAGAAACCAGTTCCAGGAAATTCACGTTTGCGCATGCGCACTCGCTCCTATTGGTCCGAAGGTGCTGAAATTGATAGGGGACCGTCTAGGACCTAACCCACACAATCCCTGAAAATTTCATCAAAATCGGACCACAGGTTAGTATAGTTATGCCCGGGACAAGGATTGACCACAGACAGACACGGAACCAAAATTGTTCGGGAAGCTCTAAAACGCAAAAAGCAAGTGGAAATTTTGATTTTGGAGGACATTTTTTTTTTTCACTTCTTTCATTCACAATTTATATTTGGAAAAAATACTTGACCGCTACAATTGATGGTATTGTACATAAATATTTACATCACAGTATTGTATCAGCACTTTCAGCACTCAGCAGTCCTGCCCATCTGGCTGCTTGGTATCAGGGTCCGAGATCCGACCTCGGACATTGGGGTGAGGGACAAGGTTGAGTCACCTTATCCCACAAATGATGGAGGGAGGATTGTGCCTCTTCTGGCTATGCCATCAGTCGACACTTCTCCTCCCCATGGGGTTCGAGTTCAGCTCCAAGTCCCACGGAGCCCACTTGCTCGAGCCGTGGTACGCCGTCGTGTGGCCGTAGCCCTGAATTTATACCAGATGAATGATCCTCCTGTTAGGACTCGGGTGGTCATCCACTCCAGGATAAACAGTGGGTAACCAGCCCGAATCAGATCCTTCGCTGACTTGCCATGCCATATCCCTCTCCAGGTGATCGTTGCTCCAATCACCTTTAGTTGGTTTCGCTGAATGTTTGCAAGTGTTGCTGCAGCATCTAGTAATGCGTCAACTTCATATTTTCGAATTTTGGAAGCATTGATGTCTGCGAGTGATCTCTGGCCGGAGCCAGAGACCACTGAGACATCAATAATGAAGGCTCCTCTTGGTGTTACCACCAAGAGGTCTGGACGATAACCTCGCTGTTCCAGGTTAAAGTGAGGCTCTAGCCATACTGGCCATCCTTTACGGCGAGCGTAGGCTTCCAGTAGGTTCAGGGCAGAATTGTGACGGGCACACCTGGGTCTTACCACGGCTGGGCAAATCTGGAGCACATGCGAGGCTGTTTCGGGTGTTTGACATCCCATTCGGCATAGATGGCTGCTGCCGGTACGCCTGCCTCTTGTCCTCCTCACTCCTGTTGGTAGAGAACCAGAATGGACTTTCACCATACCCAACGACCTCCATCCCCATAGTTTCGCTGAAGGGTTCCTGATCCATGCCGTGCTAGCTCCGTTATCGCGTGATTTTACCAGTTCAGCTCCATCCGTAGTTTGATGGAGACGTTGTGCCCTGGCAATTCGACGGTCGATTCTTGATGTCCCATTTTGTTGTTGGAGACTCGTTCCTCCTTCAAAGAGTTGTGTGTTTGCCGCCCCTACCCTATTAGCTCTTATGGTTGGTATTTGACTGAGTAGTTCCATTACTCCAAGACCACCATCACCCACTGGTCCATGGATGTAGGCATTAGCAGAGTCAAATGGCAGGCGCAACCATTTTCTCACATATCTCCTTATAGATATATCCATCTGTTTTAGAGTTAAGAGCGTGGTACTTCCCAGCACTAGTTGGTGAGTTAGTGAGGGTATGCCGTGGTCTCGCAACATCACTAATTTCTGCAGAGGCTTCAGTGGTGCCCTGTCAATTTTCTCAAGGATTGTAGTCATTTTCATTGGCATGTTACGACATATACCCTGGGTACCAAAGGATACTCCCAGGTATATCCATCGAACATTGTGTGGTGCTGCCCTCAGGCACTGGCCATCAACATCAATGGAAGGCCTTTCAGCTGGGACCACGAGTCGACGCCCTCTTGGCATCAAAGGCAGATAGATGGATTTTCTGAGGTTGAGATTCAGTCCCACCGACTTCAAGGCATTATTGAATGCTACAATCTGAGCCACTATCCCAGCTCTAGATGTGGCAATCAGTACAACATCATCCGCAAAAGCCAGGGAAGACCAACGCTGCCCTGCATGGATGTATCCAACCCTATTAGGGAGTGCTAGCAGGACGTGATCCATAACTGCATTGAAGAGGGTTGAGGACAGGGGGTCACCCTGTCTAATGCCCCTTGCATTATACATCCATGGGCCTGCCCCAATTCGTGTAGACCCATTTTGGTAGATTGATTCAATATACTGTACCAGCTGTTTGGGCCACTGTCTCCCCTTCATGATGTTCATTATAGCAAAATGAGATACTCTATCAAATGCTTTCTCAACATCGAGAACTGCAATGTGAAGCTCTCTTTTTTTCCTGTTAGCTTCAACCAACAATTTATTGAGTGCCAATACATTCAGTGCTAGTCCATCAACGCCTCTGCGGAGACCTTTTTGTTGCTCAACATGAGTAACCGAGGATTCCAAACGCTTTCCAATGATCTTGTGAAATTGGCGTACTACTACTGATGGAACTGTGATTGGGCGGTAGTCTGCCTCTGTTTCTGGCATGTTTTTCTTTGGAATCATAGTAGTTCGAGCTTGTAAGAGGGTAGACGGCATAGATCCCCGGCGCAAAATCGTGTTGAAAAACAACTTCCTAAGGCTGTGGGGAACCATCCTCCAAACCTCTGCCAGTAGTCCATCAGGACCACAGGCAGTCCTGGTTGGTTCCGATATCCGGATTTCGTCCTCCGTTATTGGCATCCATATGTGGTCCATCAGCTGATCTTGGGGATGACGGACTTCCTCTGCTGTCCATTCGCTGGATGGAGCTGACCACTGTCTTGCCCAGTATTGCCTCAATTGCTGGCCTGTGTGACGCATTTGGGCTCTTCCATTACCAAGGATGTCCTCCGCTATTGCAGCTCTATCAGAATCCCATAACCTCCTAAACCTTGAGAATTTATCTCTCCTCGTTTCTTGTGTGGTATCATTGTTGATTATATGGTCCCTGGGTGGTCGTGGGGTTATACCAATGATATGGGATATCCACAGAAGAAGGTCATTTTGGGGGTCAAGATCCTGGACCACTGCTCTTGCACCATTTATCAACAATTGGTGGCCTTCATCCTGTTCTGATGCACGCTGAGCTATGGGAATCCCTCCAAGAATAGCTTCATCAAGCTGTTGATGGGAGATCTCGTAGCTTCCATCTAGTTCTTCTGTCGTTCTTCGGGGTGGTTGTGTAGCATCTAGGCGTACCTGCTCCAATACATTCTGATAGTGAGGTCTTGCTCGTACCGCTTCTACAGATTTAAGTGTTCTACCAACCATTTTGGAGGCAAGAGCTCTATTCATTTGGGCACCCGGTATGGTACCTTCTAATTCTAGTTCAACAGTTGCCATGATGGTCATTTCTTCATGTGACCAGTATTTGCATCGTTTTGAGCCAATTTCGTCAAAAGCATACTCCTCAGGATGAGCTGATCTAGTATGTTTTGACAGCCCTATACGTGAATGAAAAGTTCTTCCGCAGTGGGTGCATTGGTGTTCCTGTGCTCTACTGGCCATAGTCGGTTATTTGAATTGCCGCCTCTTTCGCCTTGATGTACACTGTACATCGGGAATCACCTGTCACATGCTTCGCTGGTTTTTTAACCGCCTTACAGGACATGCATTCTATTTCTGGATGTGGTTTGATGCAGGCAGCGACCTTATGTCCTTTCTCACCACAGCGTTTGCAACATTCTTCGCCAGGCTGGCATACTGTACAATCTTGCGAGCGATGACCCACTCTGGTGCATCTGTAGCATCTTAGAACTGGTACATATGGTGTTACTGGGCATCTACACCACCCTACGTACAGCTTAGGGTCTTTCATGATTGATTTGTAGAGCTCAGTCTCGACCTCTACTTCCCAACTTACAGGACGCCCCTCACCACGTCTTACTATCCTCTTCGGGTTAAAATTGGCCTTGAATCGATCAAGGTTAACATTGGGGAAATTTTGTTCCCGGACTGCCGCTTGGAGTTGTTCAGCGTTCAATGAAACCTCCCTGATACCCGAGATAATTAGAGTAGGTCTTTTCTTGGGCATTAAATCCATTTTTAGGCCAGCACCCCCTGCGCCCGTATCTGCCATTATTTTTCTGGCTTCTTGGATGTTAGCAGCCTCGAGTATAACTCTTTTGTTCCTCCCCTTTCTAAGATTGACCAGCTGCCATCCCTTAGATTTGGGATCAACCTTCTCAGCTAATGCTTTTTCGACATCTTCTGCCGACTCCAATGTAGTGTTGTCGTCAGTTGGCTGAACGACAACAAAGTGTCTAGGCTGTGGCTTTGTCTTTGCAGCTGAGGCATATGTTCGTGGCTGAGGCTGAGGCGTTTTTGATCTCTGGGTATCAGGTATGCCCCTTGATGCTGCTGAAGTTGATGCTTCAGTGGCGTTCGTCGATGGTTGAGTTGCATTCAGAGCACCAGTCTGAATTGCAGCTGCAATCTGACGCAGTACTTGCGACAGATCCTGATTTTGTTTGTCCACCACGTCGCTTCTGGACGCCTCACGGCCCTCCAGGGTCTTAATCTTCAGGTCCATGTGTACAACTCTTCTTAGAACAGCCGAAACAACCTCCCCTACTGGTTTTAATGCTTCCAGTCCTTTTTCCTGGCCCAATTTCATATCTCTGCACAACCTGAGGAAGCTGGTAGATGCTGCGTCCCACATTTCAAGGAGATCCAGAGCAGCGTCTGAATCGCCTGTGTCAACTGGGGATCTAGTAGCCCCCGCGTATTGCTCCTCTGCTCGTGATGGGATGTCATCAGCCATCCCTCCTCGCATCCTGAGTGGGGTGTGGGTCCCCCCTGGGCTGTAAGGGGGCAGAGTCTCGTCTGAAAAACACCCCTCTTCGCAGCCAACGGGCTCTTGGCACACTCTAGGTGCACTTGTTATCGGCTTTTGAGGCGAATTCATGTAACTTGATGGTACCCACCTCGATCTCTCCTTAGGTTTCGTAAGGAACCCAGGGTCTGATGGCCCAAGTTCGTCAGTTTTCATTGTCGTCGGAGAATTAATATGGCTTTTCCAGTTGGCCTGGGTCCATCCTTTTCTTTCCTCCATTTCTTCTAATCTAACATTTTGATATTTGTCATTTGGTATCTTTCTACCAATGACATCACAAAATGCATTTGTGACTACTGCAACCGAGCGCTGGTGTTGTTCTTTTGCACCTCGGTTGCGTTCGTCTATGTACTCACGGTACACTTCAGGTGCCACCTGACTATGGTGCGTCATGCGCACGGTACTATCTTCGTCTTGTAGGGTTACTAACTCCCTTATTATCGGCTCACGAGGCTCGTGGGGGTCCCTATCAGGAAAGTAGTCAGATACCCTCTGAGGGTAAATTACTCCAGTCAGGGACTCGACGGCATATTTAGTGCCAATCCCTACAGCCCCTACAGCTGAGTGCCAGTTGTTATTGGCAATGGCATCCGCCGAAAATGCCATTATAGCGGCCTGATCCGCTGTACGGATCTCTTGAGCTGTAGTTGCCGTATGGTAGGCAATATCATGCTCCTCGGCAATTCGGTCGTCGTAGTCGACTGGTGAGCCATTATTAATGGGTCCATTTGGGCCTAAGTACCTATGCCCGGGAAGATGGAATCCTCTTTTAGCCATTATTTAAGAAAGGTTCATAAACCGAACAAAGAGAGAGAAAAAAAAGCGTTTTTTACCTCTCGATGATATTTTCGAGGGGCCCTCGGCGGGGCCTCGCGAAGACTGCGCAGTCAGCAGAAACCGCGGTGAGTCGAACGCAGGTGAATGACCAACACCTCGTGTACCTACTCCGGACGGCACTTAAATTGCGTAATAACGCCCTTAGAAGGGCACGGCCCTTAATTTCATGCCGAAATTATCGTTCCCGGGACAAAACAGATTCGTTGAGTACCACTTTGAGTTAAAACTTAGGTAAATAACCCGAGGTAATTCGTCAAATTAACACGGAGCGTTGGCATTAGCTGTTGACACCGTGAGAACTAGAACCGAACTGAATACAATTTCACGAATACAAAGCTTCCCTACCTTCGGTAGTGAGGAAGCAAAATATGTGATAAACAAGGTGACTTGATGCGATGAGGTTGAGAACAAGCGATCTGTTGCACTCATCTAGAACTACATCCTGGAGCTCCACCAATCAGAACGCTTCTAGGGCTCCCGCTTCAGCTTTCAGCCCAGTGGACAGTTGTCGCTATTTCGCGGCTGCAGAATCGCGATCGTCGCTACTGATCGTTATCATAACGACGCTTCGTTGTCGCTTTTATACCATAGCTGGGTTCACATAGGTGCGTAATGTCCATAATCCGTAATGCGCAAAAAGAGAAGTGGGGGTGGTCCGTAATCCGTAAAGTCCGTAATGCATAAAAGAGCGTTCACATGGCCAAATGAATACGCGATTACGCAGAAGCGCGCAGTAGGTTCTGCGCAGAATTGTTTTCCCGCTCGCCTTTTTTCCCGCGTTCAGCTGTTTTGCTGTTTCGCCCTGTTCATCGATCGAACAGGAATCGAAGGAATTTCTTATTAATTATAACTTCGAAAAAAATGATTTTCCTCGTCTTCTTGGTGATTTGCCTACTTGTAGGCGCGGTGAATGGTGTACCCAGTGTTGGGCAAAAATTAACTATAGCTAACAGCTACAGCTAAATTAGCTACGATTTAACAGAAGTTAGCAGCTAAATATTTAGCTATTAGCTGTCGAGGAACAGCTAAAATGTCTAGCTAAATTAGCTATTAGTCGAAAACTTATAGCTAAAAGATTTAGCTGTTCCTCGACAGCTAATGGCTAAATTTATCTTTTAGCTATTAAAAAAAGCTATAAGCTAATTTAGCTATTAGTTCAAAAATTAACTAGCTAATAAATTAGTTAGCTAATGCCCAACTCTCGGTTTACCCATTTCGGAAAACGAGGTAAGTACCTTTGATGAAGAATCGCAATGTTCAAAACGACCAAATTCTCTCAAAAATGTCTTTTAACCCAGGTTCTCGGAAGTTGAATTAATCATATTTCCACATAATACGCAGACTTCTTTCGGTTATTGGAGAATGATTTGATTTCTAAGGATTTATTGACATAATTTGATCGGACGAGATCAATTAAAAAAATCACTTAAATTCATATCCAGCAAAGCACAATGCAAAAACGAAAATGAAAACAAATAACAACCCGGAATCGGCAATCGGATTGTTTGGTCAATAAACCAAAAACGAGACCGAGTCAACGAGGAACAGCTGAACGATGAACAGGCGACGAGAGCTTTCGCGAAGTTTGCCGAAATTTATCGAAGTTCATCCGTGATGCGTGAAATATCTAATTTTTCAAAACGATACACTCCGCTCCAAAAGTCTTCGTCCACAAAGATTGCTCCCGGCCCCTCATTCGGCTCCAGCCAATAGCATCCAATTAGGCCACAGAGTAATGGAGACAAGTTAACAGAGAAGAAAGCCAACGTTAAAATGGTGTGCAAGTATTTTTGAGGCTGCCTCAGTTGCGCCATCTACTTTCAGCTAGGATTGAGGAACTACTACGGAAGAGGCGGGGAGGAGAGGCCACACTCTTCATACCGCTTCTTTTCAAATTAGAGTTGTGTCGGTCAGGAGCACTGGGCTGAAAGCTGAATGTGGGAGCCCGAGAAGCGTTCTGATTGGTGGAGCTCCAGGACGTAGTTATAGCGGAAAGAGGCAGATCGCGTTCACGACCGGTTCTCGATCGTTTGTTCCCAACCTCATCACAACAAGTCACCTAGTTTATCACATATTTTTCTCCTTGGTGCGTAACCGGCCGCATCCAAGTAATTAATTTGATAACATTTAGTTATATTCGCGATATGTACGAAAAAATCGAGCGATTTTCAATAATACACTGGGTTTCAAACGTTTCTATGGGTGGCAGTTGTCGATTCAACATTTGAACAACTCGCGATAGGGACAACAACAATTCCAAGGGCAACTTGGGAAATATCCATCGCCTCGAATGGAATTTCCTAGTAATTTTAGCAAATCTAAATGATGATGAAACGAACAGTTTTTAATTTCTGGTCATTGGAAAGGATTTAAAAAGAAGCGGTATGAAGAGTGTGCTATCCCCCCCGCCACTTCCGTAGTAGTTCCTCATTCCTAGCTGAAAGTAGATAGCGCAACTGAGGCAGCCTCAAAAATGCTTGCACACCATTTTAACGTTGGCTTTCTTCTCTGCTAACCCTTGGCGGGTATCGCCTATTTTCCACCTCTATTGGGTATCGTGTGTCTGACAGACACGTAGAATCTTAAAGATGCAGCAATGACTTTTTTAACCAAGGTATCATCAGGAAAGGACTAAAATAACATATAATAATAGAAAAACTTCTGAAAAATGGATTTCAATGACTTTATATTATACATATATAAGAATATACATGTGAAAAAGTTATTTTAGTATTATATATGACAAAAATGTTGTTTCAAAAAGGAAAACAAAAATAAAGGGAATTTTCTTTATGGAAATTTTTCATTTTCCATTTAAACTCATGAATCATTTTTGTTGTTGTTGTTGAAGACAAGCCAAACACAATTTTCTTGAACACTCCAAGCATATTGGTTTTTTGCATGAAATACACATGAATCCAGTATTACGATTCTTCTGGTAAGGACACAGGCTGCATTTTCTTTTTTTCTCCAAACGGTCACTGTCTGGAGTGCTGGTCATTGGAGGTTCACCTCCAAGCACTTCCAGAATGAGAGATCGCAATTCGTTGCTCAAGTTTGGCCCTGTCAATCTTTCACGAAGGTGAGGCTTGATTAGACTCAGAGCAACCATTTCAGCAAAGTCGAATCTTCTTATGTTTTCGGTATCTTTGAAGTTCAAATAAAGTATGAATCCATTTACCAATGAAATGTTGAGAATACGGTGGAAGACAGCTACCGGCCATCGCTGTGTTCGTCGACTCGAAGAATAATTCGCACATTTGTGATCGAGACTATCTACTCCTCCTTTGGTTTTATTATAAAAGGAGTTGATTTCTGTTTTGTTCTCCTCTTCATCCCATGCCTTGGCATGATGCATTGTGGATAGAAATAAGACTGCTTTGTTGCGATGTTTGCTCGGGACATAACTGAGGAGAGTTTTGTTCTGACTGAACCCGTATAAAGCAGAGCCAGGTTCTCGTCGCCGATTTGGAAGGAATTCTTTGGGAATCTCTTTCTTATTTTTTCTCAGTGTACCAACAATCGTGAGTTTTTTCTCCTTCAAAACATCTGCCAGTTCAATTGAGGTAAACCAATTATCAGTGGTAATATTTCTATTACTGGCAACAATTGGAGGTATCAAACGCAATACAGATTGAGTAGGTACTAGGTATTTCCTATCCGCAGAAGACAAACCATGTCCATCACTCCCTCTCCCACAGTAGATGTAACCATTATAAAAATAGCTTGTTCTGGCATCACAAAGACTGGAAAGTTTAATGCCGTATTTGCATGGTTTTTTCGGCATGTAAACAATGAAAGCACATCTCCCTCGAAATGGAATCAGCTGTTCATCTATACAACCATACTCACTCATACAATAATGTTTCTGACAATTGGCCACAAATGCCTCAAAGAATTCAAGAATCGGAGCTGCCTTAGATAATTCCTTCCGACTTTTTTTGTGGTGGGATCATCAAAGCTCAAAGATGCCATCAAAATTTCGAATCGTTTCGATGAAAGTATTGCACGGTAAATTCTCCTGCCAAGGGTATTGGATGTATAATTTTTGCGAAGGGCTTCATGATTTGCTTTGTATATTGTAGTAAGGACCAGATAACCATACAAAGCCTTCATCTCAATCAAGTTTGTCGGTCTGTACTGGCTGTCACGAATTCGAGACGCTTTCTTCACTCTCATTGTTTTGAGTTTCACATTCGTCCATTCCACAACGACCAAAATCATTGCATCTGGAATCAATAAAGACCAGATGTCAACAGGATCTGGTTTGGGGCCAAGTCTTCTTACTTCAGCTGTCATACCAGGCAAACGACCAAGGTTCAAGATATTATGAGCGGGAGTACGAGCACGTGTAGAGGGCTCACTGGAAGACCACTTGAAGGGACGTGGAACTGCTTTGGTTTTTTTTCCATAGTAGAATTCAGGTTGAGCTGGCACACCAGCATTTTGTGAGGAGATTCCTGGTCTGTCAGCAACAGAAATATCTACTCGTACATTCTGTGAGGAGGTCCCTGGTCTGCCAGACGCAGCATGAATATTTAGTGACGATGTATTTGGTCTGTCAGCTAAGGCAATGGTTTGAGCCCCTGCACCCTGCTCTGTTTCCTCCATGATTCCTGTAGCTTCGGATAATCCATGTGCTACAGCTCTACCATGCCCTCCTGCTCCATCCTGCACCCCTTCACTTTGGGTTGCCTGTACTTCAACTTCTTGTTCAGAAGGTCTACTATCTCCCCTTTCAAGCCCTAACTCTTCAAATATTTTCATCCTATCACGTTCAATCTCATCATTTGAATCTGAGTCTGTATCAGATTCAATATCGCTACTGTCCGAATCACTCATTTCTTCAGAATCGGGTTGAAAATGTGGATCTGATTCATCATCTGAAATATCTTCAGAAAGTTCATCACTACCCTCATCCTCATCAATCAACAGTTGCTGTACTCTTTCAACAAAATTTGGGTCATCAGTGTGAAATAACTCCTTGCCACTACTTTTTCCGCGCTTGGACATGGTGGTTACGGAACGAAAACTTCTTACCTTTATTATCAGGTATCGTGTGCCTAGGGGACACTGAACTGTATTGAGCACTACCGGGTATCGCGTGTCTGTGGGACACTGTAGGTTCAAAGAACAATTGACTAAACAGCACTCCACGAAGGTTAGGGATCAACTGATCATGGGAGCTTATCAAAGATGAGAGGGGGAGAAGGTACTGAAAATCTGTGATTCCCAGAACCATTCAATGCTGCCAATTCCACCTAAAAAAATGTTGTACGTGCCTGACAGACACGCGATACCCGCCAAGGGTTAACTTGTCTCCATTACTCTGTGGGTCAGGAGTGAACGTATTGAAAAGACCTTATCTTCAAAACGACCTTGTCTGAACTGAACGGGTTGCCAAAATTAACACGGTCATTCGTTCATCAACCCACCAATCGAGATTTCTGAAAAAATTCCGAAAACAACGGCAGAAGGCCAACAAAACAAATTAATTGCCCACAACATGGATGTATAATGTGTTTGTATACATCCGTTTGTACATGGATCAAGAATGTGTGAAAATTACTTGGGAGTACATCATGGATACTAGGTCCATGGAGTACATCAACAAAAAGGAGTGGTTTTCTATGGAAGTATCAACAACATTTTGACATGGAAGTATCAACGGAAAGGAGTGGTTTTCTTCCTTCATCCAACTTCCATCATCCAAGTGCAGTATTACGTCCGAATGAACTATGGACTAAAAAGAGAGTTGAATGAATCAAATGAGCTAAAAGACAAAAACGAACGAATGATTCATTCGAATCGATGACCTGAAAGACAAAAAAAGACTCAAAGACTGACTCATACGATTCGAATCAATCTTTCGTTCGTTTTTGTCTTTTAGCTCATTTGATTCATTCAAATCGCCTCCTCACTTACTCGGACTCGTTCGGTTTTTCGACTCAGCATTTTTTCGAGTCACGACCTGAATCTTAATATGGATCCTTATGGATGTTGTTTGTTTGATTCCAACTGGTTCGGTTTACCGACTCACTCGTTTCAATTTCACTAACATCGGATATGTTTTGTTTTAGCATCTTTGATCGATGTCTTGTTCCTCTTCCTATATCGATTACACAAGATAACAAAATTTAGGGGTGGTCTGGCTGCCTCGTTCTTTCACCGCTTTTCTTATGGTATTTGGTGGGCTGAATCCGAATCTGACGTCAGTTTTTTTTGTTTACGTCGGATTTTCAAGATATAGCTAGTTTTACTATTTTTCTAGTTCTCACTCTACTTCATTTTTTAGTGAGCAGCAAACTCGCTCGTTTTTTGTGTGACTTCTGACCGGCTGGTTGTTAGTCTTGTGTTTGTGTTCTGATCGCTTCCTTTTAAATTCCAAATCCGAATTATTTGTTGGTTTCTGGACTCTTCGGTTAACCACTTTGGTAAGTGATCGTAATGTAAGAACTCTTTATTATTTTGCAATAAAAAAACCTTATTTATGAATTACTGTATTTTGGTAATTAGCGCATTTTCTTATTTTTCTATGAGGATAAAAAGCGCTAGGGTTAGGTATTGTTACAAAAGTATCGATACTGTATCGTATTCGAGTTGATATCCCATGCACCGTTTGGCTTGAGTGTCGATACTTTAGTGTCTCAAAATAACAACTTAACTGATTCATCAGGCAAAATATTTTTTTTATTCATTTCTTGCCATCAAGAGCCCAAGCTGAGTATATTATTGAACATTATTCCTCCATAATATTAATTAGTTTTATCAAAGACCCAACTGCCTCTCTACAAATCTACAAAGGTTCATTTCACTGATGAGTTGGTATGTGAACGTAATGAACGGGTGAACGGATTCAAAAGACCTGGTCTCTGTAATGAGTGACCGTTTGGGATTCGAATCCGCCAAATGACCGTGTCTTACACACCCCTATTTCAAATCCTTTCGAATGACCAGAAATTGATAACTTTTCGTTTCATCATCATTTCAATTTGCAAAAATTACTTGGAAAAACCAATCGAGGCGAAAGATATTTTCAGAGTTCCTCATGCAATTGTAATTGTCCCTATCGCCAGTAGTTCGAATGTTGAATCGACAACTGCCACCCTTAGAAACGTTTGAAACCCAGTGTATTATTGAATATCGCCCGATTTTTTCGTACATATCGCGAATATAACTAAATGTTATCAAATTAATTACTTGGATGCGGCCGGTTACGCACCAATGAGAAAAATATGTGATAAACAAGGTGACTTGTTGTGATGAGGTTGGGAACAAACGATCGTGAACGCGATCTGGTTCTTTCCGCTATAACTACGTCCTGGAGCTCCAATAATCAGAACGCTTCTCGGGCTCCCACATTCAGCTTTCAGCCCAGTGAATTAGGCACTACGGATTACGGACATTACACACCTCTGTGAACCCAGCTTTAAGGCCCCTTTACACTAGCAATTTTTTCGACAATAATTGCGTGCGAGAAAAATTGCTCAAGTTTCATGTTGCTAGTGTACACATGTACGCAACACAGTGCAATTATTTTTCGTCTTGAAGAAGTTGTAGGCAATAATTGCAGGGTGTTGCGCAACATTTTTAGCTCCAAACGAAGATTGAACTGTATTGCAAATCAAGTCTGAGGGGGTTGGAAAATAATTGCACCTCGAGCACCCGGGCGTGTTGCGGGCTAGCATCTCCTGGCGTTTCCACCCGATCCTGGCGATTTCTGTGAATCACAGGATTCCCGCAAGTCCCGGGAATCACAGAAACATGTTCCCGGGAATCACAGAAACGCTCATTCTAAATTTCGTGTCAGCCTTCATGGTTCGGGGTCCCACTAGACCAACCAAAATTTCAAAGTCCGTTTTGGACATACGGGCAAAATCCAAAAATAGTTCACCGTCAAACAAAAGTTCCGAGGTTATCGCGAGAGTACAATCTCTTCTGCTGAGGTACTCGCGTTGCCAAGTTCTCCTTTTCTTCCTCCCCTGCATGGTGCTTGCGGCGACGATGACAACGGCAGCAGCGATGATTTCCGCTTCCATCATGTTGACGAAAATCCATCGGTGTTGCTAGTGTAAACGAAATAACTGAACAATTTTTATTGCTCAATTTTATTGTACAACACAACGCAATTATTGCGTCACCTCCTGTTGATGCAACACGAGAACGCAATTATTGCCATGTGTTGCCAACAATTTTCCTAGTGCAATTTTCTTGGAGTTAGGCAATTATTGTCGAAAAAATTGCTAGTGTAAAGGGGCCTTTAGAGAATCGACTTGCAGGACCGAAATCAGCTGCGGCCTTCGTAGCTAGAGCTGAAAAAAAAACGATGGTATCGTGTAGCTCTACACACTTCTTTCCGGCCTCAATGGCAATCACAACGCAGCATCCGCATCAGAAGTTGAGAATCATGAACATTCACATCATCACTCATAGGATTTTGAAGATCCAGCTGCCTTTGATGTCAATTAAGTGAACAGAGATTAGGTTTACCAGATTTTTTAACCCTAAATTCGGCAAGGAAAATGAAATGTCATCGAGTTACCTAATCCAAAAATTGTTTTCAAATGCTAAATTTACTCAAAATGATGGGGGGAAAAAAACTAAAAAAATCTGGGCGGCTGACCGTTAGTTCCCGACCGATCAAAACTGACGCGACCGAAGTGAAAGTGGTCTGCGGTGGGTTACCCGGGCGGGTCAGAAAGCTAGATCGATTGTGACAAGACGACGTTGACCGTTCGTACCCAAACAAGAATAGATAAGTAGAGTAAGGTGCCCCGAGTAGATAAGGTGCTCCAATCTTTTCTCATCAGTTAGCAATTGTGATTGCAAAATGCAGCCTCATGATCAAAGCGAAAAGGAGACGTAATTTTTAGCAACAATGACAAATTTACGTTTAAAAATTTTTTTTAAACGTGTGTTGAAAGGTGGTTTTGTGCTGGTAGAGACAAATTTAAGCACAACGCATACTTAAAAACGCTGCAAATTAGGTATCACACAAAGGTTTATTATTTGTCTATATAAAACAATACTCTGCCATTGTTTTTTTTTTTTTTTTTTGACAATGAAATGTTTAAATCATATCGATTTGGAAAATGGAGACCTCTGAAATCCTATTGAAATGTAAAATTAATAAAATTTGGAGCATTTTTGCTCTCGATTGGTGAGAAAATAATGCCTTATTTCGGCCGGCATTCTGTAAAATAGTTCATCCTTCTCCCTCCATTACTCTGTCATTTATACGCTCGGCTTGAAATGGGTTATCCACACCTTCTAGAGAGAAGACTAATTCTGAGCAAGTGGGAAGGAAAAGTTGGCGGCTATCCGATTGTAAATCAGATCTGGTCGGGCACGAATGGTCAAACTCCCCATTATCTATGGTCATTTATATACATGAGCCTAAAAAGTTACCTTTCAATTCTATGATGATCCTCAAAAGGCTCTATGCCGAGTTACCTTTTCGTGACATGTGATCTCAAAATCAACAGAATTATTAAAAAACGAGGAAACTAATTCAAAAACATTGTTGTGTAACTGAATAGTATTTTTCAATACACCCCTTGCTTACACAATTACACAAATCACTAGGGTAAAATCTAAATCACAAACTTGAAATTACAAGAAATAGTTAGGTTGGTCCTGAAAGACTTCAAACGCTAGAAAAATAATAGTAACCATTATTCTTTCATTATTATGACTTGGAAAACTTAGGTAGGTACCCAGAACAAAACGTAATAAACAAGAGAACTACAAAAATCCTGGGGTGCCCAGGTATAAAATCTAACCATGGTTATTAATAATAATCTCTTAATTCAATTTCATTTTTACAAGGTAAGAATGCGTCGATATAGGTACAATAGATAGGTATAAACGAAAACCTAGAAACTCCCGAACATATAGTATGGTAGTGTTTGGCGGCACGGATGCCGCGCAGAGCCGGGGCCCCCAGCCCCACCCACCACGGTGGCGTCCCGATCCCCAAAACGAGCCGGATGCCTCATTCTTAAGGGGCCCATTCACGTGTACTCCTGGAGTCGCCGCCGCGTCCCTCCAGGTACTCCCCGAAGCCACCGCAGTAGTCCATTCACCAGGCTGCCAAAACCTCCTGACTCCGCCGAATGGCGGGCCTGCTTCCAACCACCGCTTGCTCAGAAGACTAGAAGTGAGGAAAACGGTAGGGCTACATGCTGTACTGGTGGGAGTGCGACCCGGCGTCGGCCTCACTTCAACCATTCACAGGGCAGCCGAGGATTAACTGGCCGCAATTTTCGAGCATGTTCGATTACCTGCCGAGCGGCGGACGCCCGCCAGACCTCAAGATTTTGTTAACCATTCACGGGTAGTTTTCCCCTTTGACGGCGGCTAGGCCCGCGGCGGCGACTCCAGGAGTACACGTGAATGGGCCTCTTTAGGCACCAGGCGTCGCAAAATGGACCTGCGGACCTCGAACACCAGGGAGGCACCCTCGAGCGAGGCTATAGACGCCCCAGCCCGCACTAATACCCCCCCCCCCCCTTCTCCCCCAACAATCTAGTTCTACACCGTCAAGGTACATCAACGCTCATACAAATAAACAATTATAATACACTGATGCAGAAATGAGTAGATTAGATAAAAACAAACATTCATTGATAAAATTGAAGTGACTACAAGACTGACTATATTATCAAATTGTACACTTGTATCACAGTGGTTACCAGGCTTATAAGTAGGCATAGCAGTCTTATGTAGAATCGTCCAAGTGTCTTACATAGAATGATAATTCAGGAAGCAATTCCTTTCCTGAGGTATTCACAGCCTGATATCACACTTGATGAGCATTTTAGACATCTTCCTCTGGTCGTCTTTGATGAGGAATGTCTTATCTATTCTCACAGTATCATTTGGCTTGTTCGAGTATATAATTTTTCCTTGGGCCCCATGATAGCAGGAATGACATCGTATGGTTGAGGATCTTCTCCAAAAGTAGCCAAAGCTTCGTCCAAATGATCGTATAGTTATTTTGTTCGTTTGTCATGTCAAAACACGCGTCTTCATCATTTGGCTCATGAATTTCCCCATTATCAAACTGCGATGAGCCTCCTTGGTAGCAGAGCAAGCAGAAAATCTGCTCGCGATTTGAGATCTCTATACATTCTGGACAAAATGGATAAAATAATAATGTTATTACACAACGATCATTGATGATCAACATCCAAAATGCTTACGTTGAACATGGTAGAGCTCGACTGTGAACTCGGCAATGAGACTAAAAAAGGCTCAACCACTTTTTTCGATTTGCTGGGCTTCAAGGACACAGAGATGAAGTGTTTCCACTACACCTGCAACACTTTACTCCACCAAGAGTACTTGAAAACTCACCTGTAAAGGGCCCCATTCACGTGTACGTCCCGAGTCGCCGCCGCGTCCCTCCAGGTAGTCCCCGCAGTAGTCCATTCACCTGGCTACCAAAACTACCTGACCGGCAGACCTGCTAACAACCACCGCTTGCTCAGTTCCTTCTCTGAGTTTCACCAAGATGGCTGAAGAACAGGAATGCGCTGCTATCATAGCACTGCTCCTACCTGAAGAAGAAGAGGCGAGAAAGAAAAACAAGACCCTCTGATGAATCGAACTTTTTTTCACCCATTCCCTGTCAACGCTGGGAAATTTGTTGTTGCAAAAATTCAGTAGCTAATATTATTGGAATACTCAGCAGATCTCACCTTCCACACTGCAGGATGCGAGACTTCGATGAACTTTGCAAGAAAGTCAGGGCGAAAAATCCCTTATCTGCATCCATATTTTTGTATAGATTTGAATAAAATGTGAAATGACTCAAGTTCACAGACCGTGTTCAAAAGATGACTAGAAGTGAGGAAAACGGTAGGGCTACATACTGTACTGGTGGGGGTGCAACCGAGCGTCGGCCTCACTTCAACCATTCACAGGGCTGCCGAGGATTAAGCTGACACTTTTAATCGACACTTTTAACGAAGCAAAAAGATATCCGATTAAAATGGGACCACTATGGATACTTGGTAGAACACATTTCAAAAAGAATCAGGCAAATTGGTGCCCGAATACGAAAATGCTAGTGGTACAAACGTACAAAAAAAAAAAAAAAAAAAATCGTCCCATGACACCGAATTGTATACCTCCTTCCGCCGCGATTGAAGTCGGTCAAAAAGTAATTGAAATCCGTTATGGAGCGTTTCTCCAGTGTGGACTGTGAAAAAACCATACTAGATTTCAATGAAAATTCGCTCATTATCTCATGCTGTATGAATGGACTTTTCTTTCTTATTCAGTTGGGAGAGCCGAGAGTATTCAAGTTCACACACAAGTGATTGCTCCTCTACGCGATTCTAGGAAAAGATAGGTTCTTGGTACCTGGAGCTTAAGACCTACAACACGTGCCTACTTGCAGTCCCTACCCAGAATCCCAGAGTTTCCACAACACTGCTCGTTGTACTTTGAGCATATCAGACCATGGAAGAATCACTCCATAGGGGAATCTGTGACGCTTACTGCAGTCGCGCCACCTCTGGAAGCGTAAATGAACTATCAGCTCAGAATTGGGAGAGAGAGAGTAGAACGCAAACGCGAAAGTTACCAAAAGATGCCATTTCTATTGCGTCCTTACCTTCTTGCGAATCATCTCAGCCTTTTTTTTTTTTTTTTTTTTACAATAAGATTTTTCGTCAAGTTCTTTTCAGTCAGTTTCGTTAATTTTTGTTAATATCTTTATCTAGTTTCTATTTTCTACGTAATAATGAAGTAAACTTTCAGGTCACGTCCATCAGGCGTTTTCACCCAGGTGCCATAAGGTGGAATTGCTAAGTGCATCGTAAAATCAATATTGAATAAGAACATAAATTTTTCATTGTGCTCAATGGAATAGGAAAAGAAGTTTGTGTATTTATATATTAAATGTAGAATATTTTGGGCCTTTCGAATTATGAACAATGCTGTCACAGCACTGCTGTGGCCAATCCAAACTGAGAAAAAAAAAAAAACTTTAAAGAAGCTATTAAAACTTAATTAACTATTATTATTTGCCACAATGTTTTCCTCTGTGTTCATACCTTCCCCCTTCTTCCGATTTTGTAATTAATAGTAACGAACAATAATTTTAGCTTCTTAGTCAATAATCAATAGGTAATAATAATACAGTCAATTATAGAAAATAGTCAATAATCAATAATATCATATTTTGATCTGATTGTTTGGATCAAGTTTCGTATACCTACCCAAATTGGTCATTTTTTTCATGAAAAAAAAACCGACATTTTCAACAAAGTAGGTGACTACCTACCTGTAGTCAGAAATACGAGTAGTTCCAGTTTGGTACTTTGCATTTCTCAACGAGCGAATTAAAAAAAAAAAAAAAAAGAAAAGCTTAAACTATATTGTGGCCAGTTAAAGGTAATACAATGTTTTTTGTAAGAACCGAATATAAATTTATCTACTCGTACATCAAGATTAATTGAGAATTTGACGTGATATATAACTCAGTTGATGTAACTCTTTTTCTGAAGATCATTGTTGTTGGGCCAGTTGTCACGGAAGTGAGGATGTCCGAGCGAGCTAAAGCGCTGTAACTTAGCCTGAGAGGGCAGATTGGTAATACTGGGTCTCGGGGTCAAATCCATGCCCTTCTAGAATTTTTG
This sequence comes from Apolygus lucorum, assembly GCA_009739505.2. Lineage (NCBI taxonomy): Eukaryota > Metazoa > Arthropoda > Insecta > Hemiptera > Miridae > Apolygus > Apolygus lucorum. The sequence continues at coordinate 11,779,329 of CM019167.2, forward strand.
GAAAGTCGAGCCTTTGTCCGCATTTATTTGAATTTTCGGTCATGAGTGCATCTACAACTCTATCTATATCGGCGTCCTCTCTACTAGCTGAAAGCTTTCTCTTACGCTTCGCCAGATCGCAGCAGTAGAGGGGGATTTTTTCCAGCACACTTTTTAACCTTGAGTGACACTTCCTAATACTTCTTCCATGATCAGACGTTGACAGGACTGTAAAATCACCAGTTATTTAGACTTTTCTCAGAATATTCGCTCATGCAGGTACCTACATGCTCTGGTGGTGGTGGGGGGGAGGAGGTCTTTCGCGTTAAAAACTAGCCTGATCCCATATTGGGATTTCTAGGAAACGTCTTGAGGAAAATAACGAGACCCAGGACTGGACTGTGACATCAATGGGTAGGGTGGAACCCTTTTACTACCTGACCCGAGCTCCCTTGAATCAACGAAGTATCCCTCAACTTTTGAGACAAAATAATTTTATGAAAAAACAATGAAGTCGCAGGTGAGTACGTACTTACTCCTAGATTTCCCATTAATGACTTAAAAATTTGAATATTTCGGAATTTTCAACAATTGTCGCTCCAAAAATTTCTATTTTCACGATCAGAACTTTCTTGGCTTTGTTTGCTAGACCGATTTCTAGGCTTGAAATTTGTATGTATTGTGCTTGTAGGTAAGCTAAGAAAAAGTGGGGTGATATAGTACCTATCAAGTGAAATCACTTAAACCGTAAATTCGAATTGTCTTGTTGTTGTTTCGTTAATTGCTAAGAAAAAGAGTTACTCCCTCATTTTTGGACTAGAGTAGCATGATTAGTAACGTAATGAAATACTAGTTTACTCGTAAATACGATAGTACTTAACTGTAAACAACTTAGTTACCTACTACCCTTTTTGATCACGACCCCCAAGCTAAAAGACATATTTACAAATAAATGTAAATGTGTGAAAGGGGCTTGGACTCTTGATAGTAAGAAATGAAATAATAAATGGGGGAGTTGAGTTTGGGCGAACGGCCGAAAACGCAATGGGTTTGGGCGAATTTTGCAATGGTTTTTGGGCGAGTGCCCAATGGAAAAGGTGATGGGTTTTGGGCGAACAAAAAAATCATCGGAGCAACCCTCCTCTACATAGTTCGTCAGAATGTAGTACGTGAAGTCCGTAGTTCCCAAGGGTGCATCTTCCATCAAACTCAAAACGCGTTGTAAATAAGCTCGTGTGGTAAGAAGGGCAATGAAAAAAAATTTTTTAACCACAGGCCTGTCTCCGCGCACGGAACCTAAAATCACGGAATCTAAACATCAACTGACCAGTCTTGTCGAATGCAAGAGTAGGAACGGAGATAACAACCGATCGCCCCAAAACCATCGTTGCCCTCTCGCCCAAACACATTGACTATCAACACACCTTTCACTTGCCGCTCGCCCAAACTCAAGGTCCTCGAATAAATAGAGATAAAAAAAATTTACTTGAGAATATTAGGTGCTATTGGCATTTTATGACCCCAAAGTTTATTTCAAGATATACTCCTATTTTGAAATATCGATACTAAATGCCAGACGATACATTATCGATACAAACTATCGATACTTTTGTAACGATACCCATCTCTACAGAGGTGTTCGGAGATACACGAGAAGTTTCCGATGTCTTGACGTAGTGAGAAATGAACCGTGTTTCGTGAACCAAGATACGTTGGGTAATGTTATTTTGATGGAAGGTAAACAATACGGTATATAACGTCTCAACGCAAGGCTAATAATAATAGTAGTTGATACAACAGTCTCCTCACTTGGCTTCACGGTGGAGTATTTCGCTAGAGTAGTGTTGTGGCAATTATAGCGGTACTCTGTGGTAGAAAAAGTTTATATTTATTGGTCGATATCGATGTGGTTTCGATACCACAATACTTTCTTACCGATACCAGTAAAATCTCGATACAAATTGGAATAATCGATATAAATTTCAATAACAATATATTATGAAATGAAATCTTGAAAAGTAGAAAAATCTCAGAATTGTATCGATTCCCGAGTGTCGTTTAGCAAGAGTATCGACACAGTGCGTCACAAAATTTGAACATAGGTACCCAATATTCTCGAGGAAAATATTTTTCTCAACAATGTTTATTCATTTCTCACTATCAAACGTCTAAGCTGGGTGTATTTAGACAACATACCGTTATTAATAATTTCTGTGAATATTTTATTTAACATTTCTCCATAATATAAATCACTGTGAATATTTATCGGTATTGCACGTTTTCCTATTTTAACGAATAATACCCAAACTACCAGAAGACTTCTACCTACCTACTTGGACCTTCGAGGGATGGAGCATGGAGAGGGAAGGCTACCGTAAGGTCCCCCCCCCCCACTTCTTCTTTGGGAGCTTGATGGTTTGTCACTGAGACGATCAGTATCGCCTCAGACCGGATATAAGAAACTATTCCGTAAAATATAATATCTTCGTTCATTTCTACATTTTTCTTTTTCTTCGCCCTCGACTCCTGATTGAAATTATACAAATCCTAAATCAGAAGTGGGATTCTATCTGCGCTCACGTGAAGAATATATTTTACCAAACTTTTTATATCAGTTCAGTGCGTGTAGTGATTACCAAGGGTTCTTCACTCTCACGAAACGCGATGTCAGATGAGGAGGATCATCAAAACATTGAAGAAGAAGTTCCACCGAATCCACCAATTCCGCAGCAAATCCAAATGGAGCAATTGATTGGAATGCAAGCCCAAATGTTCGGTGAGTTATTAAATCGTCTCCCTAACATCTCTACATCATCACAAAAACTAAAATTCCTGAATTTAATGAGGATGTCGCCAATCCAAAAGGTTGGATTCGAACGACGGAATTGATCATGAGAGAGCAACGGCCAAACACTGCCCAGCTGGCCATGGCTCTCACAGACTGTTTTAAAGGTACAGCATTAACATGGTTATCTGAAATAATTGATGATGGACTAAATTGGGAGAAGTTCGTCGAGCTGTAAAAGCAAAATATTGCCACATCGACACACCAGCGGCAATAATCCATCAGGCCATAACTGCCCAAGTTAAAGATGGTGATAATTCAAAACTTGTATCTGAACAATTAGTGAAAATTCGTGGGGCATTTCGAGGAAAGTCAAGTGACGAATGTGGGTTACTTCTGGCTACAGCATTAGCTGCGCGGTACGATCCAGAAATAAGAAAGTGGTCGTACACCAATGAAAACATAACAGAAGTTAACCTCATGAAGGAACTAAAAGCCGTGAAGGCTGGAAAACCCAAACTGCATATAGGGGCTCTCACCATCATAGAAAGCCGACACATCAAGGCCACGGATCCGGCCAAAAAAACGCCCTCATGATGGTCCACAGGGTTCTGGTCTTCACAAGAAATGGAAATCAAATTTCCAAAACACGAGGGACATCACCAACATTTCTCTGACCAACAACGTTCAACGCCACATCCAGACCAACAATCAAAAGAAATGGTGTAACCGCTGCAAAATGAATAATCACGATTGGGCCGCGTGCGGATTCACCCGAATAATCCCAAGAGATGGACATCCGACAAGACCAACCAGAAGATGAAGACGGATGCCAAACCCCAGGAGAAACGAGTTAACATGTGCAATGTTAATCCCGAAGGTCAGCTCCAACACCAAGGTAAAAACTATCCTTTATTTTTGATTCCGGCAGCGAAGCTTCATTAATGTCCGCTAAATTATTACCATATTTCTCGGGACAACAATTTAAAAATCCAGTAACTTAACAGGTATAGGACAAGGGAAAATAGTTGTAAATTCTCAAATCTCTACCACCATAACCATAAATAATATCGACCTGTATTATTTTACATAGTTCCAGAAGGTTCAATAACTCATGACATATTATTGGGTCGTGATATACTAGAATCTGGATAAGTGTAAATATTTTACCTGATCGTTATGAAATAAGTAAAGTTGAAAATAAGGTAGGCTCCCAAAATCGAAAACAAAATACTTGGAACGTAAACGTAACGAAATTTCTTCTCAAAATTCGATACTTATGAAAGGAGAAATAGAGAATATTGCAAATAATGATATATGGCCTATCCCTTGTCAATACCCGGAGATAGATTTACAAGTAGAATCAATTTCATCAATTGAAAGCGAATCACAACGTCGCGTTATTCAAGGTTCAACTTCAGGTGATTCTAGGCTAGAACAATTTCATCCTGAAAGTGAGAGTATTGACACAGAATTATCAATGCCTCAACATATGAATAGGTAAAATCTATTTTAGTTAAATATTCCGATAATTTTACTAGGGGTTTACTAGACGTCCAGTAAATATGGCACAGTTCACGATAAAATTGAAGGACCCCATAAAATAGTTTACAGGCGTCCATACCCATTACATCCTCGAGATCGTGAGATAGTGCGTAGCTATATCAAAGAGTTATTGGATGCTAAAATCATAGAACCTTCTACAAGTCCCCATTCATCTCCGATTCTCTTAGTACCTAAAAAGAACGGAAAAATGAGATTATGCACAGATTTTCGTGGTCAGAATTCTAATACAATTCCAGAACGACATCCACTTCCCCTAATCCGAGATCAAATTAGTAGATTAGCGGACAAACATATTTTCACATCTTTGGATTGCGCCAGTGGTTTTTTTATGCCATTCCATGTGACGATTATACTCGAGAATTATTAGCATTCTCGACTCCAGACGGTCATTACCAATATTAGGATGCCGTTCGGAGTTCGTAACGCGCCTTGCTGTTATCAACGCGCGATTACGAACGCTCTTGGAGAATTAGCAAACACTTATTGCTTAGCGTACATGGATGATCTGTTAATCGTAAGCAATACTAAGGAAGAGGCCTTCACTCGTCTTGAAGAAGTGTTAAAAGTATTGTCAAAAGCTGGATTTTCACTCAATCCAGACAAGTGTAGTTTTCTCAAAACCTCTGTTGTATATTTAGGATACAAAGTTCAAAACGGCGAGATACGCCCCCATAACGATCGTATAAAAGCATTGACGGATCTACCACCTCCGAACGATCGCACAGCACTCAGATCATTTCTAGGCCTTAGTTCATATTTTCGTAATTTTATTCGAGATTTTGCCCAAATTTGCGCACCTTTGTACGAGTTAACATCTATGAAAAGTAATTTTACATGGACACCAAAACATGAAGAGATCAGACAAAACATAATCCATATACTAACTTCCGAACCTGTCCTGACCATTTTCAGGCCAGAATATCCATTGAAGTATGGACAGATGCTTCCAGCATAGGTTATGGAGCAATTTTGTTTAATATTATTGATAATCAGAGAAAGGTTGTTGCTTATTTTAGCCGTCGAACCACCCCAGCGGAAGCTAAGTATCACAGCTACGAGCTCGAAACGCTGGCGGCCGTGAAATGCTTCAAGACATGGGAATCTTACCTTCTCTATCATGATTTTACCCTGGTAACCGATTGTAAATCATTTCAGGCTTCCTATGTTAAGCAGAGTCTAATAACCCGTGTTCACCGATGGTGGGCATACCTACAAATGTTTGTATTTACTATTCAATATCGACCTGGATCAAAAATGCAGACTGTCGATTTCCTTTCAAGATATCCGGTAGGTTTATCATCAGAAGTAAACATTTTTGAAACACAGGTAACTGATTTTCCCCTTTTACACACGTCAGACAACTATGACGTCATAAAGTCAAATCTTCCCCAAATTACAGACGTAGAATATAACAAATTATTGAAAAAAGAGTAGATCTAGTTGAACTTACTGGGGATTGGTTACTAGTAGCACAAAAACAGGATACAGAAATCAAATTTATACTGCAACAACAACTCGAAGATAATAGATTAACTCCTGACCTAGCCAACACCTACGAAGTACATGAAGGAGTATTATTTCGTAAATTTCAACATAAAAAGAAAACCAGGAAAGCTCCAATCGTACCGAGAGCTTATCGCTGGGTTGTCACTAATTCAATTCATGAAGCCATTCTACACTTGGTTTACCAAAAACTATGGATGCAATTTTAGACAAATTCTGGTTTTCCCATATGAATAAATATGTCAAAAAGTTCATCGAAAATTGTATTACTTGTAAAATTGCAAAAACTCCTTCAGGTAAACAACAAATGAATCTTTATCCTATACCCAAATGTGATACCGTTCCACACTGTTCACATTGACATAACAGGAAGATTGAGTGGCCCGAATGGTCCTTCAGATTATTACATTGTTCAAATTTGTGCTTTTACCAAATATGTTTTACTACATCATACAAAACACTCACGGCAAAATCTGCCGTAAATGCATTATCTGAGTTGGTTCAGTTATTTGGTCCCCAACTCGGCTCGTATTCGACCAAGGAACCAGCTTTACGGCCTCCGTATTTCTTGACTATTGTGCAAAAAATAATATCAAAACACACGCCATAGCAACAGGGGCTAGTAGGGCAAACGCACAGGTCGAACGTATCATGTCATCAATAACCAATCTAATCACAGTTTCTCAATGCATCAAAAAACAAACTATTCGATCTCTTGCACCTCAAATTCAACTAATATTGAATTCCACAACCAATCGAATAACTTCTTTATCTCCAATCGAACTACTCACGGGACGAAATCTCACATTCCCGGATCAATTTCAGTCGATGAGAAACTTTTTCCTCAAACACGTTCAAATTTACCAGAAATTCGTGCTGAGGCTAAACAAAATATTGATAAATCAGCTGAGTACGAACTCAGTCGTTTCAGGGGTAAAAAGGCACCAGTAATTCCCTTACAAATTGGCGATCTATGTGTTCGTCAAATAGAACCTCGAACATCTCAGAAAACAAGTCCTAAGTATCAGGGAATGTATCGGATAGTTCAAATTTTACCCCATGATCGGTACATACTTGAAAACCTCACAACCAAAAGACAAGTAAAATATTCACATGAACGAATTCGCAAAATCAATTCAGATCTTGAATTACTACCAGAATTACTTAATGAAAATGAATCAGACTCTTCCTCAAACGAGGATTAATCACTGCCACTTTCAATTCTATTCTATGAAAATCATCCCAAACAAACCTTGACCAACTAATACCAATGATTCAAGTTAATGATTAATTAAAGCTTTCAACCAACTTTCAATTTCAAACTTATTGCACGTTACGCATATATTTGACATTTCGGCTTAGTTCAATATTGGTTATAAACAATATGGAACCTTTGTTGTGTCGGATCTTCGTGTATGCAATCCTTGGTCTTGGGATATGTTCGCATTGACCTTGGTCTCTGGGATGCGCTGCACTTATTATCCGTTGACAATGGCCACCCCCTGATGTTCATTTCCATGGGATGAACACCTATTATAGGTCACCTATTATAGAACACCTATTATAGGTCCTATAATAGGACCGCTGTTCCAGCCTGAGAACACTGGCATCCTTTGGTATTTCACTGCCTGAGGGACTTATAAAATTATGTCAGTGCCATGAGGTAACCGTTGAAATCCTCACGGTATTTCACTGCCAAAAGGATAAAAAAAAGGTCAACGACCTCATGGGATTTATTTCTCAGACTCTGAAGCGGGGACAACATCATTTGAACTATGCCTCGGTATAGCATTCGGCTGTATCTTTGAAGGTTCCTATGTGAAGTCGGAGATAATTGACATTTCACTGTCAATATTATAGACATTTCACTGTCTAATCTGACGTCAAAACAAACAAAAAAATCATTGTCATCTCACTGTCAATGGAAAGACATCTCACTGTCAAATTTGACGTCAGAAAAATACTTTGTCATCTCACTGACAACACGTTCTGTCATCTCACTGTCAGAACGTAATTCATTACCAATTATCGCTGGTTACTGGCCATAACCAACGATTCTACCAAATTATGGAGTATCATCTCACTGTTCTCCATAAGTGTGAAGTATCATCTCACTGTTACTTTCACAACAATTCTATCAAAATTATGGAGTATCATCTCACTGTTCTCCATAAGTGTGAAGTTCATCTCACTGTTACTTTCACAACAATTCTATCAAAATTTGGAGTATCATCTCACTGTTCTCCATAAATATGAAGTATCATCTCACTGTTACTTTCACAAAATGTCCCAGTCAAATAGTTGAGCGTAAACATGCATATAAACTATAACTTGGAATATCATCTCACTGTTATTTCCCTTTTGCAAAATACTACGAATAATCAATAAATCCATATCGATCCAAAATCGAAATACTAAAATTGGAAGTATCATCTCACTGTT